>ML801569.1:216566-236760 GCA_009831015.1 Picea engelmannii | reverse complement strand
CGGCATGTCCCTTTCCCATAAAGTCACTCTTACTTTATTGTGTAATTCCTTGATCATATGCATAAGTTGACGTTGAATATATTTTGGTATCTTCACTTTGGTTGGTTTGTGTTGTCTTGGACTTGACTTCACGAGAGCGCCGAAGCGAAGCGGGAACAACATAGACCTAAGGAAGTGATATAAAGGTATGTCACTTATTCCTTCCTATTAGTAGATTCAATGATTACAACTTAGGGAAAGAGTCGTGTCTTGTCCTGTTTTGTTCTAGATCCAGGAGGATCTAGGGAGATCTGTTAGTGTCCGCACCTATCGATTAGTCCGATAACAAGAGAGAGATTTTTATTATTTATGGGCTTCTGAGAATTTCTTTTACAGCATATTCATCTTCAGAAATTTACAAACTTATTTGGACATTCTTGAAGCTTGCTCCTCGATTTCTGAACCAGAAATCTGTACACTGTACAACTGTCTCCGCATTAAATGTTGTACGGACTGTTCTCGTAATGCGTGCAAAATCTTTGTTGCAACTGTATGGAAAACCCAGCTAAGCAAATGCCTTGAAAAATGTGCATAGCACCTTGAAAATCGTGCCCAAAACTTATGGTAGTATGGCCCTCGTTTTCTGTGCAAGTCCATATGAACTGTACGGATTTTCTTTACCTAGAAAATCGTGCCCAACACCTTCCTCGATTTCTGTGCCTGAAAAGTACTGTACGACAACCTTGGAATGCATGCCAAACTTTCCAGAAATCTGTGTTGCTATTCTCCTCGATTTCTGTGCACAATAAATGTTGTACAACCCCTCAAATTTGTATTGTACAGATTGATATTTATTGATGTTTGTTGCCTCGCAATTCGTGCCTGCTGTTTGCCTTGGGATGCGTGCCCCTCCTTTTGCAAATGCTGTCTCTCTTCTCAAAGCTCGACCTCTCTCTTCTCTTTTTGCTCTCTCAACAAAAATGCATGAACAACCCAAAGATGGGTGTGCCCTCCAACCCTAATCGACCTCATGAGGTAGGTGAGGGGTTTTCTAATCCAATGGCTGAGATTAGATTAGATGAGTGGCTGAGATTTAATGTCTCTTCATTCACCCTCACTAAAGTCATAAAGTCACCTTTTAATTTGCATCTCACAAATTAAATGACAAGGGCCCACATTAGGCACTTTCTCACCCCTTAGGCGCCTAGGGATGAGAAACACTTGCCTAGGTACTTTATTTAATTAAAAATTTAATAGTTCGTGGAAGAACAGAGGTGGCAACAAAGGCTTCCAATGCAGTAGGAGTAGTGATTTCTTGTTCAGAGGGAGCAAAGACTTTTAGCACAGGAGGAGCAGCTATGGCAGTTGATGAGTTGGAGACGGATTTTGGTGGTGATACCAGAAGTACCTCTCTCGCTAAGAGGGAGTGTTAGAATTTGTAGCTCGGAGGTACTTCTGCATAGGTGACTCCCAACATGCGAAAGTAATTGAACACATTTCTCCCTAGTGACTTTATAATGTGTTTTTATAAAGTAACTCTATAAAGTGATTTTATAAAGTTGGGTCTTTTAATTTTTAAAAGTAAAAGTGACTTTATGATGTTATGGGTCACTTTAATGACTTAAGTGACCTTGACGAATGATTAAGTTGTGACCGTTGATCTCAAGGGAAAGTGAAGAGTCACTCAAGGGAGATCAAGGGTTATAAGAGTTACATTTTGAAATTGCTTAAAGGCAACTCATGAGGGAGAGAGAGGGTGCACATCTGGAGGAGAGCTTGGAGGGAATGTGAAGGGTCACATTGTCCAAGAGAGAAATTTCTTGCTTGGAGGGAAAGAATCACAACAGAGGGAGTTGGCATGCATCCCTAGATGAGGGATAGGTACGCATTCCAAGGTAGAAGACTGCATTTATTGCTGTCTGTATTGCAGCTACAGGAGGAGGAGGCCGTACAACAGTGATTGTTGGCTGTACAGCAAGAGGAAAGGCACAGAAATCGAGGGCTGTCTTTTAACAGCTAGTTGGCTTGATTTTCTAGGTGATTTTGCTGAGTGAAACCTGTTCTGTAAGGTACATTACAGTGCTGAAATTTTCTGGCACGATTTCCAAGACGTTTTGGTACTGTTGCTGACTGTACAGGGCCGTGCAGGCCATACAGCCAAGGCACATTTCCCAAGACTGTATTCTGTCTGAGTTTTCTGGAAGAGTATCTTGCTGGAAAGTGAGATAAGTACTGTGTTTAAATGCTGTTGTAAACTCTGATATTTTCCCTAGATCTGAATAAGAAATTTTATCCTTAAGCTGTCATTTTTCCTGTGTATTCTTCAAGGGGCATTGTCCAGAATTTATGGTGCCAAATGTGTTATTTTGTCTGCTGTTATGAGTTATTTCCGCTGCTGATTTAGATTTGGATCTATATCATCTAGTGTTTCTACTCATTATGTACAGTTCCGTATTGGGTTTTAATACTTTACTGTTGAAATTTAATAGGAGGTTGAAATCTGAGTTTGATATAGTGAGTTTCTGAGCTATATTTTCAACAGTTTACACCAACTATAACAATGGATCATTAAAAATAAGAACAAAAGATGAAGACTAAATTCCTCTCTCAATCAATGGCCATAGGCTAAGCTATACAAAAAACCATTAGCAAAAGACAAGTTCATTTCAAGGTTTCGAGAGCAACACCTTGGTTTGATTGAAAGCAATCCTTTCAAATCGGTATAGTTACTTTACCATCTCACACAAATTAAAAAGAAAAAAGAAAAATATAATAAAAGTTATTATGATGGAAACCTCTTTGAGGCACACCATAGAGAAAATCTTGGCCTAAAAACTAGGATTCCTATCAAGTCTTGATATATAGAAAAAGTAATACATCCTTAGGATAAAAACCTCTTTGAGGCATCTTACGGAAGAACATAGTTGAAAACTAGGAAACTGCAACTCTGTTCTAAAGAAAAAAAGGGAACACAATTTATTCCTATCTACATCATTTCAAAGATCACCATTTGTACCTATCTAATGTTCTTCGAATGATGATTATAGAAATTTCATGGATCCAACTACAAGTTTCAAGCATGAATACAAGCATGCAACCCTACATTCCTGAAGGGCATATACTCAATAGCATACTAATATACTCTACAACTAAGAGGAGATATCTTCAAATTCAAAGAGCGATCACAAATGAAGGCCACACAACAGTCAAAAATAGGTTTTTTCCACTATGGAGTTTAATACAACATCCAAGTATCAAATACAAATAAGGCATCAAAATTTTATGATTCCATATGAAGTATGGATGTCATCATACTACAATCAACACTACGGGATTAATAATTCAATAAAATGTACATTTAACTCTATTGTCACGATAGAGACAAACTCTTGAAAATTTACTACAACTTTAAGGCGTCAAAATCAATCTCCAGCCATATATCCTATAAAGAAATATTCAAAAAACTAGATAACAAACTCTACAACACTAAATCACAAGATCACTACTCCAAGGTTTCAATAAGACAAGGTAAAATACTCAAATAACATCATCAAAGTAACACATAGGAGTTCATCAAGTTCAAGATACTACAAAATGAACAATCATTTCAACATTGAATGCCGATCACAGTAGAATTTATATATCTATGAAAACTCCTACAAAATAGGTGTCCTTTTGCTACAAAGTTTGTAACATACATGCATAACTACAAAGTTCACTGCCTAAAACAAGCTGCAAAGTCATTGTTCCTATTCCATACATATCGTTATAGAATTAGCAACCTACTAGCTGGCTACTGAATCACTATTCAAAGAAAAAGCTATAGAGTTCACAATCTACAATAAAGGAAGGGTTTGCTACAAAAGTTTTGTCTATCAACAAATGGAAAAATGGATGCTCCAAGCCTTCATACAGTCTCTACACAAAATCATCTTCAACTGCCTCAAAGTACAAACTAAAGGCATATGGTTCCTCATAACTTCTTACATCCTAATGAAAGATGTTATGCAGTGCTCAAACATGTTGATCAAAGGTGTTATGTCATTGTTTCATTGCTTAAGAAAGCTCGTTAACAAGGTGTACCCAATATCTCTGACTATTCATTTTAATTATGTTAATGCATGATTTAAACACATAGTTGAACAGTATTCTAGTTTTTCATTATCTTTGAAAACCCCTACCATACCTTTCACTCTACCTCTTTCAAATGTGTTCATTTGAAATATTAAGTTTGGGGGGATTGCCAAAGCCAACCAATCCACAACAATGTTTTAATAGTCTCATCAAGAGAGATTAGATCCTTTACTGTTGTATACTAATGTTTGATGGGCAAAAGTATGGTTTCAATTTGCATATTAATGGTTGTCAAATGACTATTTCCAGCCATGGTTTTGATCAGAAAATAATGGGCACCTGTACCTATTGATTGTCATTTGGAGGTGTATGAGTAGGGATGTACTAAATATTGTTTCCAGCCATATGATTTTCACATGCTTTTATATCATTTGGCCATAGTATTTGCATACATTTGTTCTCATTGTAAGGGAGTTGAGAAGTGAACTTAGAGCTGTACAAAATGCTATTTCTAGCCACTTTGATTTTACTAGAGCATAGTCATAATATTTGTTGTGTCCACATCCAAAAACAAAGTTTATAAGTAAGTCCATAGCTGCCTATTTCATAATCTATTTTCACCCACAGGCTGAGAATTCGAGAGCTGTTACATAGTGAGTAAGCCTGTAAATTGAATGTGACTACCTAGGAAGTATTTGCAATGTTTAGAGATGGTGTACCAGCCTTAAGGCTTATATGTGATGCTGGTCCTATTGAGTACTATGTGGTTGACAGTTTGGTTTAAGCCATAAACCTAYCCAGAAATAGTTTCCAGCTATGATAAACAAGCTAGTATGCTTTTCTAAGTTTGCAATTTGGGTATCCATGATTGTTAAWGGAAGCACATGTTCCCTGTTGCTATTCAAGACCAAAATCTTGCCTCCCCTTTACCTACACTCAGCCTGTCCATCAATCTACCTACCTGCTACACTTGCATGCTTATTAGTTTCATGCAGTCCCATCACTGTACCCAACAGTCCCATTGACCTATTCTAGTGGTCATTTGTTGGACACTAATAAAAAATATCTTATTATTATTATTGTCTACATCTCTAGTCAGATAAATATGTTGTATTAAGAGGTTTTAATCCCTAAAAAAGCCAGCTAGTTTCACAACAAGGATAGATACGACTTTGAGAACTTCCAACAAATGTCACCACAGTCAATGTAGGAAGCAAGATTCACATGTTTCCCCAAGCATTTCACCTCTAAATATTATTACAATTCTATGCAAACTGGAGTGGATAGCCAAACATTTATAGTCAGAGAATACCATTTTTTATGTTACTAAAATGTAACTGGATAACTCTTGGTTCTTTGACGAAGTAAAAGGATTTCTCAAACCCTTAAAAGAGAGGCAAAATTTCTAAATCCTCACTGTTTGGAAGGAAATAAAATGCACCAGTTTTAACCAATGCTAGACAAAGTGCAAAAGTTGACAAGTCACTGTGTTGCAAGAGGCGTAGAAATTGGCTTGAGCAGTGTATGTTAAGTTCTGAAAATCTAGAACTCTATGAACACCTAATACAAATTTTATGCTAGTTCCCACCTAAGTTTCCTCTACAAGGAACAGAAGTTGGTCTTGGACCCTGTTTTGCAGCAACATAAACTGTAGAAAATAAGAAGTTGCTAGCTTTTGGGAGGCATAAAAGATCTCCAGAGTCTGTTTGGAGCATACTTACATCCATTGGAAAGATCTTTTAGAGTGTTACACCTCATATTGTATGAGGTTCCACATTGTGGTTTTCATCACATTTGATGGAGTTTGGTGGTGGTTTCTTGGAGCTTTTGATGGACTTGGGGGACATAGACCTTCATTGAGCTTCTTCTCTTCTTGGCATTGGAGACCTTTGGTTGATGAGCTTCCTTTCTCTTCTTGGTGGATGGTCATGGTTTTAGTTCTACTTGCGTTGTGTTGAGATTGTAGCAAAGGTCTTCCACCATCATTACAACATCCTAAGATGATGGAGGACAATGAAACTTAGGTCAAGTCAATTAATTAAATTTTTTCCTAAGTCTAACTTAGGAAAACAACTGTTGATATGTTATAATCTTCAGTTGACTTTATTGAGTGCTTTTTCTAAAGTTAAAGTGAAAAATAATTCAAGTTGTGGTCTTTTAATCTTGACCATTGATCTCATCATGGGGGTGAGGGTTGATCTCAGCCTTCAATCCTTTTGGAGATTAGGGTTTCACTTGCTCAATGAAGAATAAAGAGATTGGCTGGGCTAAGAGGGCGCACAAGGAGAAGGAGAAATCGATCTTCAGAGAGATGATTGCAGATTTGAGTGTGAGAGTTTGCAGGGAGACAAAGGAGGACTCCTCAAGCAGATTGGCACACACATCTTCAGCATTTGCAGAGGATTTTATCTCAAATCTGAGGGCCGCCGTACCAAGTGACGCAGCACCCATGCAGACAGCGGTACAATATTCTGCAGAGGCTTACGCAGGGGTCTCATTAGGCACATTTTGGTTCAGGGACTTGTAGAGAGGGGCCGTACAAGTGTTGGGGAGGAGTTTGTCTGAGCATTTTGCTTGGTATTTGGCTGGGCTGATTTGTATTGTAAGAGAACTCTATATTTCCTTGCTGAATAATAATAAAATCTCAGATCTGCTGCACTGATTTTCCCACCTTGGGTTTTTCCGGGGACTATTGTCCAAAAATTAGTGTGTACTTGTGAAGTGATTGCTGTCTACTTTACTTTCAGTTACTGGACATTTATTTTCTGCTGTGTATTTATTTTATTGTGAAGAAAACCCTGAATAATAAGTTAAAAGTAAATTAATTGGTTTAAAGTGTACCGGGTTTTGAGAAAATTCACACATTGCCTCCTAGTGCATGTTGAAGAACTCAAGTGAATTTAGAATCTCTGCATGGAATGTGATCATATTCTTGGTTTTATTACATATGTGTTGTCTTATAAGCCCTTCTTAAATTGTTACACACTGCAAAATTCCTTCAATACAGAATGCAAAACCATCCACAAAATGATAAAGATGATGTGATCTTAAAGGACTACGTTACTAACAATCAAATGCTCCAAAAGAATATATGGATTTTACCAGCGAATTGCACACACAAAAAGTTCTTAAATTTCAAGGTACTATTTTCTATATTAGGGCTTGTAACACGCTTGCATTCACACTTGACCACCCAGATTTATCAAGTCATTTCCCATTCTCTTGATGTGAAATTGAAATGGTTGTCAGCTAAATGTAAGAATAATCAATTTTAATTATAGTGATAAACACTTCCCATTTTCTAATGATCTTTATGGAAAACATTGTTTATGAACTCATAGATCTATATATTTTTTATTTATATTATCTTGCTTTGGCATTTATTACAAAATCTATTTTTATGTCTCAACACAACAACTTCTAATGTTTCCCATTAAATCCTTTTCCTTGTTGTTTTTTGTAGTTTATCACATTGTACAAAGAGGCAATTATCTTGAGTAACACTTCCATAAGGTGCCATAGTAAAAGAGAATAAGTACAATGAGAGAATAGTAGAGAACTCTAGTGTAATGGGTGTATACTATAGTTTTTGAAGCATCCAGTTCTAAAATCCAAGAAACCGGGACCAAGTGTACAAGAGTGCATTTTTATCTTTGTATGTGTGTACACAGTGAGCCCTTTTTTCCAAATCAATAGATGTAGTTTATTATTTTATGGTGTCTTGATTGGGTTTTTATTGATTTTTTCCTCCAACCGGCCAGGGAAGATGTCCAAAAGATTCATCTTAACCGTGGTCTGTCAAGTGGAATAAAAAATCTAGGTGAAAATAGTAATGGAAGGTGCAAAATTCTCAAGATTAGTACTTGTAGTTTTTTTTATTCTCAACACTTAATAGATTTGGATACAAATGCACTTGTGTTAGTTATTGTATGGGTCCCAGGGTGAGTTCTAGATGCTAAACAAGTAACAAAATGAGTCTAGTAAGAAATATCTATGGCCCGAGCCCAAAAGAACTTTTAAACAACTATAAAATGTCTTACAAATGTGACCTAAGTATAGTAATTAACTTTTGAAAATGCTGGAAATGTCTATGAACTCTTTACATGTTGATAATAGGTATATCACACGAATACACCATAGATTCTTAGCAAGAGACCATCTTCTCTTCAGCAACCATAGTGTACATGGACACTACAACAAAAGCTTCTTCCCAGAGGAGAGAGAAGGAATTCTGTCCTTCCAATGGAGGTAAGGTGTTCCTCTAAAATATGAATCTTGTTGATGATCATGTTAAATTCGCAGTTGCATAATAAGTCTAGGCACTTGAAGACTAAGTTTCGGGCCGCTAAGTATAATGTGAAGGACAATGACTAAAGAATGTTGTGGCAAAGATGTTGAAGGAACCTTAATCTGAGACGGGCATGATCCAAGGTTTCTTCAACGTTAGGACTGATCATGTTTAGCTCACTGTGATGGGCCATGTTTAGCTTGCTAATAGTGAGCTGAAGCACCTAAGTGGAAGTCGTGCATGCAACAGATTATGGAGGTGGAAGTTTTTTCACGAAGGATAGATTTATTGCAAGAGGATTGGAAAAGTGTTTGGAAGAGCTTGGAGCACCTGTTTGGAAGAGCTTTCACTCTTCGAAGTCTTTGGAACTGTACACATTGAGTTTATTTGTTTGAAAATGAGACTTCATCCTGCATATTCTTATCTGATCCAGTATATTTATATGGTTCACTGACAGAACTGACAATTTTATCTTCTTTAAGAGTTGCACAATTGGGTTCACCCAAGACATTACCTCTTGTACAAGTCACATAACTCTATTTATTCAACTCAATACCTTCACTTGCATGTGCGCCTTTGCTTTCTATCCTCAATGGTTGTAACTTCCTTCTTTTGCAACTGAATGTTGCCTCACTACTATTGCTTCCACTGTCATTGATGACTACAACAGGACGTCCTCTCCTAGTTTTAGCACTTTTCTGCAATAATTGTTATTCATTATGATCAAAGTCAGTTGCATATTTTTGGTTTTTGGTTTGCAAGGAAGGGGCATACAGATAACCAGGGATTAAATTCTAGCACATAAAATAGTGATATTAATGTTGGAAAGAGTCTGAGTCACTATTTTCACACAAAGGCAACACACTGGTCAGGTCAATTCACCAAGTAGCAGAGGCATACAGGTGTCCTCTTAGATGGAAAACTCGGTTATTTTCAAAGAATGGTATCCATGGATTTCTTTTCGTACTTTCTATTATAAATTGATTTACTACAAAAGAAGTAGCTGCTTTAGAGAGGTTGTGATCCAAGTGGATATCAGTGGCCATCCACCTATTCCAATGGCAAAAAAAACAGTTTTCCATTTTGGTATTTTTTTACAGTTTCTAAGGTCTCAAACTTCTGGGGCCGTTTTGAGGCCCTAAACGACATTTTTTTGAAGTTGAGGGGCCCAAACAATTTAAATTGGGCATGGTCGGAATGTGTGCTTCTCGACTAGACATTTCCAACGAGGTATCAAGTGCCCCAAACGGAGATTGTATGCAAAAGTTATGCCCTTGGGAAGTTGATGTATCAACTACCCCCATTGGGGCCCACAAACCTTTTGGCGTTTCATCTCCTGGGGTTAGGTTTGTGGATGTTTAGGGTTTTCTCATTTATTCTTTATGTTAAAAGGGCCTTTGGAACCTCATTGTAGACAACTTCTTGCAAATATGCAAAGCCACCACATCTCTTCTCAGATATAAGCTACCACCATTCGAGCAAGTTTGTTTCATTCTCCATTTTTACAGCTTCAGCATATTCCATTTATTAATAGAAGTAAAGTTTCATTGTATCTTTGTGTTTTTCCTATATACCTACATTTCATTTCGTTCCATTCAGAAATCCAGATCAGATTGCAAATGTTGTTTGGTGCGAAAATTCTCAATTTCACGGTGGTTATCTTTACTAGTAGTGATACAAGACGAGTCATCCTTCATCTTGCTGAGGATGTCATAAATGGCTTGAGTAGGCATCTCGAGATTGATCATTCTAGAGTCAGAAATCTGATGTCAAAATTGGTCCTTATTGCTGAGTACGATTCTATGGTGGGAGCTGTGACAAACTGCAGCTTCCTTTATTGAAGAGGAGAAATGATGTCCACATGGTTTTCTCTGGTGTATGCTCAAGAAGATAGAGCTATATGGTTGCAATATTTAGTCAATGCATTATGTGATGGATAAAGGCTGCTTGAAGTCAGCAAGGTTAAAGTATCCTTTTTGGATTCATATGAGATGGAGATCGAGAAATCTCTAGCAAATACATAGTTCGATATGAGGCATCTGGCAGAATAGAAATATGGTTGAAACTAGATATATTCATCTACCTGGTCAGAAGTTGGAGCAGGGTGTTGATATGCTTGAATTAATGCATAATATTCATGTATTTATGGTTTCATATACTTATAATCTAAACACACAATTGTTCATAGAGGAAGTTTCTAATGTTCCGAACCGGAAAAGCCTGATTACCTTTGGTGTAAAGCATGATAACTCTATTTGAACACATCGAATAGACCTTATAAGTACAACTGTGAATTTTGCATATCATTTTCCTTTCCCCCTTAGTGGCATGGACCTCTCCACTAAGTGACATGGACCACTCCACTAAGGAAGAAGGCCAAAGTTTGTTTTAAGAAGAACCTCTGGGGACTATACCTAATGTAGGCCTTATACCTCTTCTTATTCTCCTCTTCTTACACCTTTCCTAAACCAGGTATCAACTCCATTTGAGCATTTCTCCAACTATCAACAGCCAAATACCAGTCTTGGCTTCGATCTACAACATCTAGACCATGCCCTCTTATCTATCACTCAACTGCTCACACAACGTCACTTGGATATGTCATGGTGGAGACTTAAAGAAATAGCTACAGACAATATTTATGAGAATGATTTCTTTGTCAACAGTGTACCAAAAAATGTTGGACTACCTTTCCAAAGCCATCTCAACTCCTCCTTAGGCATAGGAGTTTCGGTGCACCCTACACAAGAATCAGGGAATCCCCTCAAGATCGCATTTTACAATTCCTTCAATAGATATAGCTGATTTTGACCAACAAGATGCAGGAAAGGGATAATAAGTTACAATCCTTGTCTCAACAGAGATGTCTTCTCCAACCCTTCCACCTCCTATGATAGATACTGTGGAGGGTCTGTTAAAGGTGACAGTGGATGAGGATGAGCACATGGCAGAGGATGACATGGATGAAAGATAGTCATAGGGTTTCTAAGAACTTGAAAAGGGTCATTTGTGAGTGTGTTATTGAAAAATATTTTTATTATGTCAACATTGTTGCTTGCCGAGTTGGGGCATTATAGGAGTTCTCAACATTTAATTCTCACCTAGGATGTATCAATGATTGTGTTTGTATTTGTTGCACACTAGGGCTTGTGATAGTTGTGGGGATGAGTTATACCCCCAGTGGCCGCAGCTTAGACAAAAGTTTGCATTTATGAGTCTGTTTGTTTATGCTTCTGTTGACTAGAAATATCCCCCAAAAAGCTTATTACTATATTCTGGAGCAGTATACCTGGCAATCAAATCCCCCATTCCGGTGGTCTCCCTGGAATCTGGAAAACCAGAAATTATTGAATTTATAGCGATCGTTGATCAAAGTCACAATTTCATTGATCTGGGTTGATTTGGAAACGACTTAATACCCTAAGATTGCAATTTACAGTGACTGGGGTGGCAGATTTTGGAGGTTGAGATTTTCGTGGCCAGATTCAGAGTGAATTTCTACTAGAAAAAATGTCAGGAAGAAGGGCAATTTCAGTGCCACTTATCCCGTGCCATCAACATTTTGCTGAAGGACAGCTTGGAAGATCAAAAACATTCATTAGCACATCATAAACTAGATCTCCTTTCAGTGCTCTTGGTTTTGTTGTTCATGGTGATGGATAGTTGGCTTTATAATACTATCCCTAGTATGGCACACCGACAAGCCTATTGTAGCACATTCTCACAAGCAAGTCTGGTCTTTAGTGGCTTGTAAACATCAAGTTTTTCCTTATCTGTGGGTACTTTGTTGAATGTCTGAAGATGAAACTTTTGTTAAGGATCCGATCCATATCCACAAGTAGTTGGTCCTGAGTCCCGTTGTGTTTGTCAGATTGAGATATACATGTTCAGGGCAGTATGGTAATATTATGGCATGATATTTCTCCTCAGTTTTGGGCCTGCTCAACATAAATTTACACCCATCCATGGCTACCCAAGATCTTTCTTCAAGATCCCATTTGTAAAAATCAATATCAGGTCTCAAATTGGGCGAATTCTAATCTTTTTGGCTCTACCAAGAGCTTCTTCACAATATTTTCTCAAAATTGAAATAACCCAACTCTTGATCACTGTTGATGAGCTTTGCAAGATCCTCAAATTGAGAGCTAATTTGAGCTAATTTTAAGTTATTTTTCTGAAATTGGGCCAATTCTTAGTTCTCTGGCCCAACATTTTTCATGTGAGTCATCCTTGTAAATACTCAGAGCTCATGAGAGCTCCACTCCAATATAAATTTATTAGTCCTCTTTGAGATCCTGTTCTTCACTTGTGGAGATTTTGATGGACCCTAAGCTTTCGTTTTTCTGCAAAAACATGCAAGAGACAGGGAATGCTCTAACCATAAAAAACTACAAAAAAATTGATCAGATTTGTAAAGGAATTGACATCCAATTTGAATTTGGATAAGGACGTTGAGCACGTGCATCCTTTCCCATCGTGCCTTGTTCTTACTTCAAACCACCATAAATGCCCTCATCAATCAATCTCATTGATGTATACTCATATACCGTTAGGATATGCCATTCATTGTTTGTAACTCGATGTACATATTTTTTTTCTCCTTTGGCATGATTACTTATTTCAGTGCTTTGTTCCCTATATTAACCTCTCAAGAGGCACTTTGCAAATTCATTGATATTTTCTTGCTTGCAAAAGCCCAAGTTTGTGTTCAATAATTTGAGGCATCTAGTTGAAAATTTCATAGAGATCACAAATCCAAGTTTCAAAACTGCATGCTTTGGTACTCCAGCCCGATTTATTAGAAGCCATGTCACAAGCAGACTTTTTATTGATATATGTTTACCGATTTAAAATTTACCCTGTAGACCAAATGATAAGTCCTATTCATGAATTGAGAATTAGACAAGTAATGTTGGACAAATTATTCTGCACAAATTATTAAACTTTGATCAATTCGTTCCTTACCTTCTTTGAATTATAAATATTTTTGTGCAGTTCTTAATTTTTCGACAACTCTTATAATACCTTGGAGTAAAGCTCCTAAAAGAATTACTTTGTAAATTGTGTAAAGTTGAAAATGTTAACTTTATATTAATATAATATAAATCTACTTTAAGAAGGGAAAGAGAGATTTGAATTTGCACCTCTTTTAAGAAATAATAATATATTTATCCATTCACAATCAGTTAATCTCATCATCCTTAACATTATGAAATTATCTCACAATATATTTACCAATTCACCATGATGGGATAATCCCATTACCTTATGTTTTCATGAATTTCCTTTTAGAAAAAAATGATAATTCATGTTAGTAATATTTCAATCCAAAAAAGAGACCACTACCCAATTCAAATTTCATAATCTTGTTTGGAAATAACATTAAATATTTGCATTTTAATAGAACATAGTAATTTACTTACAAGGATCTTCTAGAGTTTTTTGTTTTTTAAAGGTTGTATTTAGTGGATGTTTTTACCTTTGTTTCAAAAAGTAGTGTTACTAATAACACCTTTTTTTTCGAGGTGAAAATTACAAAATTTTGCAACCATAATATATAAAGTTGTAAATAAAAACTTATAATTAACCCCAAATTGAAATTGCCTCCAAAATCACCCCGTTTTTTTGAGATTAAAATTACAATTTGACCATATAAATTAAGCTTTATCCTGGTGGCTTTTATTCTCCCCTTCCTCTCATCATTACTATGATCTTTAGTTGTCACCCCAGCTGCCAGTAGCGGTGTAGATATTTGACATTTACACATATACAGCGTTTTTGAGCTCTAAAACAAAAGGATGTTCAACAGTTTTAGCTAGATTACTCCTAATGAGAATGGAAAATATGATATGTTGCTGACTCGTGCAAAAGATAATTTCATGAATATCATGTCATTCCATTGGTTGAGCTCCTTGTTTATTAGTGGTTACAATAGGCCATTAGAACTTGACAATGTGCCAAAGTTTGTTGTTCTAGAAAATTTGAGATACAAAGCTAATGTTATTGTTATTTGAGATACAAAGCTATTGAACTTGCCTGCTTCCTGCAACAAATTTAAAGTGTTATGTCAGCTCATTTGCATATATGATTAAATTTGTCTATTTTCAGGGGAAGAGTTCTCGCAAGAAACATGTTCCTCAGTCATGGAATTGGGAAGCACAACGTTCAAAAATTATATCGATACTGGCTACTGCTGTTGAGACTGATTTAAAACAACTTTATGGCCAGTCTGATCCAGAAGAAAACTTTCTTGCTTTTGTTGCGAAGTAAATTCTCTGCAACTTATAATATTTTCACTCAAAATATTATTGCATTTTACTTAATATATATGTTTGGGTAAATTGTTTCGTTATTGCCAGTCAGTAGAAAACTCAAACTATTTCTTCATTTTACTAGGCTTGTCGATTATTTCCATGCTAATGTGTGTTGTATTTTTTGGTTTGCACCAGAGGTGCATTTGCTATGCTTGAAAATCCAGTTCTGTTAAAGGACAAGGACACAAAAGATGCCTTATGCAGAATAATTGGTGCATGTGCTACCAAATATCACTACACGATGCAGTCATCTGCCTCCATTTTACATCTCATCCATAAGTATGAATTTCTTCCGCAACATATTGCTGATGCAGTCGCTCAAGCTGAAAAAAAATATGCAGATGGCAGTTTAGCGATCTCTTTGATAAGAGAAATAGGCCGGATGAATCCTAAAGACTATGCCAGGGATGCCAGTGGTGCAGAAAATGTAGGTCGATTTCTTGTTGAACTCGCAGATCGGTCACCGAAGCTCATGTCTACAAATGTAGGAATGTTGATGCCTCATTTTGGAGGAGAATCATATAAGATAAGAAGCTCACTTGTAGGAGTGTTTGGTAAGTTAATTGCCAAGGCATTTAAGGATACTGACAGTAATTCTTCTAGTGGTACACATCGGCTCCGCAGCAAGCAGGCAATGCTTGATGTTTTACTAGACCGGTGTCGTGATGTGTCTGCATACACACGAAGCAGAGTTCTTCAAACATGGGGTGAACTTTGTGAAGAACATGCAGTTTCCATGGGACTATGGAATCAAGTTTCAGAAATTGCAGCAGGTCGACTTGAAGACAAGAGTGCGGTGGTAAGGAAAAGTGCATTGAACTTGCTCACTACACTGTTGCAGTACAATCCCTTTGGCCCACAGCTTCGTACTTCTACATTTGAAGCCACACTAGAGAAATACAAAGAAAAGCTTGATGGGATGTTTCCTCCAAGCAATTCAAATAGTAACGAAGTGAATGATGTGGTGGTCAAGACAGAAAGCCCGGAAAATGAAGAAGGTGATGGTGATAATGATTCCAATGGTAGTGCAACTGAAGAGAACCCATCACTTRAAGAAAATGTAGAAATGGTAGAAAACTGTGTTGTAGATGTTGGTCCATCTCAAAGCAATGTTGAAGACAGTGGTCCATCTCAAGTTGAAAATCAGGTGGATATCAATGATAGAACTCCTGATGTGGGAAGTTTAGAACAAACCAGGGCATTGGTTGCATCCCTTGAAGCAGGCGTACGTTTTGCAAAATGCATGTCATCAACCATGCCCATCCTTTTTCAATTACTAGCATCTCCTATAGCAACTGATGTTGAACATGGAATTCAATTTTTAATGCGTTGCAGATAATTTCAAATCGATGGTGCAGAGACCTGTCTGCGGAAAATGCTTCCCTTGGCCTTCTCTCAAGAGAAAGCCATCTACGAGGCTGTCGAAGGTGCATTTATTTCAATTTACATAAAGAAGAACTCCATGGAAACTGCAGCAAATCTGATAAATATCACAATAGATGCTAGCATTGGAGATCTTGCAGCCTTGGAACATATAGTCACTGCATTGGTCACTAAAGGAGATATTACTTCTGGAACGGTATGCGACAAACTTTTGATTTGAACTTATAAATCAACTACATTTATTGATTACATGGTTTTCAGAGGCTGTCTCTTATTAAAAAAATTATATATTTTAAATGTGCAGTTTGCTTCATTTGATCGAGTATTTTGGAATTATAGGCCAGATCTTCACTTTACATTTGATTAACTAGTTTGTTAGTCCTATAGGGTTGTACACAACTCAGCTTCTTTTGTGTATGGATCTTTGTTTGTCATTTACTCTGGGCTTGTATAACCTTATTCAAGCCTAGAAGATCTTACAATCGTGCATGGATCATTATTGTTCCGCTTCATTTTTTGGTTGCTTAGAACAAGCAATGAAAATAGGTTTGGCATATTCTGCCACGATCTTTCATGGATTTTTTGTTGAGCTGTTTTTATACTTATTTTTAAAATTTGTGACAGATATCTGCTCTATGGGATTTTTTCACATTCAATGTGAATGGAGTGACGGCAGAGCAAAGCCGTGGAGCTTTATCAGTGCTATGCATGGCTGCAAAGTCTTCCCCAAAGGTCCTCAGTTCACGTTTATTAAATATTATTGATATTGGATTTGGTCGTTGGGCAAAGGAGGAACCCTTACTTGCAAGGACAGCTTGTATTGCTCTTCAACGACTCTCTGTAGAAGACCGAGAAAGTCTTGTATCTGTTAATCGCCGGGTTTTTAATGTCTTACAAAGTTTGACTATTGGTCCGGGGCTTCCGGAACAAAGTTGGTATGCTGCTGCTGAGCAGGCCATCAATGCTATCTATGCACTTCATCCCATGCCAGAAATGTTTCTGGCTGACGTGATAAGGAAATTTCATGGCAGTGTTTTTGGGCAAACTGAAGCACTAGAACAAGTGGTCCCACATGTTGAAAATGAGGAAGATGTGGCATCTCTTCCGAATGGCCCTCTATCTGTGCAAGTTACAAAGCTCAGTAGATATATGTTTGTCGTAAGTCATGTAGCCATGAAACACTTGGTTTATATAGAATCCTGTGTACGGAAGGTTCGAAAGCAGAAAGCAGACAAAGAAAGAGCAGCAGCCGAGTCACAGGCTGCGAAACTTGACGACATTGATGCTACACAATCTTCCGAGAAAGCATCAGAGGTGAGTGATTAAACTGGCCTGGATCATTGCGTCCATTGAAATAAAATCATTATTCATGTTGGCATTGACATCATTTACGGTCTTACAAATTTGTAAAATAAAATCATTGCGTTGTTGTCGACCAGGAGAACAATATCAATGCTGAGTTGGGTGTTTCTGCATCCGAAGATGCAAGGCTTGATTTACTTGCTGAGAAAGCCGAGAAGGAAATTGTTTCGGGCAGTCAAAATCAAAAGTTTATAATTGGAGTATGTGCACCTGTTATTGCAAAGCTCTGTAGAAACTTTACACTGCTGCAACAGGTACCCATCTTATTATCTGAAACAGTGTAACTCTCCCAAGAATATATAATACACACACACACACACATACAAAACTTGCCCAGAAAAAAAGAGTCCACATCCATTCAAGAAGACATTACTAGTTATATACTGGATGCCTAGCATCTAACTCAAATTCTCCAAGAACAAGATAAGAGAAAATAATTGTATTAACATCCAGAAATTGACAACAATAACTGACACTAAGTGTCTGATGGAGATTTTCACAGATCTATAACTGTCCTTGCAAATAGTTGATTCAGAGTATGGCAAGGTATTATTTGAGGAGGACTGAGTAAATTCTTCATAGCTTGACTCCAAGTCGATTCTGGCTCATTCACTTCTTTTCTCTGCCCAGTTTTTTTCTTATTTGGACTTGGGGCATATAGAATTGCTGAGGTGCAGGTCTAATGCTACTCTCTTTATCATTGTTCTGGAGTAATATATAGCCTCAAATTAATGTAACTATGGACAACACATCTAAAGGACTAAATGAACAGATTTGTGTTCGATTTCAAAGGTAATTACATCACTGCCATCATGTACCTAACCTTCCAGAATGTTAATCAAACGATTTCTTAATGGTGGTCTGAATATAAATGGCTGATCTGTTTCCACAACATAGGCAAACTACAGCATACTCGCCCATAAAATTACATGGATAGAATTGAATCTTTAAATGGTTTTCTGTTAACACAATGTCAGCTGTAAAGGAAACTCTGTATTGGCAGATTCTGCCTCTTCATCTACTTCCTTCAAATAGAGGAGGACCATCTTCACTTCCATTCCTTTCCATTATTTCCATGACACGTACTTCTTTCAGTGTATTCTTCTGTTAATCATGTCAATGTACTCATCATCAAATATCATTAACCAAAGGAATGCAAATTACAATATCAATTTAGATTATGCAAGTTACAAGTGTGCGTGTTTCATCTACAAGATCAAGTCCATGATAGCACATTTTCATTATCATCATTCAATGGAGTGGCAAAGAATGAGACAAATGCAAAAGGTTTGTAACTATATCAATGAAGTATCAACATATTCCCTTGACAGATTTTGTGTGAAATAGAACTTGTAACCTACATGTGCCAAACTTCAATTTCCAGCATGTACCCAGTTTATATACCATACAACCCAACGAGGGTGTCCTGCCCTCATAAATATGAGCAGATTATGATGGAGAATGCACCATTATTTACTTTGAAAGTACTCATTTTACGTTTAGTTCTATTCTTCTTGCAAACCCAATTCCCAGGAAACAGAGTAAGTGGAGGGTTCAAACTTCATACCTCTGTGGTTTGATGGCCCCAATTGTCTCTTAAGATCCCGCTGCATATAAAATTTGGACCAGTGTCTTCAACACTGTATATGTATAAAGTTGTAATTAGGAGCATGGGATTGGTGTCTCCAACAGTGGTTATATAACTTAACAAGCAAATCAAACACATCAGACACTGAGTTACAAGTCTTATAGGTTTCCTTCAATCCATCAAACACTGAAAACTCATCCTCATATCAGGCCTTTCATGATAAATTGTGCTGGGCCATACATTCTAGCCTTTGTTAAAATATGAATACACATAACAGATTCCAACATTACTGTACCCATCTGGAATACACATAAAAGTCCCAGAATGAAACAAGTTCAATCAATCCAAATCGCCTTGAGGGTTTCTCCTTCAATTTGACGCAGATATTGATAGATACATCTTCTACGAGTAATCTCAATTAGCAATAGCATTGCTCTATCCAATTTTTTTCCTCGATACAGAGACCTGGATCATAATGTTATATGTGTAAATATTTGCAGTGTGAGGGTTTTAGAGGTCTTTTGGCAGTATTGCAATGTTTCCATGGGTATGGGATTGGCATATAATCAAGAGCACCATACATTCAATATGATGAATCCATCTCTCATACAACATTTTTCCTTGAAAAGTTTTGGCCTTCTGTCATTGTAACTAGGACATTTTCTTCAGTAAATTAAATATATGTATGTTGACAAATAAATCAGTTTTCAATTCACCAATGCCAGATAGTCACGTTACTATCTCTGATACAGGGACTGATTCAGCTGTGGTCCCTCCCCTCCCTTACAAGAATATGTTTTGGATTCTACATACCATGTCTTGCCTTTTAATTGGTTATGTCGAAAGGACTGTCTAGCAATAACTTTATTGGTATGCACACAGAAAGAAAAATAAAACAAGGAACTAATTGTAGTGTGCCTGACTCGGATGGATAGCAAAATAGGCATTGATACAATGTTCCAGCTTCGGTGCAATACATTTATTTAATACCAATACTGCAAATTTTCAAAATGGTAAAATACAACATAAATGCATAATCAAGTCCTGTCCAATCAATACCTGTATCTGATATTAACAGCAAGTGGTGTGATTCCCAGTGGAACTGGAAACTTACTCCGCAGATCAAGACATGGTTAGGGCAAGATATGAAGAGTTGCATACTTAGTCTGCAACCTTTCGTTGAGTGCAAGATAACCAGATCTATCC
>ML801569.1:203803-215736 GCA_009831015.1 Picea engelmannii | reverse complement strand
TTTTTGGGTTATGATTCTTGTCACATGCTTAAATTTATAATTTAAACATGTGACATTTATGATAACTTAAACTTACCCCTCCTTGCCCTAGCGCGCCCTAATCTAGCCCTAACCTTTGCCCTAACCACTATTTAAGTGACCCTTCCCTACTCCTACTATTACATACATTCCTTTGTTGTAGCGTGGAGTCTCCTAGAGTGTGCGGCCTCAATCTTAACTGTTGCAGACCAGTGAAGTGGTGCGGCCTACCTTGTGGAACAGTCTCTTTGCCTGTTGAGCTGCGGCCTACCTTGTGGAGTCGTCCCTTTACCTTTTAAGCTGCGGCCTTGGTCAGTGGAGCTTGTGGGCAGCTGTCTCTTTGTCACTGTTGTTCCTGTGACTGCCGTGGGGTTTTTGCTGAGGAGGCCGTGACCCTAACTTGCTGTKTAGAGGCTGCGTCCCTTTGCCATGCTGGTGTTTTKTTTGCTGAAGAGTGCCGCTTGAGTTTGYTGTGAGTGCCGCATGGTATACTGGGCAGTGTGAKCCGCGCCCTATCTCTCARCTGTGGGGTTTTTCTTTTGGGGTTTGGGTTCTTGATGTTTTTGGTTACAGTAACCCTAAGTTTGGTGGCATGAAACTCCTTCTATCTTTGGCATAAAAAGATCATTCATTGATCAATGAACTGAACCTTTAACTGAGCATAACTACAAGGACATTCACCTTTTGTGGTCTGTGCTTCTCTTCAGAGGTAAGGCAGGTACCAGGTAAGTCTCTTACTTATTTCTTCTAAAAGTTCAGATCTGCCTTATAAATTAAGCTTTGCATGGATCCATAAATTGTTTACAGTTGAGCACAGTCATATAGAAGAAGCCTTGTGTTACTGTTTTGTTTCAGACCTCAGATTTATGAATCTGCTGATTTAGAGGAGCTATTTATCATTGATTGAAGATCTGAGTTTTAGCTTACAATCTAAGTTCTCTTCTGCTATCTGGAACATAGATCTACTGTCGTTTCTATAGAACTGTTATCACTGAACCTAGTCTGAGTTTGATTTGGTATTGAATGAGCCTTGTCTAAACTGCTGTTTGTGCTTTAGATCTGAGTTGTTTTGTTTAAAATTAAAAGGAGACTGCTGTTTTCAACTTTACCCTAAAATCTAACACTAGCATTGAAAATCATTTGCTCTTAATTGAAGCAGGTTTTGACCCCTTTTTTTATTGGTTTGCTTATCCTATCTCATTCATTTCTCTATCAAATTTGGAGGTCACACTCCTGTTCGAATCAATCCACAAATGAAGTATAAATACAGTCCCTCCGAAATATTTTCCTTGAGTGCTCTTCAGTGTAGGCACAGGAAGTCCAGATTGTGTCCCAAATTTCAGCAGAGTTTTCCATGTTTTCTTGGCTTCTTCTCAAAGCTACCAGCTTCCATTCATGGCTGGTTGGTCTATCATGAGTTTGGCTCTCTTTTTCCCATGTCTAAGCTCTCCAAACTCTTTTCTATCACTTTTTATAACAGCCCCCTTGTCCCCATTCGAAATTTTCCTCATGAATAATGGATAGAGAGCTCCCACCCAACTTATTCTCCTAGTTCCAAGAATATAGGGGAGACAGTTTGCTAAAATTTAGGAGTTAAGGCTTAGATTGAGGACTTGGTTTCATTCACTCCTCTTAACTCATTTTTGCTTGAATTTCAAATTTGAAAATGGGTGAGGACCAAACGTTTAGACCAATCCCTTAGACCTCCTCACCTTTCCCCTCTTGTGGTATCATAGCCCCTATAGGTTCTCAAGCTCAGCTGATCCCGGTCTTCTTCTTTATTAACTGCAAAACAAAAAGATGTACAATATTCATAGTACCATGGTATGTTTGACCCATGGAGTTCGTATACCAGAGTTATAAAGTAATCATGCAAAGTATTTAAGTATTTATTTACAAATAATTCCAAGAGTAAAATTTGGGATGTTACAAACAGTCATTTACTAGAGATTTTGAATGACATTTAAATCAATGTTTTTACAAAATTGAATTCAGCAATGCTATAATTGGCTGCGCTTATCTGAGAATAGCAACTCATATCTATGCGTACTTTGTAGTTTCCAGGACTGCAGGCATCTGCTATGTTGGCCCTTTGCAAGCTAATGGTTGTTGATGCAGAATTCTGGTGCGTTTCTATAGATCCCACAAATATATTTGTATTTGAAGTGCTTGTCCCATACAGTACAATCTTCAATAGGTTTACATTTAAGGACCAAACGTTAAAAGCTAATATGCAAAACTTCGCAGTGATGCAAATCTGCAGCTTCTCTTCACAGTAGCCCAAAATGCCGTCTCGGAATCTGTTCGCTCAAATTGTACCATAGCTCTGGGAGATCTGGCAGTTCGTTTTCCTAATCTTATGGATCCCTGGACTGAGAATATGTATGCACGCCTTAATGATCAGGCTTTGTCTGTGAGGAAAAATGCAGTGTTAGTTTTGTCACACCTCATATTAAATGACATGATGAAGGTATGTTGAGGTGACACTAGTCTAGTTATTTACATATTTTATATCAAACATTTGTTCAAAAGTCAAAGCTCGGGATTTTGTCAGGTCAAAGGTTACATAAGTGAGATGGCTCTTCGTCTAGAGGATGAAGACCTGCGCATCTCTAATCTCGTGAAGCTCTTTTTCCATGAATTGTCAAAGAAAGGTAAGTCACTGTTAGTTTTGCCTTTGTTCATCATAAGTTTCTTAAATTGCTCTTTATTGCATTTGAATATGCTGTGTCTGTCCATATCCAAAGTAGTTATTCTTCTTGACTGCAGGAAACAATCATGTCTATAATCTCTTAATATTCTGAATCGATTGTCTTCTTGACTGCAGGAAACAACCCTGTCTATAACCTTTTGCCTGATATTCTAAGTCGATTGTCTAGACAAAACATATCACAAGAGATGTTCTGTAATATTATGCAGGTCCTGATTGGTTCTATCAAGAAGGTATGCACCGTTCACTCTTTAGTACCGAGACTAGATTTTGAAAGAATAAACTCGCACATTACAATAAATACGTTGAATTTGTTATTCATTTGAAGCGAAATCTGATGAATATTTGTAATTTCCACATCTGTTTCTATTTACAGTGATCAATTGTATTTGCTGCTTGGATGTATATTTAAGGAGTATTGTAGTTGTCTATCTTCGTACTAGCTGTCTATCTTCATATTCTATATTGTTAAACTTTTTATATGATTTGGTTATTCTCAAACAAGTATGGACGCCGATAAAAGGAAACAGTCACAATATAGCTCGTGATATGGATTATTTTATTCAGGAATTATGTTTCTAATTGATGAATTACCTGTCTTTCTGTTACATAACAGGATAAGCAAATGGAAGGGCTTATCGAGAAGCTCTGTCATCGATTCTCTGGAATCACAGGCACGTTTCTTTTCTAAAATTTCTTTTGAACTGTCACAGGCTGTGTTTTTCTTATCATTATTTCTTCGTTTTACTATCTGCCACTAATTGTACTTAATAGTGGGTCTTTTTTGCCGTACTGAACGATGATAATTTTTTCACATGCCATATTGGCATAGTATATTTGGAAGAAATCATTGGCACAATCATCATTCTTTTTCATTTAGGTTGCATTCTAGGTTCCATTTGTTTTACCTATTTAGTTATTTTAGGATCAGGCATTGAGTTATTTGCTGATATCTGTACCTTGGATTTCAAATATCACAGATAAAAAACAATGGGTTGACATTGCTTACTGTCTTTCTCAACTGACCTACACTGAAAAAGGATATAAGAAACTAGTAGACTTGTTCAAAAGCTATGAACATGCCTTATCAGAGGATGCTGTTATTGAGTACTTCAAAAGTATAACTAACAAGGTAGTAAATGTACACTTTTGTTTCCTTACCTCTGAAATAATATGGCTCTTTTTTGTTCAATTAATTTATATTTCAAAATTTCTTTCTCTTGAAATGAAAACGTTTTAAATATCTGAAACTTTGATCAACAGGCCAAAAAATTTGCAAAGCCTGAACTGAAGTCTTCTATTGAAGACTTTGAGGAGAAGCTTGCCAAGTGCCACGAGGAGAGAAAAGAGCAGGAAAGAACTATGCAAAATGCCATGGCACATCAGCAGAAAGTTGCTGGTCCAATGGAGTCAGAAAACTCTAATCTAGAGGAAACTAGTTGTGTAACAGAATGTGAAGCCCAGGAAGGTCTTCTCCAAGAGGATAAAGTTGATGAGAGCAGATCACAGGAAAGAACAAGAAGTAAGATATAGACAATGACAGGCTTTTTATACTGCCAAATATTTTCATAATAATTTTGTAGATTACAAGCACCAAATTACATAAGCATCTTTGAGGACTTAGCTTAAGTACACGAGAAAATTATGTTTTTAAGAAGGCTTCTTACACAATTGAACACTATTTTGCTCACACTAATATTTCTTGCAGATGCTGTTGGTGATGTTGAAACTGATAATTTGGCGGCCTGCGAGCCAGCAGATGTTTCCGACTCCAGAAACAAAGAAGTTGAAAGCAACATGAATATTGAGACTTCTCCAATTGCTACGAAAAGCTGTAGAAAGGGTAGATCTAGGGAAAAGGTCAGTAAAAATCAGTGTTTCAATTTTTCTTTCTCCTAATCTGCTATGACACATCGTAAATAAAGAATGTCGGGAATCAGTTTCATGTCAATTGAGCGAGTCTGTCTTCTGGAACAGTTGAAAAAGAGCCTCAAGTTAGAGGTGCTCACTACCACAGACGAAGATAATTCTCATGCTATGGATTCACAAACATCTCCAGCTAGAGTTCGACCTGAGAGACTAATTCCCAATGAGAACTCAAGCGTTACATTTTCGTCACAAGACAGAGGAGGCGAGGTTGAGTCCGATCCTAGAGGCATAATATACGACCCCACAGATAGATCTGAAATTACACCTTTAGATACTGAATCGGTTGAAATGGTTGGCAAAGGTACTCAGGGGTCTTAAACTTGTTTAGTCTGTTCACTTTTTTTTAACCATGAAATAAGTGATACGAGTAGTATATTTTTTTGTTGAATTTCATATAAACATAGGATGTTTGGTTGTGAACAGAATGCTGCTAGTTTGCTGATTTAGTATTGTGACAGGAATGTCTCGTCGTAAGAAGGCAACATCTTTTAAGATTGTAAGTGAAGAACCAGAAGGAACACTAATAGATGAGGAAAAAGAAAATAAGAGCAGGCAAGTTCCTCAAACGCCTTTAACAAGGAGTGTTCGCAAGACACGACAGAAAGACAAGGTTTGTGTAGTTAAGTTTCTTCTATTTTGGTTAAGCAAATGTGAAAATCTGGTGTGCTTTTAAATTCTAAGTAACAAAGCAAGTTTTTTTCTCGAAATTGTCAACTGCCAGGTTCCTCCTCCGTCTACCAGGAGTCTGCGTAAACGATGATATCTGGCTTACTCGGAGGCTGAAGATATCCATACCTTATGATTTGTAATTTAAAGGCTTGTGTGCTATGCTATTGTAAATGATTTAGTCTGCAGATGGATTATCTGCATGTACTTGAAAACTTTCGTTGACATGTAAGCTACTTATCTCTGTAGCTTTATTGGCTTAGGTTTTTACATGTATTAATCGAAACTACGTTGTAATCCATTTAAAAGTCAAGCTGTAAATTATCACTTAAATTGTAGGACTTGTTATTGGAAAGTAGGTGATAAATTTGTTTTGCCAGCTAGGCATTACTTATTGTATTCTTTCTGAGTAAGAAAGGCTGCTCTTATACACGGAGGCGAGCAAGTAAATTCGTTTGGGATGAAGTGTTAAAAGCATATTGTTTCATTGTCCATGCTTCTATCGGCGTGGGCTTTGCATTTTACGCAGAAATATCTATTGCTTCTTGTGACAATTCAGTTAAACATTAATGAAGTAGGAAGTGTTTAGTAGGAGATTTTCATAATCTTTGAGGCGTTATTTGCGTGGTTGATTTTGATTTTTTTTTTTATTATTTAAATTTATTTTCCATAATATTTTGTGGACTTAATTGGATCATTATATTATATATAAGTGGTGTGTGCATATATATATACCACTATCGCGTGTTATAATCAATTAAGTATATTTGAAGAATATTCTATTTTTTGTTTTTTATTTTAACATGTGGAGGGGTATATATTTTTATACCGTTTTGTTGTTTAAAGGATAGGAAAAATCCAAGCAAGCAAATGTGCATATGCATATTCAACTAAACAAAAGAAACATGAAATGTTTAGTAAGAATCCCAAAGGTGATTGCAATGACAATTCTGTCTTTTTAAACATTTGAATGCGTTTTTTTCAGCTGGGCACTTGTCAACACAAGCAAGCATCGACTGCTCTATTTTGTATATTTAATGGACATAAATGTCATGCCATGCTAAACAGAAGAACATGAGCATGTCACCAGGCCATGGGTTAAGAGGCCACCAGTGAAGTGTATCTGTTTTGCAAGCATAGATGCACACATGAACATGAGCATGTCATTGGAGAGACTTAAACCTTTGTGGGGGCAATAATAACACTCTGCTTTCACTAACTTGATATGTTATCATTGAAATATTTTATATTTGAAACAAATATGGTGTTTATTTTTGTGTTGAGAGGTGCTTTCTACAGCCCAATGTGAGGGAAATGTGTAATTCCTTCCGTGCTCAACATGGACTTGACAGATAGCCTTACAGAATAAAATTCAATGCCCATCATAAACAAAATTTTTCAATTTCCACCTTCATGGATCAAGTCCCTCAAGGTGAAACCTTTTTTTAGATTAAAAAACTTGAGGAAAAGTTTGCATCTTGAGGGATGTGATCCTTCTTAGCACACAATAGATCCGGAGTTAAGATGGATCTATGTTGATTATATAAGCTTATGTTATAAGTCAAAGCTCTTTCTGATTGTTATTAGGTTGTGAAAAGCAGAACATAATGATTAGTGAGTGTATTTTTCATTGAAAAGGTTGGGCTTAAAAATATTTGTCAATATGAAAGAGGATGTAGCATTAATTGAACATGCTTTTCTGATACTATGTCATTGATGCACTTGCAATTAAAGTGGCCCTGATTTGGTAACCACTAAGGAGAAACTTGCTATCCATATGTTTTACAATGCCCAGGACCACAATGAAAAAACTTACTATGTTTTGGTTTGCTGCTGACAGGAACATCACCTTTTTTTGTTCAAGGAATAAAAGATTTGAACCTGGGTTGTAAAAGTTAATACTTTTTCAGAAACAAGATAATGAAGATTCCATCATTGCAGAATTTAACAAGGAAGTCCCTCAAATAAAAGATTGAATGGCGTAAATGGCCAAAAGTGGAATCAGTTTACTATGTTTTGGTTTGCTGCTGACAGGAGCATCACCTTTTTTTGGTTTAAGGAGTAAAAGATTTGAACCTTGGTTGTAAAAGCTAAGACTTTTTCAGAAACAAGATAATGAGTATTCCCTCAATGCAGAATTTAACAAGGAAGTCCCTCAAATAAAAGATTGAATGGAGTAAATGGCCAAAAGTCGAATCAGTTGAAGGAAAGGATGAACAAATTGGAAAAATGATCTCAGTAAATAACAGATCGGAAATCAAACTAGTTTGTAACCTAAGGAAATTTAACATGTTGCTCTTGAAAGAAAATTGCCAATAACATGTAGCCCCCATTTGCTTCAATAAAATTGATAGGTAATTCATTATGTGCCAAGAAATGACAAATTCGCATCTCATTAGCCTCATTATATTTATGCAGTCTTGCATATCATTATTTTGTATAGCGGGCCTTGGAAACAAAGGGTTGAGTGCTAAATTAGCAAATGGTTACTTCTTGATTCTTTATAAATTTCAAGACATCAAAGGAAAGCAAATCTTCATGAGGCTTACTTGTTTGCAATAGAATATAGTACATTCATGCATGGGAAATTTTGTGCAATTGAGTATTAGATTCATTGATTAAAAATGTATTACAAATTTATACAATGAACCTTAAAAAAGCTAGAATTAAGTGATGAACTACCATTGTTGAATGCATTTGATCTTGAAGAAACTAAGAACAAGCCAGACTCATAAAATATAAATTAATCAAGGATAGGGAAAATGTAGTGAGAAGCTCATTGATTCTTAGTGAGCATTTTACTTCTCCAAATGAAATCCCAGTATCATAAATCAACTACTGAATTTGTAAAGTTGTGTTACTAATGTCATGAACCATTTGAACTAGGCCACGCCTATATAACTTAAAATTTGCGTACTTGTAAAAAGGATGATGGTAATATCACTGGTAACGTACACAGAAAGTTCTAGTAGTGATAATTACACAATAATTGACATTGCTTTTCCAAAAAAGAATATTAGAAATTCATTTGAGATTCCAACATATCCTTTAATTGGTGAATCAAATGAAGACATAAAATGCATGTGATAAAATAATTAGTCTTAATCATTTATCATTCAATTAACTTGAAAATATGATAGGAATCAATTTTGTTGGTGTGCCTTGTAAAAAGAGTTTGAAGTTCGGCTTGGGAACAAAACCACAACTTCTAGGAAATGCCATCAAGTTATGTTGTTTATGCACAATTTTAAGTTTTCATTTCCAATCCTTGCAAAAAGTCTTATTACTTGAACATGATTTTTAGTTTTAAATTTATTGCATTTGAATCAGAAGGATGACGTTATCCTTTGTAGTGTATGGAGCCTACTATTTCTTTATCATTGTAGTCTAAATGTTCTATGTTTTGGCCTCTTTTAAAGGATATTTTTTTGTTTACTTTTGCCTTTATTTTGCGAGAACTTGTTGGATCTGCAAATTCGAGTGGCTAAGATTGTATAATCGGAGTGCCCCAGGGGTTTCTTAGCATGCTGAATCCATTTATGCATTAAAAAATGCAATTTGAAAAACAGAAATTTGTGATTTCATCCAGATTTTTGTCGTTAGATTCTAACAAAAAGGGTTAAAACGTAGAACGATTAAACACCTTTCTCTATCTAACATTCCAAATGCATCGCTTAATGGGTTAGGCTCAAAAGAGAATTGAAATTGTACATAACAACTATAAGCTTGTGCATGGGAACTATGGGAAAACAAAAGAATATGCTACATTTTACATTAATATATCAACCAAAGCTATACTACAATGGACCTAAAGGTCATCCCTCACCTCTTTGTTACAACTCACGAAAGATATACATCAATGTGCCCATAGGTCATTTCCTCTGCCAACGAGTCACTCTACAATGACTCAATGGGTGGAGCCATTATCTTTAGATTTGTGCTCATGCAAAAGTGTTTAACTTTAACTCTTTCGCCCCATCTATGAGTGACCTTGCTCTTTGTAGAACTCCAACCAATATTAAGTTGGTACAAATATGCAATGGTTAGGCTTTGGAACTCCACATTTTTGTGCAATGATGGCGTGTACACAACTATAAGTTATCTAACAAATGATAAGCCTTTCTCACACATTCTTTGTAATACCCCTAGGTCGAACCCCATTGTAAATATAATGTAATTGTACATATAGGCTGGTGAGCCAGGGTACTTGGAGGTTAGAGTGCCTTTGTATATATGTCTTTTGAGGCCAGAGTGCCTATGTGGTTATTAGGCTGGTGAGCTAGAAACTGAAAGGCCAACAAGCCTATTTTTTGTAAATGTAATCACACTCAATTTGAATGAAAACACATCACTGTTGCAGACCAACCATGGAAAATAGTATGGAGGGATAAACTTCACTAGAATGGAAAAGGGGGGGCTAAGAGTCTAGAAAAGGGGCTAAGCTAAGGGGGCTTAAGAGAAAAATGAATATTTTTATAAATATTTCTAAAGTTAAAGTCTAAAGTAGGGGATAATGCATTTTATCATAAGTCCCTATGAAGAAACATATCACCATGTGAGGGAACCCATGTCTGGCTCATGTAGTTTCCAACATGACAAGTGTCAAGTTGAGAACATGCACATAAGTTTTGGGGACTTATTATTTTGACCTTACCTCATTGTTGTCATCGGGACTTTCATGTTGCCATTACTGTACCTGTACCAGGGAGAGCGTTGGAATTGGATTGAAGAGGCGGGTTGTCAGTCCTGTAGGACATTGAAGAAGAGGGTTGTCAGGCTTGTGAGAATTCTCTCCAGGGGGAGAATTGTTGGGGAATTGATTCCCAAGGTATAAAGTTGCAGCTACAGGGCTATAAGTCTTCCTATTCAGCCTATTACTGAAGCCCCAGAAGGGAAGTGGGACAACCGATGAACTGTTGAGCAGAGAAGGGGCACACTTCCTGGGGTGGGACATGCATCTGGGGAATGAGAGACTATAGACTGTTAGTTTGAGAGACCTTAACCTGGTTAGGATTTCCTTACCCGGGTGGAGTTTAGCCCCAACTCGGGGCTGACCCGCTGTTGAAAGTTTATGAGCAGTGTAGTCTAATGTTGGGAGGAACATGGAAGGTCTGGGAGGAACGTGGAAGGTCTGCATGTAGTTGGCGTTCTTTTATAAAAGATAGTGTCATTTATGATCTTGTTTAATTTACTGTGTTAATTATCACTTTTCTGTTTTGGGTTTTCCCTGTATAAGTTGCATGTGTACATGCTTATTATTGCACTTTAGTTTATGCATTTTTAGAGTATTATCCTGCATTAATATGAGCATTTGCATTAGTATATCGGTTACTTAAATGGTATCAGAGTTCGGAAAATTTGGTGTAGCATTGCCCAACGGGAGTCTGGGGATGTTACAATGTGGTATCATAGCCCAATTTTCAACATTGAGCTTGCATGGGTCATTTATCATAATGTAGAAGTGAAATCGTAGATTATGCAGGAAAATTGTTTGATAGAAATGCCATAATTGATCATATATAACTATACATAGAGCTTCAATGGTGGTTGTTAAAAAAATAAGTGGAATTGGGCAAAAGCCCCAAAATTATGTCGATAAATTTATGGAGATTCGATGAGAAAGATGATGAATTTCACAAGGCCAAATTCGGTGATATGATGCTGATATAGAGTTTTAATGGCGTCTGTTATCACTCTGTAAATTCCCAGAGGTTGTTGTGAGGTAAGAAGAAATCTATCAGAGGTAACATTAACCAACCACTTCGAAACTGGGAGCTAGCCCTACCAGTTTCAGAGAGGGATCTCTCTGTAAGTTTTAGATTTGTTTGGATTTTCAAGATTTTAGGCTAGTTAAAAAAGAATATAATCGAGTTGTTTGTATTGTTTTTAAATGAAATGACTGAATATCACTTACGCTTCCATTGGGCTATGGGGTCTGTTTTAAAAAGATGGAGGTCAAAGACAACTTTTATAAGATTCGTTTCACAGGGCAAGATAGTGCAACTGCTGGATTCTTTAGGAATAAAAATGATATATTATTGAAAAATGTGAGATATCAGTTAGAACAAAAAAACATTTACGAATTTCTTTGTTGTAACATCAGAAAGAAAACATTTAAATCTGTAAAAGATTAGGAACATAGTACACAATGGCAAATTCTGCAACTTTAACTTGTTTTAAAGATTAGATTAGAAAAACAATATGATAACAGAGAAAGAAAACTTTTTCACGAAGACAGAGGAAACTTCACCAATACCTAACATGCAGGAATCCTGTGAAATGTCTATTTGTATTACTGGAATAACCTCTTGATACCAATTACAACGATTACAACTTGCTTGGGCGTAAAGATCAACCCTCAATACTTCTAAGTTTGAAATATTTATAATTAGAGTTACAAACGACCCTGCCATTAATGATCAGGACATGACAGACCCTGAATCTAACTAACTAACTAACAAGATGCTGAAATATAGTAACTGATGATGATGTGTTGAATCTCTCATGCTGATTTGGGGAAGACCGTTGGTGAGTCATTCAGATGACTTTGACTGGGTTGGACACTGAGTTGGATGAGACCTCTACCTTTACTCAATCAATTCGCACAACT
>ML801569.1:164068-180926 GCA_009831015.1 Picea engelmannii | reverse complement strand
GTGAAGGGAAAGAAAGAGCTAGTCTGTAAGCTAAAGAAGTCACTATACGGTCTGAAGCAATCACCTAGGATGTTGTACCAAAAGTTTGACACATACATCCTTGGATTGGGATTTGTAAGAAGCAGGGCTGATCACTGTGTATAATCCAAGCAGGTTGGTAATCACTTCATTTATGTAATGTTGTATGTGGATGACATGTTGTTGGTAGGAAATAACATGGATGTTATCAAAGAGGTGAAATCACACCTATCCTCCAAATTTGACATCAAGGATCTTAGTGCTGCTAACTTCATTATGGGAATGGAGATTAAAAAAGATCGTGCAAACATGAAACTTTGGTTGAATTAGAGAAAATATGTTGAGATGATATTGCAAAGGTTTAATATGTATGGAAGTAAATCAGTCAAGGTTCCTATTCCTATAGGTGTAAAGTTATCTGCAGATCAGTGTCCCAAGACACATGAAGAAGAAGATGACATGTCCCATGTTCCATATGCCAGTGCAATTGGCAGTTTGATGCATGCAATGGTCTGTACTAGACTAGACATTGAATATGCAGTGGGAGTTTCGAGCAGGTATATGTCAAAACTAGGGAAGGAGCATTAGACAACAGTAAAGAGGGTCTTCAGGTATTTGCGTGGCACTACCAATTATGGATTGTGCTACCAAGGAAGACCATGATTGGACAGAGTGATGGACATACATGGCTTTGTTGATGCAGTCTGGGCTGGAGATATGGATCGCATAATATCTACAAGTGGGTATGTGTTTAACCTATTTGGAGGAGCAATTAGTTGGATGAGAAAAAGACAAGCTGTAGTGGCACTCTCAACTACAGAAGTTGAATACATGGCAACCACTCATGGAAGCAAGGAAGCAATATGGTTACATAGATTGTGTTCAGGTATTGGGTTGGTACAACAAGCAGTGATATTAGATTGTGATAGTTAGAGTGCAATCTTCCTGGCAAAGAACCCAACTTATCATTCGAAGACAAAGCATATTGATATTCAATATCACTTTGTGAGAGACATGGTTGAAGAAAAGAAGGTGTTGCTGGAAAAGGTTGACACTTTGAAGAATGTTGCAGATTCATTGACGAAGTTAGTGAGCACATAAAAGTTCTCCTGGTGTATAGTAACAATGGATATTGTTGCCCTGGATTGTTGATTATATAATCTTGTGCACCCCTGGATGCAAAGAAAACAACAAGTGGAAGAATGTTGGGTATGTGTTATATTCTTTGCATGTGTGTGTGTGGGCGCATCCAATTCGACAATTGTGTCTGACGATCCCTCTAGTAGTGTTGTTTGTGTCATGTGTGTTGGGTGCTTCTTAGGGGGGTCCCCAGGGGGGGGCAGGTATGGCCCCTCTGGTTACGCGCAACGCTCTGAATTTTTTTGGGGCACTTTTGCTATTTTTAGTGGTTTTCTAAATTAATCTTGGATTAAGGGATTAGGGTTTTGGTATCTATGAAATACCTAAAAACATTGTATATATATAGTATGGTGAATGGTGAAATTAATATAATGAAACATTGAAAGCTTTTCTCTCGGTTAAGGGTTTCCGGTATAAATCTCTATGTACTATGTGTATGAGCCATTGATTAATTTTTGTTTTTCTTAAGAATCTATATGCATTGCTTTACTTCATAGGTTTAAAACTTACATCTTTGACCCTTTGATGAAGCCTCTCTTTTCTTTTTAAGAAGATATTTTCATACTACTTTAATAGTTAGGGTTTCTCCCTTCATGAAATTCAAATACAAGTTTCTTCTTGAAACATTCCCTTTAATTAATGTCTTATTAATGAATTCACCTCATTAATATAAATATATTGAAAATTGATCTTTTCCCTTTTATAAAAGTTTTTAAAATAAACTTTTATTTCAAAATTTTAATTAATAAATTAAAAAAAAAGAAGACTACAATTTAATATATTTTGGATAGGATATATAACCTTTCATCCTTTTAAAGTAAATTATATTTGATCTCCATCATCTTATTTTTCCAACTATATAAGGTTTGTCCAAATCAAACTCTAGGATCTCAAAATATGTCAAGTCGATAGTCAATGAAGATATATATTTAAGACCTTTGGGATCTCAAGATATGACCTTGACGATAATAGGATCACAAGGTCATTCATAAACATCTTTTAGTCTTTACTAGTTTTACCGCTCACAAGCACAATGCTGTTACTCTTTATTTGTATCAGAATCATTTGTTTTCTCTGTCCTCTCCTTGGGTAAAAGGACTGTCAGCTCCTTCAGCCTTGTATCTTGGCTTCATCAGAAATTTTTCTACTGGGAAAAAAAGTCAATTGTTTCTTGCCATCCGAGTATCATCACCGAAGCAAGGTTTCATAGACATCCATGAAAGAGAAATAATCCTTTCTTTCAAAATCGCACTCCTAACCAGCTATCTAGGCGAATAAAAATGTAGATCCATTGAAGCTTTTCCTCATGGTATAGGTCTCCAAAGTTTTGAAGTTCTTTTTTTGTTTTGTTCCACAGAGAAATTCAATTCATGGCAGAGAGATACCAGTTCCTGCCATTGATATGCCTACAATTTCACGTCTTCCACACAGTCCCTGTTATTGAATCATCTGTTCTAGAGAACAAAACATTTACAAACCATATGTGAATTCTGTTTCGAATTTTGAATTGCCAATCCATCTTTTGATTTTCCTTTAAACCTGTAGTTTTCCAAACACAATCTGTTACAACCGCGTTATACACCGCATGGGCGGAGCTGAAGCTGGTGGATTTGTTCTCTGATATGCCCAAAAATAAATCTCTACACTTCATGGAAATTTATAAATGAAATCTGCAACAGTACGGAAGACTTTCACAATTTATGATGCTTGCAGTAGAGTGGTTTTAACACACGACCACGGTGACTTCTCGTCTCTGGAGAAACCTCCCGTGTCATTCTATGATGAAATGGAAATGGAATAAGATTCAGAATTGTTCCACGCAGATGGTGATTTTTTCTGCATTTACTACTCAATCTAATAATTAAATTTTGCAGATTTGATGTGGGAAATGCATTTATTTCCAAGGAGTTGATCTTTGTATTCGATTTCTCATGCAACTTTGTATTCGATTTCTCATGCAACTACTGAGATTTTCTGGTTTATTTAGAGAAATGTCGATCAAATTTTCAGTATTACTTCTTTGGTTTTGCATCACCCCGCTTTCCCTTCGGATTTAGTCAAAATGCAGGCGAATTTGGCATCATTGCTCTGCAGTCTTCCGATCTACTGAACTGGTTTTTTTGATAGATCCATGCCAGTTGTAGTAGCCACAATAAAAATCAATGGAAAACGTGGTCCCATTTACCACATATCTCCAAACAACGATCTGAGCCAAGCAAGCTGTCCAGATCTGAAGCAAATGCATTGCAGGAATTATCTGAACAATATTGTTCGACAATCTACACCAACAAACAAACGAGAGAGCCTTATATGGCCAAGTATGGATAGCCCTCTCACTCGTTACCTAAGTCAAATGTCTATTGTCTATATCTCTGTGGAATTGAGTCTAAGGAAGTTCTTGGTGTGCCTGCCCAGAACAAGAACAACTGTAGCATGTATATATAACAATTCCAAGTATCAATATTATAATAATGCCTCATGGACAGTAGACAGTGAAATATGTACTAGCTGATAAAAAAAAATTGCAGCAATATAAAGGTTTACAATAACAATTAGTGTTTTGTAACAACCACCAGAAATACAAGTCAGAATTGCATGAAATTCCAGTGAAAATTTAGCATTTGTCTAGTACATTAACTTCCAAGTATTCCAAGCAAATTCTGAGCAAGTTAGTGAGTAGTTATAGTGAGTTATGCAACAAAATGAAGCAATTTAGATGGTTGTAGCAATGTTTTATAACAACAGCAATAGAGTTAGTGAATAGTCTAAGCTAGGGTTAGAAGAGGTTAGTAGATGCTTTAGACAATGAAGTTTGAGAGTTGTTTGATCAATCCTTTACAAGAGCAATAGAGATCAATGCATTTTGGGCTTATGGAGTTAATTACAACAACAATATAACTTAGAGAAAAGAATGATTATATTGTCTAAGGATGGAGAGATAAAGTCTCGAGGTGTTGGTACTTCAAGGCCTCAAGCTTTGAATCTCAAATATGGAATTTTGGCTAGAGTGCAAGCTATTTTGGGCTCTAGTGAATTCCTCCTTTCCTTGGACTCTTGAAATATATATTTTGCAACAAGCTACTAGAACAACTCCTAGAGTGCTAGCACCTTTAGGGCTCTAAGAGTTTATCTCTAGGCAAGATTTCCTTGACAATTCAATAGGTGGTGTGATCTAGAGATAGGGGGAAACACCTTCTGCTCCTCTCCTAGGGTTTTGACAAGCAATTTTATAATCTTCAATATGAACAAGTAAAATTGACAACAAACATCCAATGCATAAAATGAAATTACAGATTTTACTTACTTCATCAAGAATAATCAAGCAAAAACCCTAGTTGAAGAACTTTTCCACCACAAAATAGCCAAGAAGCATCCAAATCATGCTCTCCAAGAGATAGCGCACCAAGTAAAGAGACCATAAACTCCAAAAATAGCGAAAATTTCAGATCTCACTCCCTTATGTGACAGAGAGTTGTGTGTTAAAAAATAAAATCTAAGGCCTTTATTTATACAATACCTTACACCAATAATTTGTTTATAATAAAAGAGGGTTTGAGCCCTTTAATTCTCCTCTAAATGTTTATAAATGCAAAATACATAGAATAAACCCTCAAAGGGTGACGTCATGCCCCTTTTAGGGTGACATTAGGCTCCCCAAGTGGAGCGTTGGGCTGGAAGAATGTAGTACTAGGCCTCCAAAGGCCATCCATCATGCTAACATGTGCTAAATGTCATGTCACAAGCCTCCTCCATCAAGCATCATTCCCATCAAGCCCTTAGTGATGTCATGGGCTATAAGGGTGGCATCTAGGCCTCCAAAGGCCAGTGTCCAAGTGTGAGGAGGTGGGGAACTCATCTCCAAGTCATGCCAAAGTGACTCCAAAGGAAACAACCTCGTTCTTCGTTGTGCAAATGGTGATCACAAGCCTGCCCCAGACATGGGGTCCTTGCATCCATCCTTGGGCTCCAAATCCCTCATGAAGGTCTGAACGAAGTCATCTCCTCATGAATACTTGTCCACCGAGAAAATTCTTGTAAAGACAATCATATGCGTCCTCCAAGGGTCCATAAGTCACAAGAATCATGCTAAGTAAGCCACATCTACTAATTGAACCACCCAAACATATGCATCAAATCCACCTTTTCAAACTAAACAAATTCTCAAATACCTTATACAATTTGTCAAATTTAGGTGTGGGAGGGGTGTCAAAGTGTCATATTGGGTCAGTCAATCCCCAAGTCAGAGGTATTTCCTAAGAGAAACCTGTATAAGTCATGTGTGAGTATAAGGTGGAGTGGGGTAAGCCTTATGGGTATGGGCTCATGACATAAAAGGGTTCGTATTGTCTCATTTATGGGTTCCTTTGTAGAGGGTGTGTTGCCCTTCGTCCGCGATGCAATGTTTTTCCAAGCTTATTTTCCATTAATTTATTAAAGTGTTACCAAGTTGAAGACAATATGGGGGCACTAAACTAAGTAGGAAAAACAAATCCCCCACACGCTCTACCTTGGTAACCATGATTCCCCAAGTTGAAGACAATATGGAGCACTAAACTAAGCAAGAAAACAAAGCCCACATATGCTCTACCTTGGTTGGCATAATTAATCAGTTATTTATTTTATGGGTCCCTTATTTTTTTTAAGAAGTGTTTCATTGTTCTCGGGATCCCGGGCAAGCATCTGGAAGGTTTATGATTGGATTTTATCGTTTTCCAGCTACATTCCCCTCTGGGCCTTCAATCCCTTCTTCCCATGAAATGAGGTATAATCCCTTCTTGGGTTAGTATACCCAAAAACCCAAAAGGTGAGGAGACGAGATGGAAGGATTATGGAAAGTAATAAGTATGATAAGGAATGGTATGATGACTCTTCAAGGAACCCCCTAGTATCACCCCATTCCCGAGGGTGACCAACTTACTAGGACGTGATGACACCCACTAGGGTTAAATAAGACAAAAGGTATAATTTTTGAGCAAACGTTATGTAATCAAGAAAGGATTCTTTGCAACATATCCAAATGCTTTAATAATTAAAGTGATAGTTACCATGAAATTGGACTTATTACCTCATGGAGAATGATCCAGAATATTCTGGGGCCATGCGGGGCCATGCTAGTCAATTTGGCTCTTAGCACTCCATGCCTGCATCCTGCGGGCCTCAAGACATGATCTCCTTAGCTACCCCTAATCTGAGGGGGTAACATCTGGCTCCTACATGGGGACATGTTCTCACCATAGAGCGCATGATAACCTTAGCATCTCTGGTACGACCTGTGCTTGCCAAAAATAAACCAAAAGAATTAGAGTATCTAGGGTGGTGCTATCACCCCTTGTTCATTCGAGAGAAAATGACCATAATCAAAACATATGACGAATGAAAAATGTAAGCATGCAATATATATAAATGTAACATAGCAATATACAATAGTGAAAGAAAAGAGCATGTAAAGAAAAATGAAACTATACTACTATGATATGGATGATGTATACAATGGGATACAAGATGCAATTGCCTACCTACACTAATCTATGCTAGTAATAAATGTTAGGTATAATCATATAACCAATGAAACCATCCTAGTAAAGTATCAAGATATATTCCTTTGTGCTTCATCATAAACCAAAACAAGCATAAGTTAAGCACAAAAAGAAGATGAGCTAGAGAAGTCATTGCATCACATCCACTCATAAAATCTAACTCATGGAGGCGGGAGGGAGGGACAAAATCATGCCAAGTCATATTTCCACAAGAATGCTCAATCCATCTTGGAAAATGGTCGTGAAAGGGCGAAGACTCGAGAAATTGACTCATAGACTCCGAAGGTTGACTACCCAGACGTCATAACTCTTCGAGGATTGAGAAGGGATGAACAAGAATCTAGAGGATGACTGATAGCTCCTTAGGGGAAAGTTGAAAGCCTGAGATATAAAACAACTTCTTAAATCATTCAATCTTCCCTTAAATTCTAAGAGACAACTTTTCCCTAGAGACAACCTAAATCAAGGAACATGTTTCCCAGTTGAATCCTTAGTGACATAGGGAGACAAAGGAACAAAGGAAGGCTGGAAAATCTCATCATGAAGTGCATGTCCCCGACAAACCATGTCCTTACCCTTATCAAAATCACGACACAAATATGGTTGAAAATGTTTCTTTGTAGAGTAAACCAAAGTGCCTAGAAGAATATGTATCAAATTCTTCAAGGTATGACCAGAAATCATTATGAGAATGTTGCAGTAAGTCATCCTTGGGTAGTTGGAACACATCAATGGTCATGTCATCTCCTTGTTGCCAAGTATTAAAATCATTATTAATCACATATGGTTGTTGTAAAGGCGACAATTGAAAATGACCTTCAATATCGTAAATAGGATCTTCGTCATGACCAATCACATCCCATTTACATCTCCCAACATGTATAAACTCATCAATGTTGTCAATTGCATCATCACCTTCATTGTAGCATGAAGGGTCTAGTACATCCAAGGGTTCCTCTATTTATTCACCTTCCAAATCATAGAACGAAGCATCATAAAAAACCTGAAAAGGATAATGATTAACCACATTCTCTTCTTCTTGTGCAGGAGGAATGGAGGCTTGGATGACTTCATCAAATGGAGGAGAAAACACCCATGCTTCATCCTCATGACTCACCTCTTCAAGATTTCATTCTTCAATCAAGTCTTTGTTTTCTTCAATAGAGTCATGGGGAAATTCTTGCTCCTCTTCGAGGGATTGGTAACCCTCGTCGAGAGTCTTCTCTTCAAATTCTTGTTTTTCAATGGATTCTTCATCCTCCTCATCAGGGATAGAACATAACCCTTCCTTGTGGAAAGAATCTTCATAATCTTGTGTTTTTGGGGCCCACCCTTTGAGGAATTCCTCAATGAATATTGTAAGAGAAGATAAACTCTTCGGCTTAAGAGTATGTTCTACCCAATCCTTTTTCCTTGTGTCTAGCGAGAGCAGAAACAATCATATTTTCACATCCTAATGTGTTACACCTATCTCTAACACATAGTTCAAGAAATTCCCAACATGAGTAATGGCCAAAAATGGATTTCCATCAAATTTCAGACACTTACTCCTCAACCTTAGAGATGTATAATTTGGATATCCCAAAATGTTTTGAATATCTAGGGAGGGGAACATATTGTGAAGCGACCAACTTTTCAATATTGTTTCCTCAAATTGTTCCATGGTCTTGATGCTTTTATCAGGGAGACCCTTATATCATACTCTAGCATCATCATGAAGAGTGGCCGAAAAAATTTTCATCACCAATTCTTCAACATCATCACTCACGGGTTTGAGTTGGAAGAAAGCCCAAAAATTACTCATATTCTCTTCAACTGAGGTTTCATCATTACCAGTGAACCTTGGCAACCATTTGTCATACATTACGTGAATTTGTCGAGATCAATGCCTTTTGGGCTTATGGATTCAATTGAAACAACAATATAACCTGGATAAAAGAATTATTATATTGTCTAAGGATGGAGAGATAAAATCTTGAGGTGTTGGCACTTCAAGGCCTCAAGCTTTAAATCTCAAAGATGGAATTTTGGCTAGAGTGCAAGCTCTGTTGGGCTCTAGTGAATTCCTCTTTTCCTTGGACTCTTGAAATATATATTTTGCAACAAGCTACTAGAACAAATCCTAGAGTGCTAGCACCTATATGGTTCTATGATTTTAGCTCTAGGCAAGATTTCCTTGACAATTCAATAGATGGTGTCATCTAGGGTCCAGCCCAGGGGAGGTGTCATCTAGGGTTTTGACAAGCAATTTTATAATCTTCAATATGAACAAGTAAAGTTTAAAACAAACATCCAATGCATAAAATGAAATTACAGATTTTACTTCATCAAGAATAATCAAGCAAAAACCCTAGTTGAAGAATTTTTCCACGACAAAATAGCCAAGAAACATCCAAAGCATACTCTCCAAGAGATAGCGCACCAAGTAAAGAGACCATAAACTCCAAAAATAACGAAAAATTTCATTCAATATACCAAGTGTAGCGAAAATTTCAAATCTCACTCCCTTAGGTGAGGGAGAGTTGTGTGTTAAAAAAGAAAATCTAAGGCCTTTATTTATACAAGACCTTACACCAATATTTTTTTTTATAATAAAAGAGGGGTCGACCCCTTTAATTCTCTTCTAAATGTTTATAAATGCAAAATACATAGAATCAATCCTTAAAGGGTGATGTCATGACCTTTTTAGGGTGACATTAGGCTCCCCAAGTGGAACGTTGGGTTGGAAGAATGTAGTACTAGGCCTCCAAAGGCCATCCATCATGCCAACATGTGCTAAATGCCATGTCACAAGCCTCCTCCATCAAGCATAATCTCCACCAAGCCCCTAGTGATGTCATGGGCTATAAGGGTAGCGTCTAAGCCTCCAAAGGCTAGCGTCCAAGCGTGAGGAGGTGGGGAACACATCTCCAAGCCATGCCAAAGTGCCTCCAAAGGAAACGACCTCTTTCTTCATTTTGCAAATGATGATCACAAGCCTGCCCCATATGTGGGGTCCCTGCATCCATCCTTGGGCTCCAAATCCCTCATGAAGGTCCGAACGAAGTCATCTCCTCATGAATACCTATCCACCGGGAAAATTCTCGCAATGACAACCAAATGCGCCATGCAAGGGTCCTAAGTCATAAGAATCATGTTAAGAAAGCCACATCTAATAATTGAAGCACCCAAACATGTGCATCAAACCCCCCTTATCAAACTAAAATTTTGTTCAAATACCTTATACAATTTGTTGAATTTAGGTGTGGGAGGGGTGTCAAAGTGTCTTATTGGGCAATTCAATCCCGAAGTTAGATGTGTTTCCCAAGAGAAAACTATCTAATTCATGCGTGAGTAAGAGGTGGAGTGGGGTAAGACTTCTAGGTATGGGCTCATGACATACAAGGGTTTGTATTGTCTCATTTATGCATGCCTTTGTAGAGGGTGTGTTTCCCTTCGTCTACGATGCAGTGTTTTTCCAATCCCATTTGCCATTAATTTATTAAAGTGTTACCAAGTTGTAGATGATATGGGGGCACTAAACTAAGCAGGAAAAACAAAGCCTCCACATGCTCTACCTTGATAATCATTCTTCCCCAAGTTGAAGACAATATGGAGCACTAAACTAAGCAAGAAAACAAATCCCACATACACTCTACCTTGGTTGGCATAATTAATCAGTTATTTATTTTACAGGTCCCTTATTTTTGTTTGAGAAGCATTTCATTATTCTTGGGATCCCCGGGTAAGCATATGGAAGGTTTATGATTGGATTCTATATTTTTCCAGCTACATTCCCCTCTGGCTGATCTAGATGGATATTGGTGGCCACCCACCTATTCCAACTGGCTCCGTGTGTCCATTTTTATTCAACATGTCTTTCTGTATTGTTTTATAATTGTGAGTTCTACACTTCTGGGGCTGTCTGAAGCCTCACACATTCTCCAGGTGGATATGAGTGGCCTCTCGCCTAATCCAACTAGCTTATTTTGTATGTTTTCATATCAACACATATTGTTGGACTTTCAGGGTTGTTTTGAGGCCCTAAACATTGCTTTTTTGACTCGCCACAGTCAGACTATTGACAGAGTCAGATTCTGATAGTGAAATGTGTATTTCTATGAAAGACCTTTCCAACGGGCTATCACGTGCCTAAAACAAAGGTCGTATGCAAAATTTATGACCCTAGGAAGTTGAGGTACCAAATTACACCAAATTACCCATAGGGCCCACATGACTTTTGACGTTTCACCTTCTAGGTTTAGGTTTTTGGATGTCTGGGGTTTTGACATTCATGGGTAATATGAAAAGGGCCTATGGATCCTCATTGTAATCCATTCTACTCAGATAGATGCACATAGAAGCCACACCTCTTCTCAGAGATAGCTACCACCATTCGAGCAAGTTTCAGTTCTACAGTTTTACAGTTTCAACCTATTTCATTATTTAATAGAAGATATTATTCACTGAATATTTGTGTTATTCTTCCTATCTCTGTGTTTATGGTATTCAGTCTATAATCAATTCGTTCCGCTCCTAAATACAAATCAGTGGTATCAGAGCAGTTTTCTCTTCATTTATTTTTCTTCGTGCATGTCCCCGACAAGGTCTGGGTACAAGAATTTGGGACTCGAACCAATCGCACCATTACCAGATCGATCACGCCGAACCAGAAAACAACCCATGGGAGACGAAAAGTAAGATGATGGAGTAGGAGATCCTATTAAAATGTTGCTCAAGGAAGCCCTCTCACGACAAAGGAACAAAATGATGGACAACTTCACGCAGATCCTTCGATGGTTACCCACGGGAGAAGCATCTTCATCAGGCGTCCATGCAACCCCCTTCAAGGTACGAGTAAATTTTGATATTCCATTATTTGAAGGACTGATAGATGCGTATGTTGTAGATAAATGGTTAAATATGCTCGAAGGATATTTTTTGGTCCACAATTTTTCCGATCGGGAAAATATCACTTTTGCACTCCTCAAGGCCGTTCACCATGTTAAAGACTGGTGGGATATCTACTCTGAGCAAAGGGCCGTGGAGGAATCTGCAATTTTTGTGGTGGCCCCTACATGGGATTCCTTCCGGGACACCATTAAAGAATAGTACTACCTTGTAAGAAGACAATCACAATGGCTGATACTTCCAAGATCTTCTTCGAACGAGTTTGGGTGCACTTTGGGATACCACAGACCATCATCTCTGACTGAGACAACAGGTTCCTCAACACCTTTTGGTCAAGTCTCTGGTCTCTGTTGGACACCAAGCTCACAAAATGCACTTCTTTCTGTTAATGTTTAAGCCATTATTATAGTTCTTTGCATTTCAATAGATAACAATAGCATAATACAAGATCACTGAGAAATACACAATCACAAGAGACACAAAATTTATCCTGGGAAACCTTCTAGGGGAAGAAAACCTAGCAAAACTTCCTTATTATAGATAGCCAATACAATGCCAAGAGATAACTCAAACTAAAACAAAAGTTTCTCTCCCAAAGATGCGACACTCTCTCTCCTTCTGCAATTTCGAAACTTGTCTCTCAAAATGAGCAAGTGAGTTGTGTCTAAGCAAGGCGCTAGCCTCCTTATTTATATTAGACTGGCACATGTGAAGTGTCTCTTCACTGACAGGGTCGACTTCTCCAACTGGGTGGTTATAACCACCTTTATTATAATTCAACGCCCCTTTAATATTTTTTGGGGTCGACTTCTTATTCTGCCTATTACAATTATCTTTTGACCAAGCCGCAAAAGGGGATTTGGTCCTTTATAATAATCGACATGATCAATCCACAATGGGGATTGATCCAATGAATAATATATCAAATAATAATAAGAATACACTTTGCAATTACATTATTTTAACACTCCCCCTTAACAAGAAGGGTATTCTTCAACAACATCATGCGAGAGAGATAGGCCTTTATCATCAACAACATCAAGTGGGTGAGAGGAAAACATCATCAATATCATCTTGGAACATTGACTGGCATATCTATAAATCATCGGAAGTTTTCTTCATCGGCAACATCGTCATTCTCAAAGGAATGCCATCATCATTTGCATCACTATGTATTAGTATAAAAATTGATACATCATTATCATCATCATCACAGCACGAGGCTGGATCATCATAATATAGGACTGAATTTACGTCACAATTGTCAAGCTGGAAGCTCAGTACTCATCTCATCTCAATGTCTTGCTTTATGTCACAACACTCAGGTTGGAAGCAAGATACTAGATTGGCTTTACGTCACAACTATCAGGCTAGAAGCACAGTACTAGTCTCATCTCATCGTCTTTCTTTACGTCATAGCACTCAAGCTGGAAGCAAGATGCTAGACTGGCTTTACATCACAACTATCAGGATGGAAGCACAATACTAGTCTCATCTCATCGTCTTTCTTTACATCACAACACTCAAGATGGAAGTAAGATACTAGACTAGCTTTATGTCACAAACATCAGGCTGGAAGACAATACTAGTCTCATCTCATCGTCTTGCTTTACGTCACAACACTCAAGCTGGAAGCAAGATACTCATCCTGCTTTACGTCACAACCATCCGGTCAGAAGCATGATACTAGACTGTCTTTACGTCACAGCTATCCAGTCGGAAGCTCAGTGCTAGTCTCATCATGTCATATTGCTTTACGTCACAACCATCAGGTCGGAAGCAAGGTACAGATCCTGCTTTACGTCACAACCATCAGTTCGGAAGTAGGGTACTAGACTTGCTTTACATTGCAGCTATACAGTCGGAAGCATAGTACTAGTCACACATCATCTTGCTTTACGTCACAACCATCAAGTCGGAATGCAAGGTACTCATCCTGCTTTACATCACAACCATCAGGTCGGAAGCAAGATACTAGACTGGCTTTACGTCACAACTATCCAGCTGGAAGCACAATACTAGTCATATCACATCATCTTGCTTTACGTCACAACCATCAGGTCAGAAGCAAGAGATGTCTCATCACAACATCTACTCCCCCTTTCGAGGAGGGTCCTTTCGGACTATACCGATCTTATCTCGAAAGTACTCAAACTTTATATGAGATAGTAGCTTGGTCAACACGTCAACAACCTGTTCATCCGTGCTAATGTATTGGAGCTTTAAGGCTCTTCTCTGCACCATGTCACAGATGTAATGATAACGGATCTCTATGTGCTTCAACCCGTCGCGGAATACATAATTCTCTGTCATATTTATGTAGCTCTGGTTTTCACATAGAATCAAGGTTGCTCTCATCTCTAAGTCAAATAGGTCGGTCAATAACTTTCAAAGTCATATAGCTTCGCAGCTGGCAGAATATGCAGCAATGTATTCTGCTTCCGCTGTGCTGAGAGAAATACTAGATTACTTCCTACTCTGGCATGAGATCATAGCTGATCCCAAATTGAAACAACATCCTGAAGTGCTTTCCTGTTAGAAACACTTCCTGCCCAATCTGCATCAGTATATCCACTCAATGTGAAATCATGATCTCCATCATATCTGAGACCACAATCTATTGTACCTTTAAGGTACCTCATCTCATGTTTTGCATCCACTAGGTGAACACGTCTGGGTTCTACCAGAAACTGACTTACGGTGTTCACGGCAAAACAAATGTCTGGTCTGGTGTTCGTCGGGTACATTAGCGATCCAATAATATGTCTGTATAGTGTGGCATCAATGTACTTTGACGAAGTATCGACCAGTAGCTTCATCTTTGCTTCCATGGGTGTATTCATGGGCTTGCATTCCAACATGTCGAATCTCTTCAAGATTTCGACCATGTACTTCCCTTGGTTAAGGAACATCCTCTCAGGACTCTGCCATACCTCAAGACCTAAGAAATAATTCCGAGGCAAGTCTCTTTTTACATTCAGTGATGAGCTTTTCTTCTCCAGTTAAGAATAAGTCATCCACATATAGCAGTAAGATTACTGGCTCATTGTTCATGATCTTGAAGTAGAGGTTAGAGTCTACTTTACTCTTGGTAAAGCCTAATCTCGTCAAGAAACTGTCTATATGGCCATACCAAGCTCTAGGAGCTTGCTTCAATCCGTATAAGGCTTTATTCAATCTGCAGACATGAGACTTCCTGTCTTCAACCTCAAATCCTTGAGGTTTCTCTATATACACTTCCTCTTCGATGACACTGTTTAGGAAAGTTGTCTTCATGTCCATCTGGTGCAACTTCCACTTCATCTTAGCTGCAAGAGCTATGATGGTTCTGATCGAAGTGTATTTGGCCACAAGAGCGAATGTCTCTTCATAGTCAATGCCTTCCTTCTGGGAAAATCCACAAGCGACAAATCTTGCTTTATACTTCTCAAAACTTCCATCAGTAGCATATTTTATTTTGAAGAGCCATCTGGAGGATACCACATCTTTATTCTTCGGTTTGGGAACTATTTCCCATACTTTGTTCTTCATTATGGATTGGTATTCCTCTGTCATGGCATCTGCCCATTCTTCTCTTAATGGCTTCTTCAAAGTAGGTAGGCTCCTCTTCTAGGAGATCACACATCAAAACCGTATAACTGGAGAATGGCTTTGGTCTTTTCACCTGTCTCGTAGTTCCTTGGGGAACACCGTACTTCTCTCCATCTTGAATAAGCTCTCTAGCCCAAGTTGGCTTTCTTTTATGGAGGGTCGTCATCTGAGGAGGTTCTTGCACTTCTACTATATCATGGTCTTCTAGAAGTTCCTCATTAGGGGAAGTTACGACTTCCCTCACTAGTTCTGCAGCTCTGGGAACCTCCCTCATTGCAGTACTGGGGATTACGAGTTCCTCTTCATATACTTCTTCAAGCTGGCATTGTTTAGATTTATTGAGCGCTACATCTTCATAAAAGGTCACATCCCTACTGATCTCAATGTGACGATAACCTGGTATATAGGTTCTGAAGGCTTTGGAAACCTCACAGTATCCCACAAATATTCCCTTCTTTCCTGAAGGTTCCAGCTTGTTTCTTTTCTCTTTCTGTATATGAATAAATACTGGGTAGCCAAATATTTTGAGATGGCTTACCTCTGGCTTCTTTCCGGTGTACATCTCTTCCGGGTTTTTGAGCCCAAGCGCACTATGGGATAATCGGTTCTACATATATACATCTGCCATTGCTGCTTCTGCCCATAAGCACATAGGAAGGTCTTGATCATGGATCATAGTCTTCACAACTTCCATTATTGTTCTGTTCTTTCATTCAGCTACACCGTTTTGTTGGGGATTATAGGGAGTATTGAGTTCCTTCTTGATCCCAACATCTTTGCAGAAGTTCACGAACTCTTTTGAGGTGTATTCTCCTCCATTATCTGACCTGAGTATCTTAATCTTTCTCTCATAAAGATTCTCTATCAAGGCTTTGAATTCCCACTAATGGAGGATGATGGCATTGGGCCACACACATATGAATGAATGATCTATAGGACTCCTTCTGCTTTGTTGTCTTTCTTTGGAAACGGGTTCTTGATGTTCTTCCCTTGTGCACATCCATTGCATACGCCTTCATGGTCACCTTTGAGTTCTGGTAAACCTGTGACCGCTTTGCATATGTATGGTAGCACCTTGTAGTTGATGTGAGCTAATCTTCTATGCCAAAGTTCACATGGATTCTTCAATGGCGTGCATCATGGCAGCTTCTAAGTGACCCTTTAGCTTATGTGAGCCACCTTCTTCTTTTCCAATGATGATTTCTTCATTTATGGTCTTTCCTTTAGCACGTTGCCTTCTGCAACCTTCACTATAGATTCCTCAGGGTTATTACATGTGACTTGGAGCAAGGTCAACAAAACAACAAGCAAGAATAATATCGTTCTGATAATATAAAGCAATAGCATGAACAATCATCACAATAGCTCCTTTAAAGCTATCACTTATAATTTATTTGAAGCAAATATTAAAGGTAAGGAATACAATATGAAATGAGGTCAACACTCTCATAGTGTTGTGACCAAGCATTCTTCCATGGCAACCTGGAACTAACACATGAGGTTTCTCCTAGAGGAGGTGTTAGTTGTATTAGGAAAAGCATTTACCTCTATATGCTCACATGCTATCAAGTATAATATTTTACAAAGACTGCTATCTCAACTATAGTCATCAACTTGTCATGTGTACCTTTGAATCTTATCAACTTGATTTAATCAAACCTGGAGCCTTGTCTTCAGGAATG
>ML801569.1:131450-159663 GCA_009831015.1 Picea engelmannii | reverse complement strand
TCTCGACACTCCATGTATGCAACCTACGAGCCTTGAGACATGATCTCCTTAGTTACCCCTAATCTGAGGGGGTAACAAGAACCACTTAAAGAAGTCTTTATGTGAAATTATTGTGTAAAAGGGTTCAAATTTACTATTCAAATAATCATAGGGCTATTAATGATCTGAAATGATCTTTTAAATACTTTGGTTAAGTTTATGCATGAGTTGATTTACCATTGAGAAATTGCAGTGAAGACGAAGATTTAATGAATGAATGTTGCATCCATCATAAAGAATGCAGAACATAAAGTAAACATTGAAAACAACAAACCATAACGCCAAATATTGATAACGGAGTTCGGCACAAATTTTTCTACGTCTTCGGGCCTTTGTCTTCATTGGGAGACTTCTTATTAATCTTTAATGCTTAAAACAATACCAATAAAGGCTTACATAACAACTCCTGAAACCACCTTTCAGATCTGCAACTTCTGGACAGAATCAAACATCACTAATGGCTGGAACAGGTAATTATGAGACTTTTGAGTATGAACTTGGCTATGCTTGGCTCGACATCTTGGGCTCTGGAAACACTTTTCTGTTCAGCTACTTGAATGCAAAAGCATAAGCCATATTCAGACTCCCCTCGAAATTATGCAACTTTTGAGTATAAAGTCGACCTACTTCTGAACAGGCCCTCAGGACCTCCCCTCGGCACAAATCCTAATGTTGCGCCCTATCAGATCCATATAGTCCATATAGTCTTGAACTATGTGCCAAAAACTCCCTTGTCTCGATTTTCATGCCTGACTAAATAAGCCACTCCGCCAAATTTAGTGAAAGTTAGCCAAACATAGAGGGATTTCGCCAGATTTGGTGGTAACTGCCGGATTTGGCGGAAACCTCCAAACCACTTCAACCTTCTAGAAGGTGCCACATGGCGCCTCCTCATTGGGCCACATGTCACCTTGTCATTGGCCTGAGCCACGTTAGCATGCCACGTCAGCCTGCCCAAAAAACTGCTACATCATCATCCATACAGCTCCATGTCATCATCTGTATAGTGCCACGTCAGCCTTCTGTACTGCCACGTCATCACCTGTATAGTGCCACGTCAGCCTTCTGTATTGCCACGTCAACCTTCCCAGTGAGTTTCCATGTTAGAATCTATACTGCCACATCATCCTATCCTACTGCCACGTGTCTTGTTGTCACTGTCCCACGTCACATCCATATTGCCACATGTCACCTTCGTACAGTGCCACATGTCACTTTTTTAGTGGTCCAAATCACCCCTAAAAATGCCAAAAATGACTAACACGTGGCATGTCCTAGTGCTTCCACGTGTCATGCCAATGTCAGCATGATGTACTACTAACATCACCATGACATACTGCTGATGTCATTTTCCACGTCAGTTGTACGACCTTTGACCAGTTGACTTTGACCTTTGAGTTTTTCCTGTTTGGGAAAAAGTTCAGAATGTGATAACTTTTGCATACGATGTCCATTTTCAGAAAAAAATATACTGTCAGAATCGACACAAAGAGACCTACGCAATGGCGCTGGTTTCATCTAATTTTGAGAACTTTGAAATTTTGGCCTTCCTAAATCCATTTTGGATCATTCCTCCCCACTAAGACCTTTTGGTCCTCCAAAAGGATATTAACCAATCATCAAGTGTGAGATATGTCTCCCCACTTGTCCTTTGTCTTTAAACTCTGTGCACTTGTCGCATCATAATCAATTGCATAATAACCACGACAAATGAAAGCATATTGTTAGCCATTTGAACTCATTCACATCTTACTAAATCCACTACCATCCATATAGAAAACATTAGCAATGATAACATTAGAAATATGACTGAAAATGAACCAATATGTTTGACTGGCTTGCACGACATTAACTTATCTTGAAGCAAAGTATGATTGAACTCTGATCCTACAACCATCTCATGTTCATGCTTAAGATCAACTGCTTTACTTGGCACAATTATAGGTGTATTGCCTGCATAAGTTGTCTTCTTTAATTGTTCCATTGTTAGAAGAGATTCATTTGCTTTTATGTGATGAGCATGTACAACATATTCATTGCCCTTTTTAAACAAGTGATATTGGTTATGTTCCCTGTAGAAGATTGCTTTGCGATCATATAAATAAGGGCTTCCTAAGACCATTCCACATATTTCTAGCGGCACCACATCACATATTAGTTCATCCACATACTTAGATGTAATTGAAAACTTTATGATACATTGCTTTGTTATGGGCAATTTGTGATCTTTGCTTATCCAATTTAGTGAATAGGGTTTGTGATGCATCTTAGTGTTTAATACCAATTTCTTAACCACTTTTTCTGAAATTAAGTTAGATTGAGATCCACTATTTATCAATGTATTGATCTTAGTATGTTTCATTATGACCCTTATATGAAACAATTTACTTCTTGAATCAAAATCGTCACCAATTTTACCTGACAAACCAACTATTGTAATCTTAGACTCATCACCTAAATCTTACCCCAAGTCTGTTGGTCGTGTTGTTGTTGTAACTTTTTGCCTCCCTTTCCTTTATTTGAACCACTTTGGTCTCTTCTCTGGGTGCAATTGCCAACAATTCTCATCATCACGCCCTTATTTCTTCCAATGCTTGCAAGAGAGATTCTCTTCCTTGATTGTCGCTACATTTGCTTTCTTCCCATTCCCTTTTCCTTTGCCATCTTTCTTTGAAGATGATTCCCCTGATACACTAACTCCATTTTTTCTTGTTTCAATGTATGTTGCTTGGACATAAACCTCATCAAGATTATTAGGTCTAAACATAAATACAATATTACAAATATAAGTAGGCAAACCTCCTATATACTTCATAAGAGTTTCTTGTGTAGTTAATGGAACATCTAACATCAAAGCCATCTTATGAAATTCATCTGTATATTCCTGCATCGATTGTCCTTTTCTTAGCTTAAGACTTTTCCATTCAATTAAATCCTTTTCCTTATACCCCAATGGATAGAACTATTTTCTAAGTGGGGAAATAAAATCATGCCATGATGGAAAAATCTTACCAACTTGCTGAGTTCCATGTTGCATCTTACTTTGCCACCAGATAAGAGTTGTGCCTTCAAGACGAAGCGATGCCAATCTGATTTTGGTTACCTCATCTTTGATTTTCTACACATTACAATATACCTCCATCTATCTAACCCAGTTATCAAGTTTCTCGGCATTAACTTCGCCATCATACATAGGAAAAACAAATTTTACATCAAGTTTAAGTAATGGCATGTCAGGCTTATGTTTATGATAATGTTTTCTTGAAGAAGTAAGATTTGAACTTGTACTTGAAGAAGAACAAGATGCAGATGAAGGAGGTGAAAGAGGACATTTTGGAGGGTCCTATCCTTCTTCACTTTTGGCTTGCTTTGAAGATTCCCCTTGAACTGGTCTCTTCCATTCCAAGTAATCATCATACAACACTTTTACCATCTCTGACATGGCGAAGAAAGTATTTTTAAACTCTCTTTCATTTTGAGAAATCCTTCTTCCAATGCCATCTTCTCACTTTGAGATGTCCTCTTTCTTGATCCAATCTCAGGATCTCCTTCTACAAGCTCTCCTTCACCATGACTTAGATTTTCCATGGTAATCATGCAAACTCAAACAACCAATTGTCAACCTGCTCTGATACCACTTGATTTGAAATTATCTTTTAAATATTTTGGTTAAGTTTATGCATGAATTGATTTACCATTGACAAATTGCAGAGAAGAAGAAGATTTAATGAATGAATGTTGCAACCTTCATAAAGAATGAAAAATCAAACATAAACATTAAGAACAACAAACCATAACACCAAATATTCATAATGGAGTTCGACACAAATTTGCCTACGTCTCCGGGCCTTTGTCTTCAGTGGGAGGCTTATTATTAATATTTAATGCTTAAAACAATACCAAGAAAGGCTTACATAACAACCCCTGAAACCACCGTTCAGATCTGCAACTTCTTGACATAAACAAACATCACCAGTGGTTCCAATAGGTAATTCTGAGACTTTTGAGTATGAACTCGGCTATGCTTGGGATCTGGAGCCATTTTTCTGTTTAGCTACTCGGATGCAAAAACATAATCCATATTCAGATTCCCCTCAAAATTCTGCAACTTTTGAGTATAAAGTCAACCTACTTCTGAACAGGTCCTCGGGACCTCCCCTCAGCACAAATCCCAATGTTGCACCCTGTTAGATTCATATAATCAGTACAGTCTCGAACTGCATGCCAAAAAATCCCTTGTCTTGATTTCCATGCCCAACTAAATAATCCAGAATCCACCAAATTTAGCGACACTTAGCCAAACCTAGCGGGATTTCGCCCGATTTGGAGGATTCCCGCCAGATTTGGAGGAAACCGCCAAACCACTTTGACCTTCGAGAAGGTGCCACGGGGTGCCTCCTCATTGGGCCACGTGTCACCTCATCATTGGCCCGAGCCACATCAGCCTACCTGTTAAGCTTCCACGTCATCCTTCTATACTGCCACATCAGCTTCCCTAGTCAGTTGCCATGTCATCATCTATATAGTTCCACGTCATTGTCTGTACAGTGCCACGTTAGCATCTGTACTGCCACATTATCCTACCGTACGACCACGTGTATTGATTTCATTGGCCCACGTCACATATGTATTGCCACGTGTCACCTCTGTACATTGCCACATGTCACTTTCATATAGTGCCACATGTCACTTTTTTTACTGGTCCAAATCACCCTTGAAAATGCCAAAAATGACTAACACGTGGCATGTCCTGGTGTTGCCACATGTCATTTTGATGTCATCATGATGTACTGCTGACGTCATATGCCACGTCAGTTGTATGGCCTTTGACCAGTTGACTTTTTGCATGTTTAGGAAAAAGTTTAGAACATGATAACTTTCACATACGGTGTACATTTCAGAAAAAAAAAATATATTGCCGGTATTGGCACAACAAGCCCTATGCAATGGAGTTGGTTTCGTCCGATTTCAAGAACTTTGAAATTTTGGCCTTCTTGGATCCATTTTGGATCAATTAACAATTGAAAACAAGTTTGTAACATGATCCTTGATGATACATGATTAACAATGCAACCTTATTATTGTATTTAGGAATTTCATCGGAATAAAGATACGCATAATAAAATTAGACTTTTGCTCTGTGTCCTAGATCCGCCCGAAATTGAATAAAGGGGTCTTAGGCACACTTCATGTTTGTGTGATGAATCATTGCTTGGATGATCGCTGGCCTTTTTGTGTCATTTTTTTACACTACTATTGTAATCTATCAAACAACCATACACACAAAGTACAAGTGAAAGTTAATGCAATTCACACATAAATTCATGTCAATCAAGCTCAAGTAATTAGGCAGTTACAAAGCATACACAAGCAATAAAGTTGTCAATCACATCCACATTCAACGACAAAGCTACATCAACATTAATATCAATACTCAATATTAATTCAACATTGGGTACTTGCAATATTTTTTTTGTAAGTGTCAAATCAAATCAAGTTGAATTGCATTTTTCGGGTGCATTCTCGGTTGAACCTGACACCCAAGACTTGATTATGTCATTATATTCCCAAGTCTATTAGCTAAAACTCAAACCATTGTAATAATCATGAGTTGGGGTGCATTTTCGGTAGTATCCAACACCCTCAAATTCTTGGAAGCAAAATCAAGCGAGCTTGAAGTTCAAGCAAGCGAGTTCAAGTGAACAAAATCAAATAAGCAAAGTTCAAGTGAGTGTGAAGTTTAGGTGAGAGAGTTGCAAGAAGCCCTTGTTTGTTATCAAGTTAATTTTAATCTGGACCTACCTACACAAGGAGGCATCATTTGTTTTCAAATGGAGCGAAGTATTGAATTATTAGAGTTTCTAAACACTCTAATAAACGTTGTTGAAGATAATACAATCATACTTCACAAAGATACTATGAAATCAATGCTAACTTGTTTGTAAGTGACACAAACTAAAGTTAGACTTCTTCAAGCTCAATCCCAACTCTTAAATGATGAAATCATGGATTTCAAAAAGAAAGAATCAGTGAAGCATTTTGAACTAGTTTTTGTTTAGAACAATCCTCTCTATGATGATGATGATGATTCAAATCAATAGTGCATTCAAGAGTAACTCATAAAGAAAACTCCAGATGCATACATAGATGAAGTTGTTCAAGTTCATCTTTCTTTTTCCAAGCAAATCATCAAACGTTGGGAAGAAATCAAGAATAATAAGCATAGAACATGTATCATATATGATAAAAAAGTAACTTTTCATATTCCAGATTATTCCAGACCAATCTAGTTCCAAAGCACTGGATTCCTTCAAGAAGTTTTTAACTTCACCTATTCGAGTTGAGCACCTGAATGCCAAATGCCAACATTGTAATTGCATTGGTCACATGGAAGATCAATGTTATGATCTTCATCATTGTCAGCATTGTGGAAAGAAGAATCATCCATCAAAAAATTGTTCCAAGAGAAAAACAATTGCAAGATTAAAGATTCACTATGGGTGGATTGTTCCTTAGGAGTGGTCATCAAAAGCCAAACGATTGTTTCAGTCTTACCAAAGAATTCAATTTCGAGTAAAGACGAATTTTACAACAAACAATGATGAAATCTCATGTACCTTAAGGGGGGGACTTCAAAAATCAAGTGAAGATGATTCATGAAACCACTTTTGGTCTCTCCTTTCAGCTGACAAAGGGAGGAATTGATGATGGAATTGAAGATGGTTGCCATACTGAAATTTTTGACAACAAATATGCCATATGGGCATTGAATTTTCTATATGGGAAACCACAGTTTGTAGAAATCAGACTAAACGTAAACAAATATGCCAAATGGGCATCAAATTTAACCTCTTACTTATATACAATCACGAAGTCCTAGTATACCACCTTTGGATATTTCACATTTTAGGATATAGTTGTTATCCTAAGTGTGTTTCTAGATTCCTATTTTTCCTCCTCCTACCTTATCTTCCGATGAGGTGTCGATGTGAGAGCAATTGAGGTGGTTTCATTATTGTATTATATATTTGTATCATTAAAATGAATACAATAGTAGAAAATATTGCTTGAGGCTTTTTCCACCAAAGTTCTTGTCCTGCTGGGTTGTTAAGAGGTTTACGCTTGAAAATTTAAATTTTGGAATCTTTTTCCTGCAGGCGAATGTGATGTTCCCTAGAACATTTTCATAGTGTATAAGGCATATCTTTAGTATACCCGCTTTTAATGTTGGAAGGATTATTTTGTGTAAAATACTTGCCTTACTCAACCCTCAAACAACAGTTCAATTCAGAAGATTTCATATAGCATTGGCAAAACAAAATTCTTGAGTTTTTGGGCATGCATGTAAAGTTAGACATGCAATGATTTGGTTATATTGCAGAATCTGTAATTTGGGCTAGTATGATTTTTGGTAGACAAGAACCTTACATAGAGGTGGATACATCCACCAAAAATCTCAAATACCCATATTTTATTTTAATAGATATATGTTATTTAACATACTTATAGAATTTGCCATGGAAGGTTTGTAGTTGTTGTATACAATGATTTGTCTATATATCAAAATTAGTGATCTGGGTCAATATGATTTTTGGTAGAAAGAAACACTACATTAAAATGGACACATCCACCAAACATCTCAAATACCTAGATTGTTCTTTAAGAGATACAGGTTGTTTATCAAACTTGTAGAATTTGCTACAGAATGCATGTAATTGTTGTATACAATGATTTGTCTATAAATCAAAATTAGTGACATGGTTCTACATTATTTTTGTTGTACATAAACCTTACATTGATATGGAAACATCCACCAAAAATCTCAAATACCGAGATTTCAATTTCATAGATATAGTCTATTTATTATATTTGTAGTAGTGGTTATAGATTCCCTGTAGCGCTTGTTATGGATCGTCTGTAGTAGTTGCTACAAATCTAATAGTTGTTATAGATCTCTTGTAGATGTTGTTTTAAATTTACAATGGTTGTAGATCATGTTTGAAGGTGAATAAGCCCTTTAATCAAGAGATTCCTTGTGATTATTGAGTTAAGTCTATTTGATGAACTTCAAAGATGGGTTTTGATATGTGAAATGAATGAATCTACTTATGGTGATTTGGAATGTCATCGGGTATTATCATCTTGGAAATGGTGTATGTAGAACATTTTTGAATGCTAGTTTATAATTGATTTGAAATCTTGGAAGTTGACTAGTGTGCACTAATGAGTTCTAATGCCACTTTAATATTATATTTAAGAGGAAGCGTTTTGAAAATGCTCTACATTGTGGAAAGTTTTTTTACATATCACTGCCATGAATGAAAATTTTAGACCAACAAACCCTACTTTTGTTGTTGATATGAAAGTATGTTAAAAAAAAAAGAATAAGCCCACTTACAAATTTTACAAGTGATGGCACAATTTTTACATGGTACAAATACTCCAATCACAAGCAAAAATTCACTCTGCATGATGCACCATTTTGTTATACACTAGATTATTTATTTTTAATTTTTTGAAATATGAAATACATAAAAAAATAGAACATATGTTCTTAACATTGTGTTTAGATTCACAAAAGCATACATGCAGCTTGCTTGGATAAATAATACACTCCCACCATCGATTGAGTGTATGTTGCCTCTACCCATTGGCTCTGGCACTGGAGGTGTGATATCAACAATTTTCTTATACATCGAACTTTCTTGTAGCAAAATGAAGGTTTTACACTAGCGAATGGATTAAGGTCAGCGTGACATTCATTCTACGCTTAAGCCATTTCTCTCTTGTCCAATATCAAAATTCTTCATAAAAGTATTGAAAATGGTTTCTTCTTTTTCAACTTGTCTTAGCGTTAATTCATTACCATGTAGCTAAGCATGAGTATGCAATTGTTCAACTTGTATTGTTTTAAATTTCAAAGTCACAAGTTCAATTCTAATTAAGAGAAATTTTGTATATAGAATGATGGTGTAGACTATTGATTGCATGGAAAACATTGATATCAGATCAGTTGCCAAATTAGAGAAACTTTCGCTACCAAAGCTTTCACCGAAGATGTCTGGCCATCTAGGTTCTAAATTAAAAACTTTTACCCCTCCCTCATGCATATGCCATTCCGACTATTTTGAATGTTTGACCTTTGAATGGATACACACATTATTCTATTCAAATGTCGATTAGTGTGATGTTGGCATTCATGCTCAAAATTGCACCTTTGTTTGAATAAGCATTCCCAGTTTGAATCCACCTTCATTAGGCATACAAAATGACCATTGGACCTTGTTTTATTGATACTTTTGAATGAAATGCTATTCAAATTAGGGTGCAGTCCTATCTTGGATTTGTAATACTTGTCATGAACTGCAACCTAAGGCTAGAGCCTCAAATTCAAAGTTCCTTTTACCCAGGGGAATTGAAACTTTATGATTTTCATTAGTTCTTTCTAAGTATTTAGCTTTTTAACTCTATTAACATGTTTTGTTGTTCGAAATGGGTGAATTGCAATTTTTTTTATATGGATCCTAAGAGTCAGAAGAAGAAGAAAGGGCAAGCCAAACTACTAGTATGGATATAAAGCCAAAAAAAAAAAACATAACCTATCTATGCAGATACTTCAAGTTAGACTAGTGTTGAAGGTTCACATTAGTATGGCGATTTTTTTCATATAATTAAGGAAGGATTGGGGTCCCTACTTCTTCTAACCCAACTTAGTAGCAACAATGGGAAGCTGATGTTATTTGGAACATCAAAATATCTTAGTTGCATGATGTTGATGCTAGGTTAGTAGTACTCCCTTGTTGTAATACACCAGGTTGATCCCCAGTTGTAATTGTACAAACGTTTTATAGGTTGGTGAGATAGGTTATTAGAGGGTACAATGCTTATGTGATTATTAGGCCGAAGAGGCTAGCTGCTAAAAGGCCAGTGAGCCTATTATTGTAAAATGTAATTACACTCAATTAATTAATAAAAGTACATCATTGTTGTAAAGTGACCCACAAATGAGTATGGGGGGATAAACTCCACTAGAGAGGGTAAGGGAACTAAGAGTCTAGGTAAAGGGCTAAGCTAAGGGGGCTTAAGCCCAAAGGAATATTATATTAATATTCCTAAAAGGTTAAAGTATGGATATGACTTTATATATCCTAAGTTTCTAAAGATGGGACAAGGGAGTCCCTTGTGTGCCAAGTGTCACTTATGGAGCATGCAAATATATTTGGGGATATAGTGTAATTCCCCAGCTTTGGCCATCATTTGTTCAGAAGGGATTCATAATTCTTACCATTCACTGATGGATGTTACCAACCATACATATACTTGTACCTGGTAAGTTTGGCGCTGAAGAAGCGGGTTGTCAGGACCGTATGTTGAAGAAGTGGGTTGTCATGCCCGTATGTTGAAGAGGCCGGTTGCTAGGCTCGTGTGTTGAATAGGTGGGTTGTCAGGCACGTGAGTAGTTTCTATGGGTGAGAAACTGCTGGGAATTGTTCCTTGGTGTGCTGGGCAATAGCTACAATGCTCTGAGACTTCTTGTCCGACCTGTTGTTGAAGCCCCGGAAGGGAAGTGGGGCAGCCGATGGAATGTTGAGCAGAGAAGGGGCACACTTATTGGGGTGGAATAGGCATGTGGGGAATGAGAGACTATAGGCTAGTTGCAACAATTGGACACCTTCGACTGAGCAATTATGCAGATTATCATACCTTAGACTAGATTAGGATTCCCTTTGCCCTGGTAGAGTTTAGCCACAGCTCAGGGCGACCCAATGCTGAGATTATGAGCAGTGTGGTCTATGGTTGGGAGGAATGTGGATGGTCTGCATGCAGTTGGTGTTTATTTCATGTGATAAGTGTCTATCATGCGCTTATTTCAATTACCGTGTGTGTAATTATGATGTCCTGTTATGGAATCTCTATTATATATATATATATATATATATATATGAATTATTGTTGTTGTATGCTATTATTATTCCACTTAACTCTATTCATATGCATAACATATAAGTAAATTTAATTCATATCAAAATTCTAAAGGGAATTGGGATGTGGCATTGCCCAACTCGAGGCCAGGGATGTTACAAATTGGCATCAGAGCCCAGTTTTCAACACTGAGCCTGCATGGGCCAACTAGCAGAGCACATAATTGAAATTTGCAGAGTAAACATGCAAATTGTTTGACAGAATGTCAGAATGAGGATGAGGATGTCTGCAATTTGTTTGACAAAATTATTGCAGTGGGATGTAGAGGAATTCTTGGAAAAATTTCATAAACAATTGCATGAATAAAGAAAAATAATTAAAATCCCTAGTTTAAATCCAAAATTGGGAAAATCCAGGCCTATAATTGATCGAATTTCATGTTTACAGAGCACCATGGTGAATTTGGGGCGAAATTGGGAAAAGCCCCAAATTCTGTAGTTAAAATTATGGAGAAATTCGATGGGGAAAGGTCGAAATTCTTATGCAAAGATCGAATTGGTATTTACAGGATCAAAAGTGGCCATGTTGAGCTTAACTATAGAGATCTAATGGCCATATTGACTTAACTATAGAGCTCTAATGGCGAACGAAGAAATAATTATGAAATTGGACGTTTTTGGCAAAATTAAGAAAATTTGGGAATTTTCCGCACAGCGACGTCAGCGCGATGTGGAGGCCACGTGTCAGCTATCGTGGAAGAGTGGTGATGTGTGATGCCGCATGGTAGGTACTCGTTGGCATGGTGACAGAGGTGGAATGTGATCTAGCACCATGATGGTGGGCGTCTTCCTACTTGTGAAATACCGCTTCACTAGAGCGATATTGCTCTTAGTTACACAGATGGTGCCTTGGTGGTTTTGGAAACCACCAAGTGGGGGACCCTTGTGCCTTCAGAAGAATACATGTCGGCAGGAGAAAAACCATTAGTTTTCTTCGCGACACCCCCTCCCAAGTTAACGCTTGATCATGTTGGGGATCCACGTTAAGTATGGGTCGTCGATCATGGATCACGCCCATATCGACTGACCATTGGATTCCACCAACGTGCAGTTTTTCATGTCGAGGTGTATGAGTGTGGGATAGGTCCGCCCCTCCCCACAACCCAATGCAAAGGTTCCAGGTAGGCGACCAAGGATGATGGGGCCCGAAAAACTATATGGTGAGAAGATGAGATATAACCATACGATCGAAGGTGAAATCAATAATTATTATTCAATTTTGGGGCACTAACTAGCATGAAGTTTATTTTGGAGCCCCCCCCCTCCTCCCCGCAATTTTGACATGTGCTCGAAGGGAAATCCACGTTTCGGCATACTGTGGATTGCAGGACCCCTTTGCCTCGGGATGAGGCGAGGACTCAACCCCCACAATAATGCTCTTGGTCACAGTCGTGGGCCCTATGGAGCTTGAAGTCCATAGGTGAGCACTAAGGCTCGAGTGCTCAAGTGTTAACACCAGTCATGTGAAAGGAAAGGGGCTTAACACCCATAACAAAGGAAAGAGGAGGTAGGAAGCTGACGAGACATGGCTAGATTGGTTGGGATCTGACATGGCATCCTTCTAGAGGTACCAGGTGGACTTGGGTGCCACATCAACATCCCAGTTAGCTTAAGTCAAGCATATTTAAAAAGTATTAATGAAATTACCGGAAAATTTTGGTAGTTTCCAGGTGTTGAATTTGTAGGGCATTTTTAAGGCCCTAAAAAATATTTTTAGCTACTCGAAAAAAGTTTGCCCAAGGTATAGTTTTTGTAGCTCAAATGAAAGAGCTCGGCGATAACTTTCCAATGGTTTGTTCCATTTGTGAAATGGAGTTAGTACGTTCCAAGGTGTTGAGTGCATTGCCAGGGTATAATGGGAGGACAAGTCAACATGACCCAAGCATGGAAGTGAGTTCCTGAAAGGAAATCAATAAAGAACCATGATGAATAAAATGATTCTATGCTTGGTATAGAATTCAAAAGAGATGGCACCTAAAAAGAATCCATCTCAAGGGGAAAATAGTTGTTGGTGATATTCCAAGAGCTTGGAAGTATCATTAGAATTTATGATGACAAGTAAAAGGAGTGTTAACTACTTCTACTCAATCTCTATGAAGTTGGAAAATAAGATGTTGGGTAGCATTGAAAATGCTAGAAATTGACTATGTAAGTCAAGTTGAAACCAAATGGGATAGGAAAAGAGAAGAGAATAGTGCAAGACACTACAAGGGATGATATGTCCAGTCAAGGAAAGACTAAATCAGTTTGGTCTAGCAAAGTAAATGGAGGTTGAGGATCTAAAGTCAATAAGAGAGCATGGCTGGAAATGTAATTTGATCATGTATGTGTTTGGTCAGATGGATCCAGGAACTAGATTAATGCTACAAATTAATATCAACATATTATATGGCTCGAAATGCCAAAGTAGCCAAGAATTGTTGGACTGGAAAAGTACTCAGGACAGAACCAATCATGTGCAATGATTTCACCAAAAATTACAAAAGGATACAAGAAATCAATAAGACTTGAGATAGCTAAGAACAACAAGGAAAAGTGGTACACGAATACAGAGGTTGTTGCAATTACTGTAGCAACAATTATGTTATGGCTTGTTGACAACCATACATAGTATAGGAAATTGGAAGGCAAATGCATTTATAGGCATGCTTGGAAATGTAATTTGATCATGTATGTGTTTGGTCAGATGGATCCAGGAACTAGATTAATGCTACAAATTAATATCAACATATTATATGGCTGGAAATGCCAAAGTAGCCAAGAATTGTTGGACTGGAAAAGTACTCAGGACAGAACCAATCATGTGCAATGATTTCACCAAAAATTTCAAAAGGATACAAGAACTCAATAAGACTTGAGATAGCTAAGAACAACAAGGAAAAGTGGTACAAGAATAAAGAGGTTGTTGCAATTACTGTAGCAACAATTATGTTATGGCTTGTTGACAACCATACATAGTATAGGAAATTGGAAGGCAAATGCATTTATAGGCAAATGCATTCTTAGTGCATATAAATGTGTATTAATGAATGCAGATTATATATATATATATATATATATATATATATAACATGATGCTGACTAGGAATAGTCTATGGTTATATATAAGAATATGAATATTTCTAATGGTGGTTGTTGTGCTAGGAAAGAGGATAGTTGTTAAATGATTGCAAGTGTTGTTGATGATGTTGCTGCATATGGAAGACATCCATATGAAGGAAGCTCCTACTAATACTAGCTAGCTAGGTAGCATTAAATTTATTTAATGGCAACTATGCAGGTATGGATTTTATGTATTTATATTACATAATTGCTAAGGGCAATTTAGGTAAGAATTTCCCCAGCCAGAGTTTACTTTATAAAATCACATTATTGTATTATTTGAATGCATTAATGGGAATAAGATACCACTAAATATGGTAAAGGCTGGAGGCATGTAGTAATTATAAAAGATGTTATCTTTTGAATGCATACAAATGACACAATACCATGTCATGTTATATTGGTTATGAGCTAATTACCAAATTAATAAAAGGGTATGACCTTGTTATAAGAATAAATGCTAGTAAAGCTAGTCGTGTATGAGTCCATGACATGGCTGGATATGGAAAGGATTTAGTGCCACACAAGTATCCAAGGAAATTTCCTGCGTATAGCTAAGGTTTGGACTGCAACCTTTTTTCTAACACTAAAGAACACCATAGAATTCCATTCTTGGTTTAGTGTTTGGGTCGAAAAGGAAGGCATCCAAATGATTGAGAAAGCACAGGGATGTGTATGGATGATGTGTTGAGGCATTGGCCAGACCTTCCAATTCACCATGGTGGGATACATGGCTTAGATAAATGGCATTATGAAATTAATGCAAGGGTGCATTAAATCAATATACATGGAGGATTACACTCATGCATAGTGTGAAAGTGGTAGAGATGCACTTATGCATAATAACATTGTTAGGCTTGGATGCATTTGTTGAATGTGTTTTTGTGAATACATGCATATATGTATCGAACGAAAATGAGTATGCTAACAGATGAAATGTTACAATTATTACTAACTCATGGAATTGAGGACATTTCAGAGGTTGTTAGACTTTGCAACATGAAAGTTGCAAGTCAAGTAGTCACATGAGCACTGACTACAAGAAATTTTTGTTTAGAAAGTATAATTGTTGAAAATAATGATGTTGCAAGAATGAAAATCCTAATGGATAAAAATTCATGTGCAGGGAATGATAATTTCATTCTATTTAATAACTGCTTGATAGTTGTGATTGAATTGTTAAGTGTAGACAATTCTAAGATCACTTTGTAAGCTTTTGTACATATTGCAATGAAAGTATATTGTATAGGAAACACTAATGATTCATTGACTGAATGCAAGATGGAAACATTGTAGAAAAAGTGGTCTCAAGTATGGTGTTGCAGAGAGCCATCATAAAGACTGATGCCTACTGTGCAACAACCAAGAAAATTATGAGATGAAATTTCATATTTTGGGAAAAAGTTGAATTTCCTTATGAAATAAATTTGAATTTCAAAATGAAGTTTTTACAAAATTGTCTCATAATGATTGTATGTGTGTGATACAAATGAGATAATATTTATTAAATTTGGAAGGCTTGGGAAGAACAACTACTGTTGGAGACATTGAAGCCCTATAAATGTAGAACCTTGGTGGGGTTCTGGTAATGAGGTGGCACTCTCCTTGTGTGTGAAAGCCTTGGCAAGATGGATTGTTGAGGGAATGTGTAGCAGTGAAGGGATACCTGAGCTTGAAAGGGTGAGTGTAGGAAGGAAGAGGCAACTCAAGGATGCTTATGACATGGTAGCTATAATCATGAGGTTGTGTCAAATGGAATAATGAGCTGAATTCTTGCCTGAAGCAACTCTATGGAATAGAGAAAATGACTTCCAGTTGCAGAATGAATACATGAATTGGTGTTTGAAAAGAAGAGCACCACGAGGATAACAAACTTCAATAGCAAATACTTGGAGCTTTTGAAGAATTTTTAATTGTACATTGTATATATAATGCATCGATGACAATGCATAAATAAGGGGGAGGGGAATGTAATACCCCAGGTTGATCCCCAATTGTAATTGTACAAATGTTTTATAGGCTGGTGAGCCAGGTTATTATAGACTAGAATGCTTATGTGATTATTAGGCTGAAGAGCCTAGATGCTAAAAGGCTAGTGAGCCTATTATTGTAAAATGTAATTACACTCAAATAATTAATAAAACTACATCACTATTGTAGACCGACCCACAAATGAGTATGGGGGGGATAAACTCCACTAGAGAGGGTAAGGGAACTAAGAGTCTAGGTAAAGGGCTAAGCTAAGGGGATTTAAGCCCAAAGGAAGGAATATTATATTAATATTCCTAAAAGGTTAAAGTATGGATACAACTTTATATATCCTAAGTTTCTAAAGAGGGGACAAGGGAGTCCCTTGGGTGCCAAGTGTCACTTATGGCACATGCAAATATATTTGGGGATATAGTGTAATTCCCCATCTTTGGCCATCATTCGTTCATGAGGGATTCATCATTTTTACCACTCACTGATGAGTTCTACCAACCGTACCTGTACATGTACTTGGTAAGTTTGGAGTAGAAGAAGTGGGTTGTCAGGACCGTATGTTGAAGAAGCGGGTTGTCAGGCCCGTATGTTGAAGAGGTGGGTTGTGATACTCGTATGTTGAAGAGGTGGGTTTTCAGGCCCGTGAGTAGTTTCTCTAGGTGAGAATCTACTGGGAATTGTTCCCTGGTGCGTGGGGAAATAGCGCGGGGAAATAACTACAGGGCTTTGAGACTTCCTGTTTGACCTGTTGCTGAAGCCCCGGAAGGGAAGTGGGGCAACTGAAAGACTGTTGAGAAGAGAAGGGGCAGACTTCCTAGGGTGGGACAACCATGTGGGGAATGAGAGACTATAGGCTAATTGCAACAATTGAGCACCTCAGATTGATCATTTCTACAAATTATCATACCTTAGACTGGCTTAGGATTCCCTTTGCCCTGGTAGAGTTTAGACCTAGCTCGGGGGTGACCCACTGCTGAGATTATGAGTAGTGTGGTCTATGGCTGGGAGGAACGTGGAAGGTCTGCATGCAGTTGGTGTTTATTTCATGAGATAAGTGTCTATCATGTGCTTATCTCAATTACTGTGTGTGTAATTATTGTTATCCCCATTTTGTGGGATAACTAAGGATATTATGTCTCGAGGCCCTCATGTTGCATATATGGAGTGCCGAGAGACTACATGACCAACAATATCCATTTGCACAGATGGAAACCCTTCTCACCACCATAGAGGTCATAGATTTTCAAATGGAATCCACCACACCAGCTGGCTTCCGAGAGGCAATGGGCCTTGCTCCATGAGGTACAAGTCAGGTATTATGGCAAGTGCCATTTCAATATTTGATGCATTTGAATATGTTGTATCTTAGACTGCTTTAGATTTCATGACATATGCTTGGAAATTATTCTTTTCCCTGTTTCACCTTGGTGGTTGACATTGTGCCCTAGCAAGTGGTATTTCTTGGGAATGGATTTGCTACTAGGAACTCCCTTGAAAATCCATCGTACCATTCCTGACCATACTTACCACTTTTCATCACTTAAACCCCCTGTTTCCTTATCTCTTATGATTTTAGGGTGTATTGACCCAAGAAGGGGTTGTCCCTCATTTTCTGGGAAGAAGAGGTTGAAGGCCTAGAGGGATTGTTGTTAGATAAAAGATAAAAGCCTATGTATAAACCTTCCAAATGCTTCGCCCAAGGATCCCCCAAGAAAGCAATGAAACACTTATCTGTAAGAAAAGGGGGACCCACAAGAGTAAAATAATGTTTAGGGGTTTATTTGGAGGATATGAGGTCTCATCAGGATCTGACCTATCATGATCTGACCTATCATGATCATGGATATCTAGCGGTATGACACTATCGTCATCTTCCCACCAAGATAGGGTAGTGGCTCTCAGTTGCACAACTGAGAGAAAGGGGGTCTCATCATGAGCCAACCTTCTCATTTCCACAAAAGTATCCATGAGTGACATTGTTGTTATCTGGACACCACACCAGGACATTGGCCTTCAACTCATCCTTAAACCATGAAAGAAACAAATAATGACACAACGATGGGCTTGGAAAAAATTGCATTGCAAACGAAGGTGTCGCACACCCTCTATAAAGGCACCCATGAACGAGACACTACAACCCCTTGTATGTCATGAACCCCATGCCCATTGAGTCTTGATCCTTAACCACTTCATCCACTTTACATGGCTTATAGATGGATCTCTTGGAAACACTCCTTCACCTAGGGAAAGATCTACCCAATAGGACACCTTGTCAACCCTCCCATATCCAAGCTTGGCAAGTCGCATAATATCTTTGAGCACTTAATTGTTTGACAGGGTAATCTTTGATGCACATGCTTAGGTGGCTCATTTATTGACTTGATTTACTTATCATATTTTGACTTGAGATCCTTGGAGGGCATGCTTATTTGTCTTTGCAGGACCTAGTTGGTGGACATTTTTGGAGGAACAAGCTTAGCTTGGGCTTTCATGGGGCTTGAATCCCAGAGGTGGATGACAAGGGCCCACATGCCAGATGAGAGAGACATACCTTCATAGGCCTAGAAGACATTGTGGATGACATAACCTATCCCTCACATGGCAAACGTTTGGCCTAGGAGAGGCAAAACGTCACCTTTGGAGGCATGACATCATCTAGGAGGGCTAGGGTTTGGTGGTGAGGTTGTTATTGTTAGAATATAATGGATGTACTCATTTTACCATTGACAATATCTATATTTTCACCCAACCATAGGCTGAATCCACCCTCCAAGCACCTTAACCTTGACAGAGAATCACTTCGGAAGCAAACCCTAGGCTAGATAGCCAAACAAAGGGTAACACACCTTTCCCCAAGGATAACGCACCAACAAGAGCTGATCAGATTTTCCAAACCCTAGCCAAGAGATAGTCCAAGCCAAATGTGATCTGTTAGCTGTAGCAGCTGCAATGGCAACTCTCCTCAAACCCGTGCACAAGACTGGGCACTGTAGTGCGCACAAGTTGTTGCTCTGCAATTCTGAGACTGCTTGCCAGAATGAGAAATGGCCTCCTGTATTTATATTAATTCTGGCTAACTGCCTGGGCCAACTTCTAGTTCTGGGTATCTGTCTATTCAGTATATATTAATTCTTCTGGCTGACTTCTTCTCTTGGAGGCTAATAACCTAATACAAATTATCTTCTTGAGCTGACAAGTCTTCTAGGGTTATTAGCCAACTCATTAGGGTTTCTTCTTGCTTCCCGGAGTATTCCATTCTTGTCAGGTTTACACGTGGAGGTAAATACCTCCCGTAGCTACCATAATATCAACACTCCCTCGTATCTAGGGAGGTATTACAGGTAATGGTCTTGAGCACAAAACATACCATTCACTCGGTAGCATCAACATAGTCGTCTAGACTATCTCATGACTAGATCATGAGCATCATCATCACCATCAGTGTCATCAACTGCATCATCTCTCGAAATCATACTCCATCTGATGCTGGATAAGTCACTCACAACACATAGTGATACAAGAGCCATTCTTCTAATCTAAACATATGTTTTAGAAGAGTAGATGTTCTGAACCATTTTCCGTATGGGAAATCTTTGTTCTTTAATCATTCATTTGGTTGATAATCATTTACCAGACCGCTGCTAGTCTTCAAAGTGATCGGAACAAAATAGAACACAACTGTGTCTATCCATAGTAGTACATAACTACAATCTAGTGGTACACTACTACACCAAGTAGAAAACAAGTACTTGATTAGTAACGTATAGTCACGAACAATGGAACACATCCACCACAGTAGTATACATCTACTGTCATACAGTCTTCATAACAATCATCTAATATCAACCTGTACAGAAACAATGTTATGATATAAACTGAATCATCTGAGCCAATCTTCCACTCACATCTGTGAGATCTGAAAGAATATCTGCTCTCAGAGTAGAACATCAACGATGGACTATCTACCTTATTCGTCTCAAACAAGGAAGAATGATTGTTCTGATTTTTGAACATGGACCATTCCTCACCTTGGGCCATTCCTCCGACACTAAACAAAGTGTAACCTGGAGAGAATGAATATGCCCTAAGGAATGCTTGTCCTGATTGTTGAGCCTGGACCATTCCCCACCCAGGGCCATTCCTCTGGCACTAAACAAAGTGCAACATGGAGAGAATGAATACACCCTAAGGAATGACTATTCGAACCATTTCCTCTGTTAACCACAAGAGGAAAAGATTGTCCTGTACCAACCTTCAAAACGGACCATTCCTCATGTTAACCACAATGAGAAATCGTTGTCCAGCGAGGCAGGCCAGTCTTCTCGAGTAACCCTCAAGAAGAGAGATTGCCCTAGATCACTCCCCATGTTAACCACAATGGGAAGTCATTGTCTATGGTACATCAACAATCTGGACCACTTCCCATGTTAACCACAATGAGAAATCGATGTCCGTCAGAAATATCAATCCACTTTCCGAACATGAAAGAATTTTCTCATCCTGGACCATTCTTCAAACTGAAAAATGATTGTCCATCAATCAATAATACATTAGTGCTCCCTCCCAACCTGGGAGTCATCTCTTCCTTTTTCAATAAGGAATTCATTTCCACGAGCTCCAGCTTGAGTATGCAAACTCTTACATTTTGAACAGAAGCTTTTACCAAAATGTCTTCTTATCTACTCATATGTGGAGATATGTATTGGAGAACCACTTTCTCCTTTCTGGACTTCATCACAGATAATGTAATGCTTGATTTCAAATGTACTCTGGTCTGGAACAATGGTTTTCTTCTGAAGGCTTCATGTAGCTCTGGTCAATAAGGTATATCATTGTTGGATTCCTCTTGCTAACTCACAATATCGTGGCAAGAGTCAAACTGGAACATATCCATGTGGCACTTCTTCTGTCATCATGAGATCTTTGTCATGGATTGGAAATCCATCATCCTGATCTTCTGAGTAATCATTCTGATATAATATCTTTGTTATAGAGAATCTTCACCACGCTTATGCTGTGCACTGGAGGTTCTCTACCAAGTTATCTTCTTCCATCTGCATACAAGGGTCTATGCCTCAAAGTCTTGAGGTTTCTCTTCATACGCTCTTTATTCAATTTCTCTAGAGAACATTCTTTACATTCATCTGATGTAGAACTCCAACCCATGGATATTGCGGATGATATAATGACTCATGTAGATTCATGTCTGATTGACTGGAACAAGTAATCATCATAGTCTTCTCCCTCCATCTGGGAGAACCCCTAGTTCTGGATCTTGCAATGCTTGCATATATACACTGTTCTTCACCACAACTTTTAGTTGATTTCTTTTAGTGAGTTCATATCAGGCTAGTAATCTTGTGATTCTTAATACAATGACTGGTTCTAGCTTCTCTTTCTTTCTTGGAATCTTCATGTTCTTCCTGATGTGTTTCTTTAGTTCTTGGGTCCATGGAGTTTCTTATAGATTCCATGCCCTAAAGATTCCATTTCTTTCTTTCATCATAGGATCACGGATGTGGATGGACAACCAAGGATACTTTAAGGCTTCTCTTCGAAGAAGAATTTTTCTGAGGTTGAACTGGACACATATTGTCTTTCATGGCTGCTACCATGGATATATACTTCATCATCTTTAATGGATCATAGGATTAGCTCCCTCCTAATCCTTGCTTCATGTATGAGTGCATATAATCGGCTCCCTCCATCTAACAGAGTCCACGCTTCCGTCTGCATCCTTACTGTCTTCTGCAATATATAATTGTCTCTCTTTGTTAACAGAGTCCACGCTTCCGTCTTGTTGTATTCTACAAAACGTCATAAGTCTTTCTCTAATTTCCTCTTGATTGTTGACTTCTTTCTGTCTTTGATTCTTCTAAGTCTCTTCATGATTGATTCGACTTATCTTGCAATAGCTTCCACATGATTTGTTTGATGTATTTCATCCTTTCATGTGTATTTTCTAATGATACCAATCCTTATCTTGTTGTTCTTCCATAGGTATAGTTCTTCTTGGAACACATTATCTTCCAAGACATAGATATACAAGATATGTACAAAGACGATGCAAACACGATATGTACAAGAAATAAGAAGAGTATTGTTACCTTTAGAAGAAGAAGTCTCTTTCATCTTGCTTAGTCTTCTTTGTAGGTTCCTTTTCTTCGGCAATTGATGCTTCATGTTTCTCCTTCCTTTTCTTTAGCTCGGGACAATGATTCTTGTAGTGACCATACTTTCGACAGTTGAAGCATTGTATTTCTGAAATATCTTTCTATTGATTTGTCTTCCTCTTTGAACCAAGCTTCCATTTGTTCCTGAAGTTCTTGAATCTTGTTGTGAAGGCTTGATCATCGTACTTCTTTTAGTGTTTCTCTTTTGCACTAATACTTGATTATTCTTGAGCACATCAAGTCCAAAGTTCTTCAAATGTCGGATACTCCTTTCTTGTGTTCATGCTTGTGGCAAATGCATCCCACGTCTTGGGAAGACCATTGAGTACTATGTTTACCAATTCCTTCTCTGAGATGATCTCTTCTATAGCTTTTAGTTGATCTCTTAACTGAGAGATTCTCACAAAATATGATGTTATGTTGTCCTCATCATTCATCTTCATGTCACAGAGCTCATTCTTCAGACTCATTACTTGTCCAATGTTTCTGACTGAGAAGAGGTTTGTTAGGGCATCGTACATCTTCTTCGAGGATTCAAGATGGGAGATGTAGGGTATCAAGTGGTCTTTGATAGAGTCCACTATGATACTCATGGCATTGATGTCACCGTCTTTGAACTTCTCCATAACTGCAACATTCTGTGGTTCCTTCTCTTTTCCTTCTTCAAACTCTAGTTTCATGATCTTTCCTTTCACGATATCCAACACTTTATTCTTGGCAAGGATGAGGTCAATCCTTGTCTTCCATGCTCTGAAGTTAGAAGCTCCATCTAACTTGTTCTCTAACTTCATAGAGTAAGTCATGGCTGCTTTGACTTGGTCAACCCTAGATATGACCAAAAACTCAAACTTCACGTCTTGGCTTGCTGAGAGTACCAGGAGATGTGCTAGGCTAGGGCGCACTGATATATCCGGAGATAGGTCAATCCCTTCACTTAAGGTGCCTCAACAAGAGGATTAGGGTTTCTGCAACTGCACCTGCTAGTAACCCTAGCGACAGTGCTATGGTGTCTGCTCCTGCTAGAAACCCTAGCAATAGTTCTTCAATGATCTCAATATCCTTACAGCTATGTTTCCTTCCAACGATTAGACCGAATGAAGGAGGTGTGGGCCCATAACTTGTTAGAATATAATGGATGTGCTCGTTTTACCATTGAAAATATCTCTATTGTCACCCAACCATAGGCCGAAGCCACCCTCCGAGCACCTTGACCTTGACAAAGAATCACTCCGGAAGCAAACCCTAGGCTAGATATCCAAACAAAGGGTAGCGCACCTTTCCCCAAGAATAGCACACCAACAAGAGCTGATCAGATGTTCCAAACCCTAGCCAAGAGATAGTCCAAGCCAAACGTGATCTGCTAGCTGCAGCAGCTGCAATGGCAGCTCTCCTCATACATGCGCACAAGATTGGGCACTGCAGTGCGCACAAGTTGTTGCTCTGCAATTCTGAGACTACCTGCCAGAATGAGAACTGGCCTCCTGTATTTATACTAATTCTGGCTAACTGCCTGGGCTGACTTCTCATTTTGGGTATCTGTCTGTTCAATATATATTAATTCTTCTGGTTGACTTCTTCTCTTGGAGGCTAATAACCTAATACAAATTATCTTCTTGAGCTGACAAGTCTTCTAGGGTTATTATCCAACTCATTAGGGTTTCTTCTTGCTTCCCGGAGTATTTTATTCTTGTCAGGTTTACACGTGGAGGTAAATACCTCCCACAACTACCATAATATCAACAGTTATTCATTGACACAAGGACGTTTTGAGGAAGATGAGGCTTTGACCATGAAGAAATGACTTGGATGATTGACATGTGGCTTTGGGAAGCCAAACTACACTCCTCCAACACCAACAACTTTCTCATAGTGTCAAAACGTCCCCTAAAGGGGTGACATCACCTTAAGTTAGGGTTTCTTTTTGTATAAAAGTAAATTTTAAGTGAATTGTTTAATATTATTTGTGTAAGGGGGAAAGATTAGGGTTGTTGACCCCTAGTCTTGCGGTTTACCCTAAAATTATGTGTACAAACTATTTTGGAGATCTTTTGTATAAATAGAGATCATAAGATCTCATTTCATATATAACTCTCCCATCTTGGAGAGGTACTTGGACTGAAATTTTCACGATCTCTAGCTATTTATCTTGTATGTTCTTGTGTATGGCTACTTTCTTGGTTATTTGGTTGATGGAAGTGACGCGATAGCCTTTGGAGGCTCTTCTTTGCTATTGTGGTGGTTTATCTTAGCATTTTCCTTGAATTGGTAAGGCTTTTTTGCATTGTATTATCATTTTGTTTCAAGACAAGGTTATTTTGCTAGAGCTAGGTGAGAAGTATAAGGGCATACACCCCCACCTTAGCCTCCATCACTTTATGCTGAAATTTTATTGGTTTAACAAGGGTTTTCTAAGAGAAGTATAAGTGCATACACCCTCTTAGCCTAAACCCTAGCTAGGGACACTTGCCTTGGGGAGTAAGAGGATTTACACCCCCAAGGAGGTAGTACCTTTAGATCTTTCTTTTCTTGACTCCACTAACCCAATCATTAAAGGCACTAGTCATCACTTGTTGCATTGGAGATATAAAATTGTTGCTTTGGGAAACGTGAAATTTCATGATTTTGAAGTTGTTCCTAGTGGACCCAAATCTATGCTATAAATGCTTGCTTGAGCCACTAGGGAATTTCATTTCTCCAAGTTTTCCTTGCTGTTGTTAACAATTTAACCTACATCCATTAGGGCTGCAAAAAACCCTAACCAAACTCTTCAATAACTCCTAATTTAACCATTGAAAATTGCCTAAAATCTGCCCACATAATCTACTAAGTACAACACATCTTTTGGCAAGTTTTAGTGGTTAAATATCTTGCTGTAATAACAAGTTTGTTACATCCATAAGACTGATAAATATCACTGCAATTATCTTTTTATGATAGCCTTGCTTTTTGTGCTAAAGTCTCGTTCTATCATTGTTGAGCTAAACTAATTTTTACTAGCTTGTCTCGTGCTTATTCAATTGGACTTTTAGCCCTTATATTGAAGCCCTTATTATCTTTTGTGTGCTGATATATATAGTTGATTATTGCTTCAATTAGGGATAGCAAGCTTAACTTGCTTTTCCACCTAACATTACTATATGCAAGTGTGGATTTTCTTGTGTCTCGGGCAGGTACAAACACCCTTTGCAGGCATCCAAAGATTTAGCAACCTTAAACCACCCAGGGGAAAGTCATCAAAGCCATCTTTCCTCTTCCATCACTAACCTTTAGGGGGTTACTTCTATTCTTTCCCTTCCATCCATCTCAATCCCCCCAGGGTCACCGAGATCGCCTCCCTAGAGTGACCTAGTCACTCTCAAAGTGCGAGACCTATATCAAGGTGACATTCAATATAGTGTCCCTTAGTTGTTGCCATTTTGGTGGTTGAGTCAAACTTTGCCCAACCTACAACTTGTGCGATAACAATTATGATGTTCTGTTATGGAATCTGTTATTGATATATATCAATTATTAATGTTGTATGTTATTATTATTCCGCTTAACTCTGTTCATATGCATACCATATCAGTAAATTTAATTGGTATCATAATTTGGAAGGGAATTGGGATGTGGCATTGCCCAGCTCGGGGTTGGGGATGTTACACTTGTGTTGAAATGATTCGATGGATCATTGAGCATACCATTATGGACACAAAGACAATAATTTATGATGAGGGTAGATGCATCACCTCATTCCTCCCTATAAATCTTGAAGCAAACTACAAGTTTCCTCGAGTGGAGCTATATATGACTAATGAATGAGTAAGAGAAATCACTAGCACAAAGAGTTATGATGTAATCCTTAGTGAATAGTACAAGGAGGGTAGACAATTCAAGTCTAGGGCAAGTGGATTATATCCTACCACTAGTCTCAAAACACCCTTCATGTATGCATTGGCTTTACTAAGTAGGTTACTAGGGAAGAAGGGATCCACACACTTGAAATAAGTCTGGGTACCCCATATACATACCATAGTTAAAGAAGGGAAGGTGTTCAATTGGGTTACCTTTTATCTCACAATCTAAGATGTGATTTGTAGAGCTAAATGTCATGCACCAAATGTGAAGCCAAAAATCTACATCTTCATATTTCTTAGATGTTATATGTGCTTCCAATGCATTCCCAAGGATGGATTGGAACTTGAATCCACATTTTCCTCCCATTCAAGTGTATTATAAGATCATATGGGATCATAAGTATATGTACTATTATGCACAAATCTATGATCAATTTTTTGTTTCCCTTTATGAATTGTTTTTCTACAAAATGCCCAAGCTTGTTTGAAGAAGCCATCCAAGTCTTGAAACAGATTAGAGATTGGTACTTGGATGGAAATTCCACCTATATCAAGATTTATGGAGCAATTAAGGCTCCTAATATTTTACCTACTCATGTGCTAAACTGATTGTTGGTTAGAGAGACATCATATCAAGCAATTTTACATGGATTCAATGCCTACCTGGCCCATCAACAAAAGAAGTTCTAGCCTCCATATCCTATCTACATAAGACTATATGGGTCAACTAACTCAGTCTAGGCAAAGATGGAAGGGAAAAATATGGAGGCCTACAAATTTGACAAGGAAAGGTTTCAAATGCATGATCCTTTGAAGATAGTAGAGAATCATCATTCTTGTGTAAGTGTATATTTCACATATTCCCATGAAGAGAGCTTAGCTAAGGAAGCAAAAAAAAGAGCACTTACATATGAAGAAGTGAAAAATAACCCGATAAATTGTAGAAGTTGAGGAAGAGAAAAGAAGAATGAGCAAGAGCTAGAGCCGCTGTAGAAGAAGAAGAAGAAGAAGAAGAAGGAGAAGAAGAAGAAGAAAAGCAACAGAGGAAGAGAAGAAAAGGTTAGCAGAAAAAGAAGCCAGGAAAAAGAGAGAAGAGGATGAAGCTAAAAAACAATGAATTGAAGAAGAACAAAGAAAGAAGCAAGAAGAAGAGGAACTTGAGAAAATAATGTTAAATGAAGAAGTAGCGAGGAAAAGGAAGACATAAGTAGAGGTCAAGACATAAAGAAAAAGAATTGAAGAGGAGAAGAAGAAAGCAAAGGAGGAAAAAGTTGGAGGAGATAGTGGAAACCTGCCACTAATAGAACAAACACCTATCAAGCCAATGCTTCTATTGTAAGATTTGTGGGGAATGAACCATCTCCTATGGGTCTAGGCCTACAACATTTATGGAGTAGGATTTACTAACCAATGAAATAGCTTGTTTAGAATTATTCACATATAACAAGAGAAAAAATCAAATAGTCCACCAAACACACAAGAGGAGGAAGATCATTGTTGTTAAGATTTGGTGGAAACCACAAAAGATACGATGATGGAAGTGGACAAAGCAATTCTCGTCGCAATGACTTTTGTTGGAGTTACAACAACTGAAACCAACCATTTTAATATCTAGATAACTACAAGAAAAGGGTAGATATTTTGGAGAAGCAAGTTGAGTACTACAAGGTCAAGAAGGGGAGCACTGCAACATTTATAGAACATGCTCTTGAAATACAACATGAGGCTAATGTTTGTGCCCTATTTTGCAATTTTTGGACTTTTACGCGAAGTTGGAGCATGCGTGCCTTGGGTTTTTTTTGCACATAATGATGAATCATGCATGCTACTTGTGTACTATGCAAGGGTTCCTACACACCTTCCAAGAAATGAGTTTGTAATGGTTGCGTTGCCCTATAATCAACCTAAAGATGTATATATAAGGGTAGAGAGGGAAGAGTTGGGGTTGCTAGTATTAGTGCTATTGCTATTAATGTTGTTGTAGATGAAAGGTTGTTGATAAAGAGTTATAAGGAGAATTGTATGTAATGTCTCTCTCGTAATGATAATATTTGCAAGAATGCCACTATCATGTACCATCATCATTGAGGCTACAACG
>ML801569.1:114628-130422 GCA_009831015.1 Picea engelmannii | reverse complement strand
TCCACTTAACTCTGTTCATATGCATAACATAGAAGTAAATTTAATTCATATCAAAATTCTGAAGGGAATTGGGATGCGGCATTGCCCAACTCGAGGCCAGGGATGTTACAAATTGGCATCAGAGCCCAGTTTTCAACACTGAGCCTGCATGGGCCAACTAGCAGAGCACATAATTGAAATTTGCAGAGTAAACGTGAAAATTGTTTGATAGAATGTCAGAATGAGGATGAGGATGTCTGCAATTTGTTTGACAAAATTATTGCAGTGTGATGTAGAGGAATTCTTGGAAAATTTTCATAAACAATTGCATGAATAAAGAACAATAATTAAAATCCCTAGTTTAAATCCAAAATTGGGAAAATCCAGGCCAATAATTGATCGAATTTCATGTTTACAGAGCACCATGGTGAATTTGGGGCAAAATTGGGAAAAAGCCCCAAATTCTGCAGTTAAAATTATGTCGAAATTCGATGGGGAAAGGTCGAAATTCTTATGCAAAGATCGAATTGGTATTTACAGGATCAAAAGTGGCCATGTTGAGCTTAACTATAGAGATCTAATGGCCATATTGACTTAACTATAGAGCTCTAATGGAGAACGAAGAAATAATTATGAAATTGGACGTTTTTGGCAAAATTAAGAAAATTTGGGAATTTTCCGCACAATGACATCAGGGCGATGTGGAGGCCACGTGTCAGCTGACATGGAAGAGTGGTGATGTGTGATGCCACATGGTAGGTACTTGTTGGCATGGTGACAGAGGTGGAAGGTGAGCTAGCACCATGATGGTGGGTGTCTTCCTACCTGTGAAATACTACTTCACTAGAGCGATATTGCTCTTAGTTACACAGATGGTGCCTTGGTGGTTTTGGAAACCACCAAGTGGGGGACCCTTGTGCCTTCAGGAGAATACATGTTGGTAGGAGAAAAACCATTAGTTTTCTTCGCGACACCCCCTCCCAAGTTATCGCTTGATCATGTTGGGGATCCACGTTAAGTATGGGTCATCGATCATGGATCACGCCCATATCGACCGACCGTTGGATTCCACCAACATGCAGTTTTTCATGTCGAGGTGTATGAGTGTGGGATAGGGTCTCCCCTCCCCGCAACCCAATGCAAAGGTTCCAAGCATGTGACCAAGGATGATGGGGCCCGAAAAACTATATGGTGAGAAGATGAGATGTAACCATACGATCGGAGGTGAAATCGACAATTATTATTCAATTTTGGGGCCCTAACTAGCATGAAGTTTATTTTGGATCCCCCCCCTCCCCCCCGCAATTTTGACATGTGCTCGAAGGGAAATCCACATTTCGGCATACTGTGGATTGCAGGACCCCTTTGCCTCGGGATGAGGCGAGGACTCAACCCACATAATAATGCTCTCGGTCATAGTCGTGGGCCCTATGGAGCTTGAAGTCCATAGGTGAGCACTAAGGCTCGAGTGCTCAAGTGTTAACACCGATCATGTGAAAGGAAAGGGCCTTAACACCCATAACAAAGGAAAGATGAGGTAGGAAGCTGACGAGACATGGCTAGAGTGGCTGGGATCTGACATGGCATCCTTCTAGAGGTACCAGGTGGACTTGGGTGCCACGTCAACATCCCAGTTAGCTTAAGTTAAGCATATTTAAAAAGTATTAATGAAATTACCGGAAAATTTTGGTAGTTTCCAGGTGTTGAATTTGCAGGGCATTTTTAAGGCCCTAAAAAATATTTTTAGCTACTCGAAAACAGTTTGCCCAAGGTATAGTTTTTGTAGCTCAAATGAAAGATCTCGGCGATAGCTTTCCAACGGCTTGTTCCATTCGTGAAATGGAGTTAGTACGTTCCAAGGTGTTGAGTGCATTGCCAGGGTATAATGGGAGGACAAGTCAACATGACCCAAGCATGGAAGTGAGTTCCTGAAAGGAAATCAATAAAGAACCATGATGAATAAAATGATTCTATGCTTGGTATAGAATTCAAAAGAGATGGTACCTAAAAAGAATCCATCTCAAGGGGAAAATAGTTGTTGGTGATATTCCAAGAGCTTGGAAGTATCATTAGAATTTATGATGACAAGTAAAAGTAGTGTTAACTACTTCTACTCAATCTCTATGAAGTTGGAAAATAAGATGTTGGGTAGCAATGAAAATGCTAGAAATTGACTATGTAAGTCAAGTTGAAACCAAATGGGATAGGAAAAGAGAAGAGAATAGTGCAAGACACTACAAGCGCTGATATGTCCAGTCAAGGAAAGACTGAATCAGTTTGGTCTAGCAAAGTAAATGGAGGTTGAGGATCTAAAGTCAATAAGAGAGCATGGCTGGAAATGTAATTTGATCATGTATGTGTTTGGTTAGATGGATCCAAGAACTAGATTAATGCTACAAATTAATATCAACATATTATATGGCTAGAAATGACAAAGTAGCCAAGAATTATTGGACTGGAAAAGTACTCAAGACATAACCAATCATGTGCAATGATTTCACCAAAAATTACGAAAGGATACAAGAACTCAATAAGACTTGAGATAGCTAAGAACAACAAGGAAAAGTGGTACAAGAATAAAGAGGTTGTTGCAATTACTGTAGCAACAATTATGTATGGCTTGTTGATAACCATACATAGTATAGGAAATTGGAAGGCAAAAGCATTTATAGGCATGCTAAGATACATTCTTAGTGCATATAAATGTGTATTAATGAATGCAGATTATATATATATATATATATATAACATGATGATGACTAGGAATAGTCTATGGTTATATATAAGAATATGAATATTTCTAATGGTGGTTGTTGTGCTAGGAAAGAGGATAGTTGTTAAATGATTGCAAGTGTTGTTGATGATGTTGTTGCATATGGAAGACATCCACATGAAGGAAGCTCCTACTAATACTAGCTAGCCAGGTAGCATTAAATTTATTTAATGGCAACTATGCAGGTATGGATTTTATGTATTTATATTACATAATTGCTAAAGGGAATTTAGGTAAGAATTTCCCCAGCCAGAGTTTACTTTATAAAATCACATTATTGTATTATTTGAATGCATTAATGGGAATAAGATACCACTAAATGTGGTAAAGGCTGGAGGCATGTAGTAATTATAAAAGATGTTATCTTTTGAATGCATACAAATGACACAATACCATGTCATGTTATATTGGTTATGAGCTAATTACCAAATTAATAAAAGGGTATGACCTTGTTATAAGAATAAATGCTAGTAAAGCTAGTCGTGTATGAGTCCATGACATGGTTGGATATGGAAATGATTTAGTGCCACACAAGTATCCAAGGAAATTTCTTGCTTATAGATAAGGTTTGGACTGCAACATTTTTTCTAACACTAAAGAACACCATAGAATTCCATTCTTGGTTTAGTGTTTGGGTCGAAAAGGAAGGCATCCAAATGATTGAGAAAGCATAGGGATGTGTATGGATGATGTGTTGAGGCATTGGCCAGACCTTCCAATTCACCATGGTGGGATACATGGCTTAGATAAATGGCATTATGAAATTAATGCAAGGGTGCATTGAATCGATATACATGGAGGATTACACTCATGCATAGTGTGAAAGTGGTAGAGATGCACTTATGCATAATAGCGTTGTTAGGCTTGGATGCATTTGTTGAATGTGTTTTTGTGAATACATGCATATATGTATCGAACAAAAATGAGTATGCTAACAGATGAAATGTTACAATTATTACTAACTCATGGAATTGAGGACATTTCAGAGGTTGTTAGACTTTGCAACATGAAAATTGCAAGTCAAGTAGTCACATGAGCACTGACTACAAGAAATTTTTGTTCAGAAAGTATAATTGTTGAAAATAATGATGTTGCAAGAATGAAAATCCTAATGGATAAAAATTCATGTGCAGGGAATGATAATTTCATTCTATTTAATAACTGCTTGATAGCTGTGATTGAATTGTTAAGTGTAGACAATTCTAAGATCACTTTGTAAGCTTTTGTACATATTGCAATGAAAGTATATTGTACAGGAAACACTAATGATTCATTGATTGAATGCAAGATGGAAAAATTGTAGAAAAAGTGGTCTCAAGTATGGTGTTGCAGAGAGCCATCATAAGGACTAATGCCTATTGTGCAACAACCAAGAAAATTATGAGATGAAATTTCATATTTTGGGAAAAAGTTGAATTACCTTATGAAATAAATTTGAATTTCAAAATGAAGTTTTTATAAAATTGTCTCATAATGACTGTATGTGTGTGATACAAATGAGATAATATTTATTAAAGTTGGAAGGCTTGGGAAGAACAACTACTGTTGGAGACATTGAAGCCCTATAAATGTAGAACCTTGGTGGGGTTCTGGTAATGAGCTGGCGCTCTCCTTGTGTGTGAAAGCCTTGGCAAGATGGATTGTTGAGGGAATGTGTAGCAGTGAAGGGATACCTAAGCCTGAAAGGGTGAGTGCAGGAAGGAAGAGGCAACTCAAAGATGCTTATGGCATGGTAGCTATAATCATGAGGTTGTGTCAAATGGAATAATGAGCTGAATTCTTGCCTGAAGCAACTCTATGGAATAGAGAAAATGACTTCTAGTTGCTGAATGAATACATGAATTGGTGTTTGAAAAGAAGAGCACCACGAGGATAACAAACTTCAATAGCAAATACTCGGAGCTTTTGAAGAATTTTTAATTGTACATTGTATATATAATGCACCGATGACAATGCATAAATAAGGGGGAGGGGAATGTAATACCCCAGGTTGATCCCCAATTGTAATTGTACAAATTTTTTATAGGCCGGTGAGCCAGGTTATTATAGACTAGAATGCTTATGTGATTATTAGGCTGAAGAGCCTAGATGCTAAAAGGCTAGTGAGCCTATTATTGTAAAATGTAATTACACTCAAATAATTAATAAAACTCCCCCGGATGGGGTGTTAGTGCGCTCTACGTGGCGAGTTGCGGGAGCTGGCAGCAGCCACCAGGGCACGGAGCCACGTGAAGGGCTCGTGCTGCAGCCCGCCACCCTCCTCGACGATTAATTGGAATTCACTGTGATGCGAAGGGGCATTAACGCAGGCCTCCCTCCTGTTTGGCATTTTGGTATGGTGTGGCTCGCAATGCTGGTCATTCACCTTCGTTGGATTCCTGCAGAGCTTGCTCTGCCGCTGCTATGGTGTGACCCTACTCGAACATTCTGGTTCGAGCTCGCCCCTGCTTACTCCTTGGCCTTTCGTCCCCACCGGGAGCTCTGGACTACCTCAACCCGACGCACTAGCCAACCCATGACTCGTCCAAGGGGAAGATCGAGGAGGGGCTCGCCTTGGAAGCCTCGTCGACCCTCAGTCTCCCCTTCCGACTCACCCTCCATTTGATCCTCCCCCCATCTCCAGTCTAAGCACTTCTCGGCCTCCTCTCATGGCTCGATGAACTTGCAGTTCATTTGCATGGCAATGGTGCCCAGGTCACCAAGCTCACCCCTGCGACACCTTCTCAGCCCTCCGGTGAATCCCACTGTCTCCACGTCCGGCCTCGACCCCCTGGGAAATATGAGTTGCGATGCTCATCCTCACCATGAGTCTAGGGGGGTTGGGCATCTTTCCCATGACTCCTTCAATGCTGCGCAGATTCGAGATAGTCTGACTGCCCTTTACGATCTGGTTTTTGGTATCCGCCAGGGGGTGGAGGACCTCCACTACCGCCTTCAAGATACAGACGCTAAAGTGGAGCTCTTCCTTCAGACTCTCTCTTCTATGCAGGACGCTCTCTCCTCGAGCCCGACCGAAGCTGTTCCAATGGAGGAGCCGGGTGCAGAAACAGGTGCAGGACATGACATAGCGCGAGAGAGCAAAGTCGACGACACTGCAGGCGACGTGAAAGATGGAAAGCTCTGGGAAGATCAACCTAAGTACGTGGAGGAGGAGCCATGGCCAGCAGATCTCCAGGCCAAGTGGCCAGACTACTCTCCAGGTGTCTAGTTCTATCGTCTTGTCAGTCCTCCAGTCTTAGATGGTGAACAATTTATCTGTTAACTTTTTTTCTTTAGCATATGAGGAAGTCTTAGATGTGAACTTTTTTATGTCTTAGATGGTGATCAGTAGCTCTGTTAAATTATGGGGATTCATGGGCTAGCTGGACTGGTTTCCCCTCTGTTGGGGCAGTCGAGTAACCAAGGCATGAACATCTTTGTATTTTTCTACTCAGCTTTGGAAGACACTTAATATATATACTTCTTATTTACAAAAAAAAAAAAAAAAAAAANAATAAAACTACATCACTATTGTAGACCGACCCACAAATGAGTATGGGGGGATAAACTCCACTAGAGAGGGTAAGGGAACTAAGAGTCTAGGTAAAGGGCTAAGCTAAGGGGATTTAAGCCCAAAGGAATATTATATTAATATTCCTAAAAGGTTAAAGTATGGATACAAATTTATATATCATAAGTTTCTAAAGAGGGGACAAGGGAGTCCCTTGGGTGCCAAGTGTCACTTATGGCACATGCAAATATATTTGGGGATATAGTGTAATTCCCCATCTTTGGCCATCATTCGTTCATGAGGGATTCATCATTTTTACCACTCACTGATGAATTCTACCAATCGTACCTGTACATGTACTTGGTAAGTTTGGAGCAGAAGAAGTGGGTTGTCAGGTTCGTATGTTGAAGAAGCGGGTTGTCGGGCCCATATGTTGAAGAGGTGGGTTGTGATGCTTGTATGTTGAAGAGGTGGGTTTTCAGGCCCATGAGTAGTTTCTCTAGGTGAGAATCTACTGGGAATTGTTCCCTGGTGCGCGGGGAAATAACTACAGGGCTTTGAGATTTCCTGTTTGACTTGTTGCTGAAGCTCCAGAAGAGAAGTGGGGCAACTGAGGGACTGTTGAGAAGAGAAGGGGCAGAATTCCTAGGGTGGGACAAACATGTGGGGAATGAGAAACTATAGGCTAATTGCAACAATTGAGCACCTCAAATTGATAATTTCTACAAATTATCATACCTTAGACTGGCTTAGGATTCCCTTTGCCCTGGTAGAGTTTAGCCCCAACTCGAAGGTGACCCACTGCTGAGATTATGAGTAGTGTGGTCTATGGCTGGGAGGAACGTGGAAGGTCTGCACGCAGTTGGTGTTTATTTCATGAGATAAGTGTCTATCATGTGCTTATCTCAATTACTATGTGTGTAATTATTGTTATCCCCATTTTGTGGGATAACTAAGGATATTATGTCTTGAGGCCCTCATGCTGCAGATATGGAGTGCCGAGAGACTACATGACAAACAATATCCATTTGCACAGATGGAAACCCTTCTCACCACCATAGAGGTCATAGATTTTCAAATGGAATCCACCACACCAGCTGGCTTCTAAGAGGCAATGGGCCTTGCTCCATGAGGTACAAGTCAGGTATTATGGAAAGTGCCATTTCAATATTTGATGCATTTGAATATGTTGTATCTTAGACTACTTTAGAATTCATGACATATGCTTGGAAATTATTCTTTTCCCTGTTTCACCTTGGTGGTTGACATTGTGCCCTAGCAAGTGGTATTTCTTGGGAATGGATTTGCTACTAGGAACTCCCTTGAAAAGCCATCGTACCATTCCTGACTATACTTACCACTTTTCATCACTTAAACCCCCTGTTTCCTTATCTCTTATGATTTTAGGGTGTATTGACCTAAGAAGGGGTTGTCCCTCATTTTCTGGGAAGAAGAGGCTGAAGGCCTAGAGGGATTGTTGTTAGATAAAATATAAAAGCCTATGTATAAACCTTCCAGATGCTTCGCCCAAGGATCCCCCAAGAAAGCAATGAAACACTTATCTGTAAGAAAAGGGGGACCCACAAGAGTAAAATAATGTTTAGGGGTTTAGTTGGAGGATATGAGGTCTCATCAGGATCTGACCTATCATGATCATGGATATCTAGTGGTATGACACTATCGTCATCTGCCCACCAAGACAGGGCAGTGGTTCTCAGTTGCACAACTGAGAGAAAGAGGGTCTCATCATGAGCCAACCTTCTCATTTCCACAAAAGTATCCATGAGTGACATTGTCGTTATCTGGACACCACACCAGGACATTGGCCTTCAACTCATCCTTAAACCATGAAAGAAATAAATAATGACACAACGATGGGCTTGGAAAAAATTGCATTGCAAACGAAGGTGCCACACACCCTCTACAAAGGCACCCATGAACGAGACACTACAACCCCTTGTATGTCATGAACCCCATGCCCATTGAGTCTTGATCCTTAACCACTTCATCCACTTTACATGGCTTATAGATGGATCTCTTGGAAACACTCCTTCAACTAGGGAAAGATCTACCCAATAGGACACCTTGTCAACCCTCCCATATCCAAGATTGGCAAGTCACATAATATCTTTGAGCACTTAATTGTTTGACAGGGTAATCTTTGATGCACATGCTTAGGTGGCTCATTTATTGACTTGATTTACTTATCATATTTTGACTTGAGATCCTTGGATGGCGTGCTTATTTGTCTTTGCAGGACCTAGTTGGTGGACATTTTTGGAGGAACAAGCTTAGCTTGGGCTTCCATGGGGCTTGAATCCCACAGGTGGATGCCAAGGGCCCACATGCCAGATGAGAGAGACATACCTTCATAGGCCTAGAAGACATTGTGGATGACATAACCTATCCCTCACATGACAAACGCTTGGCCTAGGAGAGGCAAAACGTCACCTTTGGAGGCATGACATCATCTAGGAGGGCTAGGGTTTGGTGGTGAGGTTGTTATTGTTAGAATATAATGGATGTACTCATTTTACCATTGACAATATCTGTATTTTCACCCAACCATAGGCCAAATCCACCCTCCAAGCACCTTAACCTTGACAGAGAATCACTTCGGAAGCAAACCCTAGGCTAGATAGCCAAACAAAGGGTAGCACACCTTTCCCCAAAGATAACGCACCAACAAGAGCTGATCAAATTTTCCAAACCCTAGCCAAGAGATAGTCCAAGCCAAACATGATCTATTAGCTGTAGCAGCTGCAATGACAACTCTCCTCAAACCCGTGCACAAGACTGGGCACTGCATTGCGCACAAGTTGTTGCTTTGCAATTCTGAGACTGCTTGCCAGAATGAGAACTGGCCTCCTGTATTTATATTAATTCTGGCTAACTGCCTGGGCCGACTTCTAGTTCTGGGTATCTGCCTATTCAGTATATATTAATTCTTCTGGCCGACTTCTTCTCTTGGAGGCTAATAACCTAATACAAATTATATTCTTGAGCCGACAAGTCTTCTAGGGTTATTAGCCAACTCATTAGGGTTTCTTCTTGCTTCCCGGAGTATTCCATTCTCATCAGGTTTACACGTGGAGGTAAATACCTCCCGTAGCTACCATACTATCAACACTCCCTCCTATCTAGGGAGGTATTACAGGTAATGGTCTTGAGCACAAAACATACCATTTGCCCGGTAGCATCAACATAGTCGTCTAGACTATCTCATGACTAGATCATGAGCATCATCATCACCATCAGTGTCATCAACTGCATCATCTCTCGAAATCATACTCCATCTGAGTAATCAGACATGATGCTGGATAAGTCACTCACAAAACATAGTGATACAAGTCATTCTTCTAATCTCAACATATGTTTTAGAAGAGTAGATGTTCTGAACCATTTTCCGTATGGGAAATCTTTGTTCTTTAATCATTCATTTGGCTGATAATCATTTACCAGACCGCTGCTAGTATTCAAAGTGATCGAAACAAAATAGAACACAACTGTGTCTATCCATGGTAGTACATAACTACAATCCAGTGGTACACTACTACACCAAGTAGAAAACAAGTACTTGATTAGTAACGTATAGTCACGAACAATGGAACACATCCACCACAGTAGTATACATCTACTGTCATACAGTCTTCATAACAATCATCTAATATCAGCCTGTACAGAAACAATGTTATGATATAAACTGAATCATCTGAGCCAATATTCCACTCACATTTGTGAGATCTAAAAGAATATCTGTTATAAGAGTAGAACATCAACGATGGACTATCTACCTTATTCGTCTCAAACAAGGAAGAATGATTGTTCTGATTTTTGAACTTGGACCATTCCTCACCCTGGGCCATTCCTCCAACACTAAACAAAGTGTAACCTGGAGAGAATGAATCTGCCCTAAGGAATGCTTGTCCTGATTGTTGAGCCTGGACCATTCCCCACCCAGGGCCATTCCTCTGGCACTAAACAAAGTGCAACATGGAGAGAATGAATACACCCTAAGGAATGACTATCTGAACCATTTCCTCTGTTAACCACAAGAGGAAAAGACTGTCCTGTACCAACCTCCAAAACAGACCATTCCTCATGTTAACCACAATGAGAAATTGTTGTCCGGCGAGGTGGGCCAGTCTTCTTGAGTAACCCTCAAGAAGAGAGACTGCCCTAGATCACTCCCCATGTTAACCACAATGGGAAGTCACTGTCTATGGTACATCAACAATTTGGACCACTTCTCATGTTAACCACAATGAGAAATCGATGTCCGTTAGAAATCTCAATCCACTTTCCGAACATGAAATTTTTTTCTCATCCTGGACCATTCTTCGAACTGAAAAATGACTGTCCATCAATCAATAATACATCAGTGCTCCCTCCCAACCTGGGAGTCATTTCTTCCTTTTTCAATAAGGAATTCATTTCCACGAGCTCCAGCTTGAGTACGCAAACTCTTTCATTTTGAACAGAAGCTTTTACCAAAATGTCTTCTTATCTGCTCATATGTGGAGATATGTATTGGAGAACCACTTTCTCCTTTCTGGACTTCATCACGGATAATGTAATGCTTGATTTCAAATGTACTTCGGTCTGGAACAATGGTTTTCTTTTGAAGGCTTCATGTAGCTCTGGTCAATAAGGCATATCATTGTTGGATTCCTCTTGCTAACTCACAATATCGTGGCAAGAGTCAAACTGGAACATATCCATGTGGCACTTCTTCTATCATCATGAGATCTTTGTCATGGATTGGCAGTCCATCATCCTGATCTTCTGAGTAGTCATTCTGATATAATATCTTTGTTATAGAGAATCTTCACCACGCTTATGCTGTGCACTGGAGGTTCTCTACCAAGTTATCTTCTTCCATCTGCATACAAGGGTCTATGCCTCAAAGTCTTGAGGTTTCTCTTCATACGCTCTTTATTCAATTTCTCTGGAGAACATTCTTTACATTCATCTGATGTAGAAATCCAACCCATGGATATTGCGGATGATATAATGACTCATGTAGAGGCATGTCTGATTTACCGGAACAAGTAATCATCACAGTCTTCTCCCTCCATCTGGGAGAACCCCTAGTTCTGGATCTTGCAATGCTTGCATATATACACTGTTCTTCACCACAACTTTTAGTTGATTTATTTTAGTGAGTTCATATTAGGCTAGTAATCTTGTGATTCTTAATACAATGACTGGTTGTTCTAGCTTCTCTTTCTTTCTTGGAATCTTCATGTTCTTCCTGATGTGTTTCTTTAGTTCTTGGGTCCATGGAGTTTCTTATAGATTCCATGCCCTAAAGTGTAACACCCTATTTCCCCCAACTTGTAAATATAACTGGACTGACCAAGAACTATGGCAAACTCATAAATGTGAATATGTGATGTAAATGGACCTTGAGGAAGAGGTTAATGAATGTGAATAACATTCTGAATTTATTGCAGGACTGCTTATGAGGGGATGTGCAGAAAAGAGACCACGATGGCGGTGGAAGGCACCGGGAAAGGTGGCGTTAACTTCCACCGAGAATTAAATACCGTATTTGGACTCCACTGGCCCGGAGAACCGAAAGCGGCTCGCTGGCCTTGAAATTTAATGACTCGCAGACTGGTAGGCGGATGGCTTGATGAGGGATGGGATGGTGAACCGCCCATCCGTAGAGCCATCAGGCCTGATCAGTGCGAGGGTAATCGCGCCACACACAACCTCGCGAGAGGATAAGGCGTATGGCAGAGGCGATTGAAAGGGCGGATGCAAGGGGAACTCTGGTATTACGCAGAGTGAGTGATAGCAGAGAGGAAGGATTGCTACCTTCGCTCCTGGTCACTGGAAGACAGAGAGACGCAGTCTAAGAGCATCGTGGTCTCAGCTCGGGGGTGGCTAGTGGTAAATCCGTTGGGAGCCGCTGAGCCTACGGTTGGGTGGAAACGAGCACCCCTCTCAGCAGTTTCCCATACTTCTAGTGTCATTTCTGATAAGTGTTTTATATATATATTGCATCTTGAAATTCCTAGATTGGTATATGTATATATATGCTCATAGAACTGTGAAATTGTGAATGATTTCAGTGTTAGAATGTCGGTGCAGTGTTTGATAAGAATGGATAGATATATGCTTATAATAGAGGAAACCATGCATGATTTATGTTGATAAATGGATTTTGGTTATGCATGAGCTGAACCAAGCCATACTTCCAGTCCATCCTCGGGAGTTTGTTTTCCCTTTGTCTGTTTCCAGGAATGCCCTGGATTAGATCTCTTCACAAAGATTCCCTTCTTAGAAAGGTTCACCAAGAACCCAGAAAAAGGACTTGAACGCGCAAGTCTTAATAACCCTGTATGAAGAGGAATGATCCTCTTAAGATTTCGAAGTAGTAGCGTAGAGATAAGTAACGAATCGACGGATGAAATCCTGTCGGAAGACCCATGGTCATTCACAACCATCAGATCGACGGAAGTAGTAATAGCGTTATATCCCTTGCTCCTTTTTCCCTCTATCTTTGTAAATAATGAGGAAATCAGGATCGTAGGTTTCCCGAGGGTCCATGAGAACATTTGGACCGTTGATCTTTCCACATCCACGAAGTAGTGGAAGAAATGCGCGTGGTGGGACAATCTGAGCCGTTGGATCTCCTTCGAAAATTTCGTCGACCGTTGGATCGGGTTAAGATGCCTGAAGTTTAGTCTCTGGGATGTACGCAGGAAGGATGGATTTGGACCATTAGATCTTGGTCCAATTACCCGTCAACCGTCGGATCGGATCGGAGCTGTTCGAGGGTTACCATCAGGAAATCGAAGCTCCTGAGGTCGAGGGAATCGGGACGCTATAAGTCGCGAACCCCGAGAGTTCATCTGGACCGTCCATCCGTTTGGGACGCGTGTCAGAAATCCGCAGAGAGTCGGGATATTCGACATCGGGAAATTGAAGTTCTTGAGGTCGAAGGAGTTGGGACATCACAAGTCTCGAAATCCCGACGAGATCAGAGCCACCCGTTTGTGAGGACACGTGGCGAGATCGACATTCCATCGATATATCGGAGGTTTGGAAGGCAAGACTTCCATAGTACCAGAAGTCGCGAAAGCGCGAGATTGGATCAGGACCGTCCGCTTGTGGGGACGCGTGGCAGAGATCCAGGCCATCGGGGAAAGTCCCGACGAGAAGGTCGTCATCAGAGTTTGGCTCATCGGGATATCGGAGATCCCGGTGACAAGTTATCGGTGCACTTTGGAATTGCGAAACGCGAAACCCCGATGAGTGGGGACCAACTGTCCGCACATCAGAGAAGGAGGATAGTGCCACCGTGAGGGGCCAGTTGTCAACAAACTGGAGGGTCGGGATTCGAGGAATCGGGAATTCCGTGGACATATGCACTTTGGCATTGAAAACCCCAAAACCCCGATGAGGGACAAGGCTGCGGTCTCGTGAGGTAAAGGTCACATGGACCAAGAGCTTAGCCTAGAGGGCTAGCGAGAATTGGAACGTGTCGGGAATTTGAAGTCCAATACCCCGATGGGAGGATATAAGGCTGCGGTCTTATGGGAGCCGTCATATGGACCAGAGGGCATAGCCAGGAGGGGATAAAGCCGGAAGAGAGAGCTTATCGAAGATTCAGGAGCTTCGTGATTGAGAGTCCAGATTTTCGTGACGGTGAACCCCGATGAACGGAAGAAACCCTGTCGGAGGATCTCAGGGTCTGTAATGACCGTTAGATGTGGAAACAAGACGTTAACTTAAGCCGGGACGTGGTTATGCTTTGGGATAAGCAACGAGTAGATCTAGACGACTAGAATCCACCCGCCCAGATCTATGGATGAGGTTCCATTCTGGAGCCCCCTTATTGTTCTGCCTTTAGCGGTAGGGGGGGGTCCGGAATTGGACACACAACTCTCGAACGATCGAGATTAATTCATCAAGATCGACGATGCTCAAGTGGATTCCGGACCCCCCTTGCCATTCTTCCTTTAATGGGGGGGGGGTTCGGAATAGTGTGGCGTGTGAAGTGGGGCCCCTTCTGTCATGTCGACTACCGTGTCAAGTTTCCCCTTTTTCCACCTGCATTACACCTAATCGCGCGATGGGGCTTGTTCTCATTGGCGGTTCTCTACCCTTGTTGAGATTTGTTCCTATTGGCCAATTTCTGATCCTGTAGGGATTTGACCCCATTGGCCACTCGCTAGCCCTGCCAGGGTTCGGTGGTTGTAGAGTCGACCGTTTAGACATTACTGTAGCGTCGAGGCGCGAAATCCAAATGGGCACTACGTTCAAATTGGACCATGATCATGACTCGCGATCGCATGAGAACGGAGAAGAAGAAAGAAAGATCCAGTTCACGTTGGGTCTCCATGGTTATTTAAGGGTTTGAGTCCGACAGAGGACCGAAAAAATTTGATTTAGGTAGTGGGTATGTTACATAAAGATTCCATTTCTTTCTTTCATCATAGGATCACGGATGTGGATGGACAACCAAGGATACTTTAAGGCTTCTCTTCGAAGAAGACTTCTTCTGAGGTTGAACTTGACACATATTGTCTTTCATGGCTGCTACCATGGATATATACTTCATCATCTTTAATGGATCATAGGATTAGCTCCCTCCTAATCCTTGCTTCATGTATGAGTGCATATAATCGGCTCCCTCCGTCTAACAGAGTCCATGCTTCCGTCTGCATCCTTATTGTCTTCTACAATATATAATTGGCTCTCTTTGTCTAATAGAGTCCATGCTTCCGTCTTGTTGTATTCTACAAAACGTCATAAGTCTTTCTCTAATTTCCTCTTGATTGCTGACTTCTTTCTGTCTTTGCTTCTTCTAAGTCTCTTCATGATTGATTCGACTTATCTTGCAATAGATTCCACATGATTTGTTTGACGTATTTCATCCTTTCATGTGTATTTTCTAATGATACCAATCCTTATCTTGTTGTTCTTCCATAGGTATAGTTCTTCTTGGAACACATTATCTTCCAAGAGATAGATATACAAGATATGTACAAAGACAATGCAAACACGATATGTACAAGAAATAAGAAGAGTATTGTTACCTTTAGAAGAAGAAGTCTCTTTCATCCTGCTTAGTCTTCTTTGTAGGTTCCTTTTCTTCGACAATTGATGCTTCATGTTTCTCCTTCCTTTTCTTTAGCTCGGGACAATGATTCTTGTAGTGACCATACTTTCAACAGTTGAAGCATTGTATTTCTGAAATATCTTTCTATTGATTTGTCTTCCTCTTTGAACCAAGCTTCCTTTTGTTCTTGAAGTTCTTGAATCTTGCTGTGAAGGCTTGATCATCGTACTTCTTTTGGTGTTTCTCTTTTGCACTAATACTTGATTATTCTTGAGCACATCAAGTCCAAAGTTCTTCAAATGTCGGATACTCCTTTCTTGTGTTCATGCTTGCGGCAAATGCATCCCACGTCTTGGGAAGACCATTGAGTACTATGTTTACCAATTCCTTCTCTGAGATGATCTCTTCTATAGCTTTTAGTTGATCTCTTAACTGAGAGATTCTCACAAAATATGATGTTATGTTGTCCTCATCAT
>ML801569.1:72631-98570 GCA_009831015.1 Picea engelmannii | reverse complement strand
GAGGGTAGAGAATGCGTGGGTGCGTGCGGGAGAAGAGACTCTTGGTCTAGATGAGGAATGGGTAGAGAATGTCGAGAGTGGTGAGAGAACCTACGTGTGGAGCAAACAAACATGGGTTTTCGAGTAGATTGTTTGCATGGTTGGTCTGAGAAACCCAAAAACTCGATGAGGGCAACGAGCTTGATGGTGGAAGGGAATATGATAAACTTTGTGGAGTCCCATGGTGGGTGTAAGGGTTTTCAATCAGTGGTTGTTATGAGGGAGAGTGGCCTTCACATTTCCAATTGCTCTGAGAACCTGAGAAAATTCTCGGGTGGTATCATGGTTTGATATGGGGGTGGTCAGATTGCAGAGAGCTAGTGTATTTGAGCCTATGGTTGGGTGGAAAGGTGCTCACCCTCAGTTAGTTGGTTCAACCAACCTTTATTATGAAACAAATAAATCTCTCATCGTGTATCTACTGTGCTCATAAGACATGCGTATTAATGCAATTTATATGAAATTGTATGGTTTCCGGAAAATTTTGAGAAGGATGAAATGAGTACATAGTTAGTATTCTGTGCATGCATGATATTTATTTATATGTTATCTAATCTCTGAAAATTGAGATGGAATGAATGGATGCATGAATCCTATTTCCTGTATACACAATACACTGATTTCTAGTTGTTTTCCCCTTGGGAGTTTAATTACAGACAATCTATAAGGTAATCGTTAGATTTCGGTGAATAGTATGAAACCTTTGTGAGGAATGTTTGAGCTAATTGTTGAGGATGGTTATTGAAGCATTTAAATGTCGAGTTTGTGCTTTCAGGGAATATTGTAATTCCCTTGGTTTTTACTATTCATTTTTCTCTCAAAGGTCACCTGGTTAAATCTTACTTGGGTATATAGGCCTTTGTTAATAACTCTTGAATATCAAGAGGGTTGGGATGAATACCCTGAGTTTTAGCCCGAGTTCCAGGGTTGTTTTTCTTAGAAAGATGTCTTACCCTAGATGCTTGAAAGTTTAGGGATTAAAACCTGTGAATTTGGATGAAGTTGGTGATACGACTGAGTAACATTAAGCAGGGAGGTTGTTTTCATGGCCTTGTGTAGGAGATGGTTCAGACTTCCAGTTGAAGCTAGGCGGATAAGTATTTTGCATCTGGTATCCTACCCATTTAACATAGAACACAACACGAGAGGCACCAGATCTCGAATATCCAGATGCATAGCATTGGGGATATCCGGAGATCCGACCATCCGACCTATTTAGTTAAGCGACCCTCGTTGATATCCCAGATACCTGGGTGGTTATCATTCTGCCAACGGAGTTCTGCAACTTAACTTACTTGTTGGCAAGTGTAGGGGAAATCTATATGGAAGATCAGACATCCGACACTTTATTCACTTATAACATGAAGTTTTCTCCGGATCCTCAGATGCCGGATTGAGCGAGGTTCCAATGTAAGGTTTCTTCCCCTTCCCTTTGTCAGTTATGAACCAGAGAAAGTCTAAGGCATGTATGGATGATGTAAGGTGCTAGATGTTGATCGGATTTTCCAATCAGAAGTGGACAAGTGTCAATTTAGTATTGGCACAAGACGTGAGTGGGCCGCAGTAGGGCATAAAGCCGTTGGCCCGATGTCTTTTTACCTCAACCATCAGATCGAAGGGGTAGTCAATCTCAACTGTTGGATCAGGAGGATTTTCGGCCGTCTGATTAACCATTAGAAGTGTATTTGACATCCTACTCTTTTCAAAATGAGGTGACAGTAAGAGGTCTTGGACCCCAAATACCTAGATGCATAATAAGAATGCATGCTTATATTGTTTCTGGAATATTGGGTAAGCAACTAAAATTATAAGAGTTGATACTAACTCATGGGTTGAGATCATTTCAGGTAATGATAGATATGCAACAAGGAAGGTTGCATGCCGAAGTTCCATGAGGAGGAACTGTGTAAACAATCCGTCAGGAGAACAAAGTCATAGAACTAAGAATTGCTAGGAAGTTAGGCAGTGGCCTGCAAAGCCTATTTGTATAAGAATCTTGGATTACATTTTAAAAGATAATGCATTTGTGAAAGACATGCAAATGGGATGGAAATTATTTTGAATTCTATATGGATATGTGCAGAACGCACTAGTTCATAATTAATTTATGAGCTAAATTTGATATGTTAGAGTGTTGTTGCATTCATGGAAGGAGGATTCTTTGAATTAGGAAAGGTCAAGGTGAACTTGACTGAGACTGCTCGATGACTGGTGAAGGTAGGTTCATAAAGAAAACATGATGCAGATGCAAATAAGGATAAAAAGGGAGACTTTTCTCACCCTAAAACTCTGATTGTTTAGCAAAGTTGCATGTTTCTAAGGAAACAAGTACAACTGGTGAAAGAAAAATAATCAATAAAGATGTTTCAAATGAATTATCTTAGTTAAATCCATGTTACGCAGTGGCAGATAGGTCTCATAAATAGTTCAACTAAGCAAAAATTCTAGACTCTGTAAATAAATTAGAGGAGAAAATCCCTTAATTCATCTCTTGTTGTTTTTTTATAAGGCCTTTATAGTGCACTAATAAACCTTGAGGATAATGTGATAGAGTGCATATAGATATGTTGAGACATATTTGATAATCAATAAAGATGTTTCAAATGAATTATCTTAGTTAAATCCATGTTATGCAATGACATAGAGGTCTTGGAAATAGTTTAGCTAAGCTGGAAATTCTAGACGCTATAAAGGAATTAGAGGAGAAAATCCCTTAATTCATATTTTGTTGTTTGTTTATAATTCTTTTATAGTGCACTAATAAACCTTGAGGATAATGTGATAGAGTGCATATATATATCCTGGGACATATATGATAATGTTTGCTAATTTTAAAATGCCATGGTACATGCATTGTAATTTGACATGATGACTGATATAGTTATGTTTATAATTGCTGTGTGTAGGAAAGATTGGAGCTGTTGAGTGGACATTTTCCAATGGTAGACCACCTTGTGCAGAGGATACGGCAAGAAGGCTGCTGATTGAAGAATTAATGAAGGGATCATGTGAGTTCCCCATAAAAACACCAATCGATAAGGCAATATCAGAAAGGTCGTTGACAACTAGTTAAGTATAAAAAATTATTAGGCATTTATAGCATGTGACTTAGAAGGGATTGGGTAGGGATCCCTTCTGAATTTTTTTGTATCTTGATAATATGTTTAATTGTTTTGATTGATTGTTGCATGTCATTGATACCCAAGTAGGGCATGGTTAAGGAACAAACAACCTGAAAAACAAAGGTATGTACCTTTGAGGGGTAAAGATGGATTGAAATCTTTACCATAAATTCATGAAAATAATATGTCATGTTTTCATTGATTTACTGGGATAATGAAAGAATAATTGTGCACATAAGTGGCACATATGTTAAATGCATTAAGGAGATGCATGTGTATAAGAGAGGGCAAGTATATGACTACTCATCATGGAAGGACAATCTTCTAGTACCTCAAAATAATTGTGGAATCGTAAAAATGAAGTGAGGAAATATCTATGAGTGCTAGCACCGTGGTGACCAATAAAGAATGAATGCATGAATGCATTTAAGTCAAAATTTTATTTTTCATAATTTCATATTATGTTATTCTAAATTTAGGTCATGAAGGGGGGTCAAGTAGACTTAACACCCCCTTTAGAAGAAGAAAGAGGGGCAACCTCCTACTTATTCAGTCTATGTTCCATCTCTCCCATCCGAGAGTAATTTAGAGTATCATGATCCGATTTTTGCGGTAAAACCTCATCAATAGGATTAGATGTACCTTGTTGTTGAATCCCATTGTTAGGACATGATCCCTCTAATCGAGCTCCCGAATGAGAAGATTTTGCAATATGCCCTTTCGTCATAGGATCAAAAGGGTTTAATGCTTCATACAAGGAGGATCCAACGACGCCTTGTCCATTTGGTCCGTATGACAAGGGAGTTGAACATACTTTTATTACTACTTTCAGCTTGACCTTCTTACAGTCATGAAGAAAATGTCCCACCTCATGGCAATAAGAGAAACAAAAGGGTAGATTCCAATAGTCTAGGGGTTGATTGAATGAACCCAACCTCCACCCCATTTCTATATTCTCAAGCAGCTCCTTTGATATGTCTAGTTCAACCAGGACCTTCGCCACCCACTTGTCATATTCCTGTTGAAAATTTTCCTCCACCGCTATAAACTTACCCAAATAATTCCCTATGGTTTTCAAAACCTCTTCTGACCATAGCTCGGGTGGCAAACCCGAAATCAACACCCAAATGTGCTGAATGAAGAAAGGTTCACAAAAAGGATTGAAAGCATGGGTCCATGGTTTAAGCACAAGGCTAGATGAGCCCCAGAGTCAAACTTGTTTTTTTATGAGATCTCTATCCACTTCAGAGTGAAATTCAAAGCACAACCATCCCTTCATGAGCATATGGAAATTGGGAATATAACCAATGACAATCTTGCATACTTCCTTCGACCATCCTCGTAGAGATTCAAATTTGACACCTTCCACATAAACTTCCCCACTGACACTCGCGAAGCAAGACACTCCACACGATCCATTCCTACATCATGGCCTAGAACCAACTTGAACTTTTCCCATCGGGCCTTCAAACATTTGATCTTTCACTTAAGATTGTGTTTATTAACAAAAGTCTGTTCTGTACCTTCGAGGGGTTTATGCAGAACCTCAGAGGCGTTGATACCTCAACACACCCTTTGAAATATCAAGTATTTCAATGGGTTACCACTATACTTTGCTTTTCATCTTGGATTTTGACTTAGCTTGCTTACAGTTTGTGTTAGACTTTGTTTCGATGTTTTCACTTAGTCAGTTGTGTTCCAGGCCTAAACTAAATGATTATGCGAAATATGAGAATGCATCTGGTTTCAATTTGAAGAAAAAAGGGGTTCAAGACTTTAGATATGTTGCAGAAAACAAGACAAAAACATTTAAAACCATGTCTTTCTTGACTTTGATAGGAAACCCTGCGGATCGTCGATAGTGCATCGGGCGTCAACCACCTTTGTGCACAAAATTGGAGACACTCGAATGATGTCACTGATCGCTAATGTGCATCGGCTCTCGGTGTCAATCACTGCATGTTGGAAAAACTTGAAATAAACCCTCAATCTACCAATGCCAACGAATGAACTAAATGAATCATCTGTGACCATCTGATGTGAGCATTTGATCAACCCTAACCATTGATAGATAAAGTCGAGGTCTACCCGATTCTAGTTGTATAGTGGCCATGTCATCTAGTGGGCATCAAATTTGTACTGCCACGTCACTTGTCATGTGGACCTCCATACCACCACATCATCTGACACATCACCAAAGTAAATCTGTGTTGCCACATCATCTTTGCCATGTCACCTGCCATGTTAGCTCATATGGATCTCTTTGAGTCTATCATTTTTTGAGGAATTCATTGACAAGGTTGGAAATACAAACGCTGATGAGAATGCGTTGATGCCGATGAATTCCATTGGTCTTTGGCGAAATATGTTTCAAGTTGTGAAAAAGAATGATGCAGGTCTCCCTTTTGATAGCCAATGCTTCATCGACATTGACCTTTCACATCTCGAAAATAGGATTTTCAACACACAAAGAATCTTGCCGATGGACGAGCTCTTTGAAGGTGATGTTGAATATGAACCATTCATTCTATACCTTATTTTAATTGTAGCCATAGAAATCTTAAACATATGATTAACTGCTCACTAGGTTTTAACTAGAAAATTGCACCCGCACCCAATTTTATCACCACACAGTGGCCAATTAGATCACGCCACATTAGACCAAACACTCCCATTCAACATTTTAGGTGACAAACTCACGTGCCACACCACTTTATGAACACACGTGTTTGACATGTCATTACTCTGAAAATATATTGCGCACCGATGAAAAAGAAGGTTTTGTAACAAAAAATACCATCGCGGTCGGCTATAGACAATCAAATGGGAGTTAGTTCGGCAGAATGACAACTTCAAAACTCCAAACCCTGATGGAAAGAACCATTATGCGCCCATTCACTACCTTTTGAAAGTGTCAATGAACTAAGATACAAGATTTTTGTGCCATTGTCCAACGTAATCCATTAACTTGACGCATGCCATGCAGGTGGGCACATTCAAACCTAAACTATTTTCTCAATCCCACTGTGCCTTGAGGATTAACTGTTGGATTTGACTTATAAAAGAGTTAGGATATATGAGATTGAATGTTTCTTGTTTAGGATTTCTTATCATCGAGTTTTCAAGAAAGCCTGTGCAATGAAGAACATCTTGAGACCAGATGTTGTGTGCATTAGAACTATGTTGTTGCTCAATTTAGAGTTTTGTGACCATAATTGGTAAGTATTAATGTTGATTTCTTGAGTCTTCGCCAGGTATGTGTTTTAATTGTATAATTGATATATTTCTTCGACAATACGCATAAATTGTGAGCTAAACGACGTTGTTTCTATGCAGAATATGCCACCACGAGGACCTACTACTCGACAATCCTCAAAAACACATAAGGGGAGGGATGTTTTGATAGGCGAAGCATCAAATCCAGTTGCCATTGAAGGGATGGATCAAATGCCCAAGGTGGAGCCTTGTTGTCCCTAAAATTTTCTAAGTTACTCTCTCTCTCTCTCTCTTGTATTATACTTCTATACTTTGAAATTTTTTGATCCATGACAGAGTTACAAATATTATCTTAATTTCCATCTCCCCCAAATTGCATTTCCATATTCCACCACCTACAAATTGTACCCACACTTAGTTTTTCCTTCATGATTCTCGCAGAATGACGAACTCACGACTATGTAACTTTTTCCTTCACTTGTATCCACAATTCCATATTTCCTCTTTTAAGTACTTAACATTATTTCGAAATTCTGAGTGCCCCTAGTTCTTTTAAGCAATCTTCAACCGTGGAAAAAAAATTCATATCATATCTTGAAAATTCTCTTTCCATTTTTCCATCCGCTTGCTTTTCGATACTTAGCCGATTTCTCAAGACTTTATGCATTTGTTCAATGCTTCAATACTTAATCTTTTAAGATTGACCACGGAAGTGGAGTTTGCTTCACCCCTCCAAGGTTTTCTTGTTTTTCTGTACGCCCTCCAACTAACACTTAGTCATATTTCGAAATCTTTCAAAAGACTGCGGAAGTGGACTTCTCTCATATTCTTATATAATTCTTGTTTCTTTTCTCCACAATGAATCTCCGCCCTTTGTCACATTAACCAAAAAAGAATTTAATGTTTATCTTATACGAAATGACAGATGGTTAATACATAAGGATCGTTATTAATGGTGTATTCTTCGAGACTATTCTCATAAATTCTAAATTAAATTCACCAAATCACTCTTTGAAATAAGAACTTCAGTGGTTAATATGAAGAAAAATCATTTGGTAAATACAAAAAGACTTTTTATCCTTCATAAACTCTTGAGAAAGATAACGAGAAGACGAGAAATATTTTGTGGTGACACAGTGAATACATTTGCATGGGAAGACCCCAAAAACCACTGGTCAAGGGTTTATATAAATTATTCTTCGTTGTCGCTTGAAGAAAGGAATGATAATGATGTTTGGGTTTTTGGAATTGCTAAGGCAGGATGTGTCCAAAAAGTTTTCTATGCAAAAGAATTGGTAATATGGTGTATAGACAACTTTGAAAAGGATCAGAGGATTATTAAAATGAATTGATGATCCCCAATCTCATTAGCACAAACAACTTTTAGTGAAATGCTCAAATTACCGAAACCTACAACAACTTTTAAGGTCGAGTAAGCTAAATATTTCGTAAAAGCTAAAAATGGTGAGAGAGATTTGTTACCCCAATGTTTCGAAGACTCGACTACAGTCCCAGATGATTTATCTATAATTCAGGTTAGTTTATAAGACACCTTACAAAGAAATGGCTTGGTTACTTGCTAGGGTATTGGGACAAGAATCAACTGGCACTATCCCGCGTTTGGATCTTTTTATTGTTTATTACTCTGTTCAAGTAATTTTTTTTCTTCGATTGGTCCAAAATTATATCCTCTAAAATATCATTTCAACTCTCAAATTTCAAGAAAGATAAGAAGTTTTACATGTCTGCGTACCTAGTTTTCACCATTGTATATTGTCATGTATTCCAAGGATTGAATTTGGAAAGACAAGTTGACCCCAAAGTAGATCCGATACATACCTGGTATCCTGCTCTCTGGAAACAAAAATCCATGTATCACTTTTATGAGGTTTATGATTCTTTCCTTTTGGATTTCGAAAAACTTATGTTCGAGAATAATACCTCAAGACTGTCATTGGAGGCAATGACTTTTTTATACAAAAGGGGAAACTTTGAGTCAAATGAACAATACAATATAATCCGAGTTTATTGCTCCCGACAGGCCCCAACTTATCTACCATTTTGTCTCTGATAAAATATTCATGACATAAGTCTATAGATAATACATATTCTGGGAAAATTTCTTTCTTCAAAGAAAAAAAAAATCAAATTATTGTATTTCCATGTAAAGTCGATGAAATCACATTGATAAGTGCCACCAAAATTGATGAATTTGCGACTCAATTTGACCAATATAATTTGAAGTTGGCATATTTAGTAAAAGCGTTTGACCCTCAACAATTCTTCATGGACCACATGGTTKCAATAGGCTTCAATGTATCATATATAAACACATAGATATWTGGAGAAGAAAACGAGGAAAACAATTCTYAAGAAGTATTGATTGGAGACCTTGAGACAATTGTTAACATGAATGACGTGCAGATACAACATGGAAGGATCRTKAATAAAAAAAGTTTGAAATATCAAAACTCTTCCCCAAAAAGAGGCACASYCATACATAATCCCCAAATTTTCGAAGTTGTTTGCCGGATAATCCACAGTTGGTGTCATTTTTTGTCAACGTTTCGAATCCGGAAAACAACTTCGAAAATACTCACCACAGAAATCTAAAAACAACCAATCCCCAAATTGTTAATCRGGGAAAAAATAAATCTTTGGTTGAAAATTCAGGTGATGGTGATGATCCTCAACATCCCAAAAAGGATATTGAAAAAACCCACAAGTTGCCTATAACCAACAAAAGGAAAAGATAGAATAATCAACAAKAAATGGAGGAAGTCATACATGGTGAAGATGTTCTTCTAAAAAATATGGAGMTCTATGAAAATATTGAAGACATAGAGTTTCCAGATGAYGAGAAAAGGGTCCAACTTGGTGATGAATTGGTAATTCAAGAACCTATCTTTTATGAGGAAGAATCTTTGGCCTTGCACAATGCTTTATTTGATAAATATTTGAAGAAGCTAGTATTTGAATGTGTGAATTCAAAGGGAAAGAAAATCAAAGATGCAGAGGTGGATTTGAATAAAGTCCTACCATAAAAAATCACCCAAATTCACAAAGTTATTGGTGATGCTCTAGAGGTTTCAGTTGACAAGATGGAAGATGAGAATGTGAGATTAAAATAAAGAGTCAAAGAATTAGAATGCGCTTTGATGCCGCCAACTATCTTTGTAAGTCCATTTATAGCTATTGAACTTGGGAGAAATCCTGATGGGACACTCGAGTCAAGCTCAAAATTGAAAGGACCATCAAGCTTGTTAGTTGTAGTCAAAAAATTTGTTGGTGAAAATATCAAAAAGATAATGTCTCTTTTTCTGGAAGCATGAAATATGAGGAGAAATATCGTTTCATTTGGTTCAAAATTAAAGAGCTTCAAACAATATATCCAAGCTGATTTGAATAATGAAGAAGGATTTTACCAAGACCCTGTCATCACATTTACTTTGAAATTTTCTGGTATGACTGAGCTAAAAAGGAAAAAAGAGGATCTACCTTCTCTAGCTAGAATCAAACAGCTAAAGGCTTGTTGGATAAAAAAGATAAAAGTATTGAAAGAAATATTGGATGAATGTGATGCAATAATCATTAAAAAAGAAGAATTGTATAGTAAGTTGACTGAGATAGACCTCACAGGAACCACAAGATAAGTACAAGACCCAAAATTAATCTTGAATTCCATATTTACGACAAGACACCAATTTGAAGAGCACGTGCAAATACTAAAGGGCTTGTTCGATGAGAAATTTAATAGCATAATTGAGTATAATGAAAATGAAGTTGAAAGTTGGTTAGTGAGCTATGCAAATAAAAACGAAGACATAGTAGATACTCTTCGCCAACTTTCATATGAATTGAGAGAATTGGAAGGAATATTATTTGATATAAAAGTTAGAGAAGAGATAAATGTGTCCACAATGAAAGAATACATAGAAGATTGGTTAAAGCGAGCTTTAATTAAGATAACTGAAGAGGATCGGTTGGACATAGTTGGACCCAGTCATGCAACCTCCATGAAAGAGGATACAAGAGGCATATCGACAAGAAAATGAGAGAAGGATATACCATCATAGTAAGTTCCAAATTGATCACATTCCTTTCCTTTATTCCCTCATAATTCACCCAATTATATTTTGTCTGTCATAAGGAAAATATCATTGACTTCTGATCGCTTCCTCTTTTCTTTTCTGGGCTTGCATCGCCCTTGCTCTATTCCAGTCCTATTCCTACTCTTTCTATTTACATTTACTTATTTTATGGTCCACGAGAGCCAATCCAAGTCCAATATTGGACGAACACCTTTTATTTTCCAAAGACTATTAAAGACTATTTATATTTCGAGAAAACTCCCGAGAGCTACTTCGAGGTTAATTTTAATTGTATCTTTGAACTCTGAGCATTTGAGTATAAGATATTTGAAATTGACCTATCAAATCATGTTTTGATTTTAATGAAAAAACTCATTTAAAGTTCTGTGATTTATCTAGGCCCTTCATTTCTTTTCCCTTAAATGTGATAAAAAATATTTAAAACTGTGATGGATGTGAGATTCATGTTATAATTATTTCTTTGTATTATATTTATGAAAATTTGATTTATACTATGAGTAAAGATTCCTGGTGCATTTCTCAGGAATTCTTGATGTATGAATATTTCTTTTAAATTTTATTTATTTATTTGAGTGAAAGAGATTTGGATTTTGCTGTCAACATTATCCCATATTTATATTGTTGTCCCAAGATTTTCAAAGACAAATATTTAAAAAAATTAAAGAGGAGTACCACATGTACAAAACAAAGGCGAGTTTTAATCTTCACGAGGTTGTTGTTTCAATCTTAACCGATTCAAACATAAAAAATACTGTAATTCGACTTCCACAAAAGAAAGTATTCATCCAACCACCGTTATATAAAGACATAGAGTCAAGCATTGGGTCTAAGGTATTGTTTCCTTCCTAGAACGATCTATTCAATAAGATTAAACACTCATATTTCCCAGAATTCATGCCTCCCAACAATCTATAAATTAGGGCCTTGGATAACCAAGTGTTCCCAAACATAGAACGCTCTCTGTTGTACATGGTGGCCTTTAGATCCTCGGTCTTACCCTGTGTAGAGACCTTAGAATGGATTAGCAACCACACAGATGTTGCTAAGTGCTTGGTTAGCGATAAACAAGGACAACACGTGAGGGTATTCCTATTGGTAGAAGTGAATAAATATTATAAGCTCAAGAAACTGGGAGTTAGGATAAACACTGATTTTGTAGTAGCATTTTATGAAAAACATGATACCAAAAAACTATTAGCATCTTGGTGGAAGGAAGACATGAAATTCATAAACTAGACTTCAGGATGGCATGGGACAACAAACATGAGGAAACCCTACATGTACTTAATGACACTAATTTACAGGTTATATGGGGAAAATGATTGTTCTAGATTCTTGGAAGCTTGGATTCCTCTGGCATACTCTGTGGTGATATCAGGAAGTATTTTTAATTGGGGAGCTATTATATCCGAACAACTGAGCACTAGAATAGAACAAGCCCAGAATCGTCAACCCAGAGACGTGCCTTCCTTTTATATGGATTCCCATTTATTAGATGTAATATGCACTATAAATGTTTTCTCATAAATGGGCATGAGATGGCATGTGTCCGAGCTCCCTATGCATGTGTAATTCAAAATTCTGTGGGAGAACAAATACAAGATATCTTATTCCATGATATGTGATGGATTCCTATCCGGGTTGTACTTTGTTATCTTTAAACAAGAATGCCCATGACTCTCAAAGCAATCCAAAAACATAATCTCTTTGATTGGGAATCGGTACTTGGAGGACAAATGCACCCATTTCATAATTTTTGGAGCCACACGAGCCCCAAATTTTCTACCAAATTATGCTAGACATATTGGCTTTGGGGGAAATATGTTATCAAACTATTCTATAGGGTTTCAATGCTTCATTTGTCAAAGAAAATAAAATAGCCTTCATCCCTTATGGGTTTCAATTTGGATTCTATTTTGTCAAGGACACTATGTAGGCGAAACAAGAAGGCTTGAGTAATTTAGAATACAAGTTTCCGACTGGAAAGCACTACAAGCATGATCCAAAATATTTAGTGCCAAAATATGCCGGACAAGTAGTGATTTACTAGACATATGTTCATGATAAATTCAAGGATGAGGTTTTCACTGAAAATGCTCAAAATTGGGATGAAGTACTCCAAAGGAAAGCCCAACCTGATTTGAATCTATTTTAGGCATGTCTATGGATGAACATGTGGAACTTATTAAAAACAATGGAGAGGCATCTCTACAAGAACATGCAACCAAGATGGAAATGGAAATTGAGGAATCGAGGAGAGATGAAGAGGCAAGAATCTAGGAAGAAACCAAAAGAGAAACCTGTGAAGCTGAACAAAACAGGGTAGCTTAGGAGGCATAGCAAAAAAGGAAAAATGAAGAAGAATTAAATAAGGGAGAGGCTGAATAGATCCCTCAAGTAGGAATAACACCAAAATAAGTCTTTACTCAGCCTAAATTTAGCACATAACAAGTACAAGGAGGGTTTCCAGAACCAATTATATCATCCGAGGTTTTGAAAGAAGTACCAACCACAAGAGCCTCTGATCCTCAAATTGTAGACTGAACAATGTTGGATGATGAAGACGTTAACACTTTGAACGTTCCAATTATAGATGATTCCAACACAGATGGGAAAGGAATTCCAATCCCTAAAGAGCCACAACCAAAAGAGACACTAGTCACAACAAGCACAACTGAGAATGTCACAACGCAACCAGAACCGAGGTCAAAACCACCTAAAGAGGAGAAGACTCAAGAAGTTTAGGGTGGAGGTGAAAGTGAGGAGTAGAGATCAAAAGATATAGCCTTTGAGAAGGAGGAAAATGAAAAGGAAAAGGACCAAGAGAAACAACTAGGAGGGGTTGCAGGTAAGGGAGATTAACAGGAGAAACAAAGTATTGCTGCCTGCGGAGGTGACACCACCAGAATTATCAAATGAAAATGCACTAGAAGACACTATAACTCCTGAGAAAATAGAATATGTATCCATAGAAGAAAAAGCAAGACAAATCAACAAAACGAACCAAACTTCCATAGAGTTAAACAAAGAGCAGACAACATGAAAAGAGATGGAAGAACTGAGCGGTCGTACATCAACAACAAAGAAGGGAAAGACACCCATCCTGGAACACTTCCATACACCAAGAAGCATGGGAAATGTGTTAGCATGGGGTGATCAATAAATACCAGAGATGTTAGATGAGGTGGTTGACATTGAGGCCATAGCCTATGAAATAAAAAGACAAGTGTTGGTGAGGAGGAAGAGTAGAAAGAGGAAGCTCACTTTAGACAACACTATGGTTATAGCCTCTGAAGAAAATTTGTTGGATGCCAAGAAGGATAAGGTAAGTGAATTATTGGGGGCATGGATGGCCATATCTCATTCCACCATTGATAGAGCTAAGGAGGATGAGAGGGAATCTGATTCCATGAGAAGAGAGCTCGAAAATATCAGACATCATGTTGATTATTACAAAGACACCACCCAAGCAGTAATGATTTTAAGAGTTGTATTCTTAGGGGAGTATGATAGGTATAATATTGATAGGGATATTTTTATGGAAAATATTGTAAGTTATCAAGAGAAAACCCTGTTATATCTTGTAATGCATAAAGAAATGTTGAGATGGATTGAAAGAGTGCATATGACCTTGGCTCAAATTGAATATATCAGAGAAATCCAGAAAGGATGAGGAGGAGAGGAGCATGGCATAAGAATGCTCATAGAGACAACATAGATAGAATACAAAAGGCCTTCGAATACTAGGTTCAAGAAATTATCGAACCACAAAGAAAGATGCATGAGAGATGGGATGAATATCTCAGAAGTTGGGAGAGAATAAATGAAAAAATGAGAGAAATTCAGTTCCCTAGAGGATTTTCGATATATCGGTGATATAATGAGACAACATGTAGACCAGGACCAAAAATATGAATAATATGTCCTCAAAATTACCATTATGGAACGAGGGTAGGTTAGAAAGTTTATGGAGATCACGATTAGGGAATCGATAGTTATGGAATACATGGTCACCAAGATGGATAAGTTTAAACAATGCATGGGAGAAATGAAGGGAGTGCTCAGTGCACCCATGGACCAACATCACTTCCCCTATATGCATACATGTGAAGATATTTTTTCTAAATGGTCCGATTATGAAAAAGCAAATCCACGGGATTATTCACCTAGTGACTAAGAGACAACTTGAAGAAGATACATGGACTAGTCCATATTTCTATCTGTTTCTTTACTTAAAATAGATTTCGGACTATTTTTAGATAATTATTTTTTGACAAACAAGAGAATCGACCATGCAGATAGGGTCGATGATTTTTGTAAGGAATTTTGTAATTAATGCTGGGAACTATTTTTCTACAATTAATTTAGAAGCTCCAAGAGAGCCAAAGACGTTTTGCAAAATCTATGTTTGTAATCTGATTGGTGGATTGTTTTGTATTTTTCTAAGAAGCTATAGGCATTCAATAAGATATTAGTTATTTTAAGCTATATTGAGTAGTTAAGAAATATTTGAATGAAATTTGGTGAAATTTGATGTTATTTTATTTGTTTTGTTGAGGTGAAGCATATAATTAATTCTCGTTTATCTCCCTCTTATGTATCTTTGCATGCATGTTATTTATTTTTGTTTCTTAAAGAATATATAATAATCGATGAATGTTAGTATTAGTGATAGAATGATTAAAATGTTCCATTGGAGTAGAAACACGATTGCACTCAACCATGTCAAACTTGTTCAACAATTCTCTAATGTACTTCTTCTAGGAGATGAATATATACTTTGGATTTTGTATCACTTCAATTCCCAAATAGTAGTGAAGATATCCCAAATATGTCATCTCGAAGCCTTTCTTCAACTCTTTCTTTATGGATGCAATGTAGTTCTCATTGTTCTTTGTTATCAACAAATCATCTGCATATACTACAAGATGTACAACTATTTTTCCAACTTTATTGACAAACAAAGTTGCATTGTCAAGATTGAAATGATTGAAATTTAATTTCAGAAGATGCCCGATTAAGTTTTCGTACCATGCTCACAATGCTTGTTTCAAGCCATATAAGGATTTGATGAGCTTGCGTACCTTATGTTCTTGTCCCTTCACAACAAATCCTTCTGGTTGATACATGAACACATTCTCTTTCAAGTCTCCATTCAAGAAGGTAATATTCACATCCATTTGATGAATTTTCCATTCATTTTGTGCTTCCATGGAAAATAGAGTGCGGATGGTATCCCATTTTGCTGTGAGGGAAAATGTTTCCTCATAATCAACACCTTGTTTCTATGCAAATCCTTTTGCCACGAGCCTTGTATTGTGCTTGTCAAGTGATCCATCTGATATGTACTTGTTCTTGAGTACCCACTTGCAACCGATTGGTTTGGTTATAGATGGAGGATCCACCGATTTACATGTCCCATTATTGATGAGGGCATCATATTCCTTCTCCATGGCTTATTTCCATTCATAATGAGAAATGAATTCTTTAAAGGAAGTTGGTTCAAGGTTAGTATATAAATTCAACTTATAATCATATGAAACATCCATGTCATATACATCACCTGAGTTTGAATTATCTACATTACCTCCATATTGTTTTAAGGAAAATATGGTTCATGTCTTCCCGACATCATCGGGATGAACACTTTCAAGTGTTTTTGTGAGCCATTTTGGTGGACCTTTCTAAGATGTTCCAAGTTGCTTCTCTGATTGAGATGGTGTTGAGTTCTCATCAAGCCTCAACTTTTCAATCCTCTCAATCACATCATCCAATTGAACTTCAGGTTCTAATGAAGTGGCGAGAACTTCTTCACGAGGGGAAGATGGTTCTTTAAAATGAGATTCTAGAGATTGACCCAAGATAGGGATCCCTCCTTCAAGATGTGGAATCTCATCATCAAATTCATTATATGTCTTTAAACGAGTGAATCTGTCTATATGATCAAGATGCTTCTCAATAGTTTCATTTTTCTTGGTGGATTCAAGAAATATCACATCTACAGAAAGGATGAATTTATTGTTTGTCTCATTGTAAAGAAGATACCCCTTGGTGTTATTTGAGTACCTCAAGAAGATGCACTTATGAGTCCTTGCATCAAGCTTGATTCTTTTCTCCTTAGGAATTAAGGCATAGTAGGTGGAACCAAAGACCCTGAGATGCCTCACTGAAGGAATGTAGCCATACCACATTTCACAAGCAGTATTTTTTTAAAGAGCATGAGACATACACCTATTTTTTACATAAAATGCACATTGAATTGCATCAACCCAAAATATCGACTTAACATTCTTGAAAAACATTATGGAACAAACCATATTTAGGAGTGTCCCATTCATTCATTCAACTACATCATTTTGTTGGGGATTGTATGTGTTATCACCATATAATTCCCAGATGGTGTCCGAGTTTTAGAATTTTTATGAGGGATCAAAATAGCCACGGAGCTGTGATAATTTGGAGGACCCGACTATACCTGGCAGCGTATGGACGAAATAACGGAGATATGAAGAGTAAAACTCAGCATACTGTCGATCCCGAAAGCGGCTCGGATCAACGGCTGAGACGCGTATCGGATATGTAACTAGCATGGAGATTAAGCAGTCCAAGGCGGGCTGGGGAAAACTGTCACGGTTTTTTACGGGACGCGTGGCACCCTTAGAAGTACATCGGAGAAGAAGGTTGTCTGACCAAAACCACCTTTTTTCAACCTCCGATGACAGAGTTTCCAGGCAAGATGCGGACTGTAGATCTTGAAGCGACCCAGATCAACGATCGAGGCACATTTCGGTGATTGAAGTAGCACGCGAATTAGCTGATAGAGGGTGGACTGAGGAAAAATGCCCTGGTTTAAATCATGGACACGTGGCATCATCTGAGACACATCGGGGCTAAGGGTGGTTCATCCAAAACCATTTTTCTCCAAACCTCGATGGTAATAGATGCCTATAAAAGGAAGAACCCTGTGCATTATTCTATGACAATTTGAAGCATTCAAACGTTTGGAGATTTGGCGCAAAGATTCCATTCAAATTTCGAAGTTCAGAACCGAACCAGACCAGTTTTCTCACCACTTATCATGTATTATTCATCATGGCTACCAATCCTGTTGTTTTATCCGTGAGTGAACCAGATATTTCCTCTAGGGAGGATTCCCTAATTGACAAAGATTCTGACATTTTCGACATAGTGACAACGGTCTCACCCCTTTCTGTGTCTAAAGAGAATTTGTTGAACAACGCTGGATCCCACATATCCTTTCTTGAAGAGGCTCAAGTCTTCTTCACCCCTTATGTCGTAGAAACAATCTTCCCATTCCGTGAATTTGTAAGCTGGTGTGCGGAGCGATATTGCCAGGGAGAAAGAGTCATCTTAAACAAATTAGGGTCAGAAGTCATGTGTAAAGTAGATGGTTTGTCGCTCTGACATGCTCTAAATATACCAGACTCCTCCCCTACAATGTCAGAACCCTTTGAGGAACAAAGGATGATTACGATTTATAGAGAATGCTTGCCCGAGGTAAAAACCTTGTTTCTGCAAACCATAGTCAAACCTGAACATTATTCAGAGAGTCTATCCTTCCTTGTCAGTATAAGTGTCATGATCGTCGAAGTCCAGTGGGCTTGTTCTTTGCTGAGTCAAATTCTAGGTCTAGACAACGACAAGTTGTGGTAGAGGTTATGCTAGGGTTCTTGTTGATTTTCTTCCTGTTTGGGTAGTTAGTCCTTGTCAGTTTTGATGAATTTATTGCGGAAAATATACATCAATAGTTGGTTAATTTAAGCTCATTAATACATTTCAGATACTATTCTCACCTATTGAGAATGTTTCTGGGATCTAACAACACCGAGATTCCTGAGGCTGCATTTATTTTGACCGAGTGTAAAAAGATCTCCATGCTCATCTTCATCAACAAGATCATGTCAAGGATATACAGTCTCATTTTTGGTTCAGATCTACCAAGAGTCCTAGAAGAAATGAAGAGTTCATTGCAACCGAGTCTGGAGAATATGATGGGAGACTGGATGTTTTTCACTCAGTCCACCGTGATTTGGATATACAGATGCCAGGAAGGGCCTCACCTTTTACCAGTTTTTCTGACTCCCAGGATATTTTCTTTGGAATTTATAAGACAAAGGTTCATCTTAGAGACTGAGCATTTCCTCAAGGCTCACAAGGCTTCTAATTTGAAATTCCCATTCGTGGTAGGTTCCTTTGTGGTGAAGAGAAAGTCTTGTTTGCCGCATATTCAATCCAAACTCAATGAATTTGGGTTCACACAGTTGGAAGGAAGAATATCTGATCCACATCAGATTATATCAAAGAGGAGATTGACAAGCAGACAAGGCCCTTATGAACACGAGCACGTTGAAGGACTAGATAAGTTGGACAATCTAGAGACCTGCATAGAAATGGAGGCCATCATGCTGCATGATCAAACAAAATAGACAGAGCTTACTTTTCAGCAAAGCTCAACGCATAAACCCTCACCCATGTTGATTGTCAAAGCTCCTAAAATGAGCATCTTCAATAAGAGAAGTAGTTCAGAAGCCCTAGGGGCTAGCAACCGACAAGACACCCTCAAGAAAATGAGAGCCACATCACCCTCTCCAGTTATTGAATTGGAAGAGGAAGAACATGAAGAAAATACGTGCATGGAAATGGCAAAGACTATGACCCAGAACAAAGAAATCAATCCCGAAAACAAGCCACAAAACGAAGGCAACATGAAGGTTTTCAACAACAGGAAACACGTATTTGGCCAGACTCCTGGGAAATTTTATCAATCTAAGGAAGACTTGCTAAATCAATATGCCATGAGAGGGAGCATGGCCAATAGTGAAATAAGGGAGCTTTTGCCCGAAGTAGAAGGGACATCTCAGCGCAAAGCTCACCTACTCTCAATTAGAGATGTCGAGAAAAATACATTCAACATTGCAGTGGCCGATAATGATAAGGTATCTGAGTTCAAGGTACACTATGAAAACATCTACGTTCCTGACAAAGTAAAATTCCATAGAAATTCCAGTGATATGTTGTACGCTGATTACCTAAGCTTAGCTCTGAAAATTGCAATATTGACAACACATGCATTGAAATTAGATGGACAACTGAAACAATAAAAGGTGTCAAGCAAAGCTTGGATGATGCAGGTAAAGAGATTAGAGTCTAAAGGTCCATAGGGGATGAAAGCCTCTCTAGATGAAAAGGACAAAATGATCCAAAGCTTGAAGAAAAGGTTGAATATGTCACCTACAGACCATCCGCAGACATTAGAATTAAGTGCTTTGGAGCAGGAAAAGGAAACCTTTAGACAAGAGGCCCTAGACTATAAGGCTAAAGTGTTGCAATTGGAGAAAGAGAAAGAAAGTTGGTCACAAATGTAGGCGACAACATCAGATATGGAAATTATTGTGCCTGCTAATGTAGAGGCTGGATCAAGTGCTGAGGGGTTAGCTCAGGCTATGTCCTAGGTGAGTTTGAAAACATGTGAGATCAAGAGTCTCAAAGAAAACTTAGAAAAGTTGAAACAAGAGATGAAGGTGAAGGATGGTAAATTAGCTCAACTCCACAGAGAGAACCAAGACCTGTAGGAAAGAGTGAACAAGCTAAAAACCAGATTGAAGGGAAAAACGCTACTACAGGGAGCCAAACATGTAATATGGGATGCAATTGCTGCGGAGGTTGCTAAGTTCAGAAGTTATCTAAATTTTATCAACAACAAAGACAACATGGTTGCTATAGCTCGGAATAGATGCGCTGTTGTAAATGAAGTTTTAGCAAAGAATCCCTCGGAATGGGCCCAAAATCCCATTGAATTACTAAATTCTATACCAACTACCGATATTTAGACCATCGGTGTGAAAGACATGACCACTTTAATCATTTCAGCCAAGAGAATCATTGCCAAGCACAACTTGCTCAGACCAGTCTAGAACAAAGTTGTGCAAATGGAGCATAGCATCTAGGAGTTTAAAGACGCCTTTGAACAATTGTTTGCTAAAGGCCTCCCCTCATTTTGGGACGGTAAAGGTTCATTATACAAGTGGGAAGATTATCACACTCTCCTCATGCAATGCAGGATGGACCATTCCAGGTTTGAAGATATCGAAGAAAGTCTGAAAGGCCCTAGCTTGGTAGAACATTTAGCTACCGATTTCGAAATTCTGAACAAGTTCAAAGCAATGAAAGTCAATGTTCCAATCATGTCATACACTACATGCATTGACCTGGAAATTTTGATTAAAGAAATGATGGATTACAAAATCCCCTCTGATGCGCAATGGAAAGAACTCATGCGGTTGGGTAAGATAAAGTACAATGTTCTCGGAACCAACAAATGATCTCCAACTATCACCAATCCTGCAGATCCAATGGAAGCACAGGGCAGAACAAATGTCACGGAAGTAGCCGTGTGGTCAGAGAGACTGTTCATGATGTTGAAACGTTTCTTTTTTGTTAATTATTGTAAATCGTTTCGTATACCGAAACTTTTACAGAAGCTGAAACGTTTCAGTGTCAGTTATTTTTTATAAAATTGTATAAGTACTAGGAGACTTTAGTTAATTAATGTTGGCAGAAGTGCAAGAACACCTTTTTGGTTGTATCAAACTCTATTTGTAAATTTTCTGAATTTGAATTGAATACAAATGCAAAAGATTTTGAAGTCTCTATGAAAAGATTCTAACGGGTGGTGATATGAGCTTTGTTTCCTTTCATCGTATGTATTTCCTGTAGCCTATCATTTCATTTACATTTTCTTCTATTTAAATTGGAGAGTTTAAAGGCCCATAATTCATCCTGTGACGCTCTTGGCTTAAGCAATTTAAACTATGTGATTGTCTTCTTAACTTAGTCAGAATTCATTTCAGTAATGCTCTGACGTAGTTATTTGTTTTCTTCATCTTCCTACACATATTTTTATTTCAAGAATAACTCAGATTCATTGCCTTATTTATCCTTTGTCCTCTGGAGAGTTCTATCAGTCGATGCATTGTTTTCGTTCACTTTCAGAATTTTGACTCCATAGCCCATAGTATTTCCCCCTTCTTTGCCAACAACTTTATTAAAAACCCCCAAAACAAACCAAATCTAGCCACCGATTTCCATACATATATCAAGTGACACAAGAGATCCCTCTCTAAGTTGAGAAGGCTAGTGCCTTAACTCTAAAGCTGGTTGAAACAATTACCTCCGTCGTTTGTCTATTCAGTGGGACATAATTTACAGAGTGCTAACAGTATGAAACTATGGTTTGATGTTAGATCCCATGTTGGAAAACGTATCTTTCAAATTCATTAGATGTATATTCTCTTCCATTATCAGTGCGCAGAGAGCCAATATGAGTTTGAGCTTCATTTTGAATCCATACATGAAAAATTTCAAATGTTTCAAAAGATTGAGATTTATCTTTCAGCTAGTACACCCAACACATTCTAGTGTAATCATCAATAAAATTCATGACATATTTGTTTCCATTTGAATAAGGAACATGCAAAGGGCTGCACAAGTCAGAATGAATCAATTCAAGTTTTCTACATGCTTTGGAAGTGGAATCATGAAAGGGTTGTGTTGTGACCCTTGAGATGTTTCTGGCTAGAAAACTATGCCAAGGCATCCATTAGATTGATTGATTTGTTTTTGAGTAGATATGTTCTAAAACAAAGTATTTTTGTTGCTAATTTAGGTCTGTATCTTTAGTATTTGAATATCTAAAGATTTAAGATTAGAAGGAAAATAATTCTAAGTTCCAAACAATTAAAAAATTACAAGATGAAAGAAGAATTTAGAGAAAACAAACTGAAAATTAAAATAATGTATCCTATGATAAATATTACTTAACTTTCAGCAAAAAGAAATGAGGTTTGATTATGTATCTTAAACCAGAATATAGTTTGAACAAAAAGAATACTTCTTTTTAATTCAAAAGGAATAATAAAATGTAAGCACATGTCTTCTTTATACTCACATTATAATGATGTTTGATTATGTATCTTAAACCATAATATAGTTTGAACAAAATGAATACTTCTTTTTAATTCAAAAGGAATAATAAAATGTAAGCACATGTCTTCTTTATACTCACAGTATATTTGAAGAATTTTGTAACTTTTAATGATACCTTTGCAACGTTATGATGGTAGTTGTTGTACTAATTCATCATAGTCATGGCAGTTTATACATTTAAGAATAATTTAAGAGCATGAAAATAACACAAGGAAAGAGAGAATACATAATCTGAAACACAAAAGTTTGAATCTTCAAAACTTGCAGAATTTTTATTAAGGCTTAAGTTCGGGCCAAAAAGCCCCATTTACATTGAATTCGCATGAACATTTATACAAGTTAGGTCGAAACCATAAATGGTTATTCGATCCTATTTCCTAGAATATTGAGATACAACAAAATCTTTGACTCTTTGAAAATAGGACATCTGGAGGAGTCAAATCCTAATTTTCTTCATCTTCATCGATGAGTCATCCTTCCGACAACTAGAGGAGGAGATTCCAAGTCACATCTAAAGGACAACTGAATGATTTCATTTTCATGAATGCAATGTCCAACTTAGTGTATATTTCTTATGTAGGGGTATGTGAAAATGAGTTCTTTGTCTTCAATAAAAGATATAAGTCATCTATGAGTAGGTCAACAATGGTTTGACCTCTTAGAGTATTGGCCATACTTTGAAACCTATCATATTTTCCCCTGGAAAGGAACACACTTCTTTTGTAGTTTTCATATGACAATAACTTGCCGTCTTTATCTCAAGATGAAGATAACCCCATCTTCACCAAATTCTCAAATTTCTTAGATAAATATTCCACATTTCTTTTCAATGCTATGCATTCATTTTGGGCTTGTTGTATTAGATTCCTTTTTGTGAAAATTCTTTTAGTTTCCATCACCATTGTTATTCTATCATTAACACCTTTTCTTGACAATGTTTCTATAGAATTGGAATTTAGGAACTTTATGATTTGAGTGGCAACTTGTGGTCTTGTTTCTAATTCATGAAATTATTTCTGGATTACATCATTTGATTCATCTGTCAACAACATTTCATCATATATTATTTTTAAATAATCCCAAAGCTTGGCTACTTCACTGATGATTTCATATCAGATGAGATGTTGGGATCCTATCAAATATGGTTTACCTGAAAATTTACTCTTTATCCGTTTCATATCAGTTAACATCTTAGCCTTCAGTTTTTGATATTCTGCAATAACTTTGTCTTTATCTTTGATTTCCTCTTTCTACTTTGAGATTGTTTTCTTTAATCTTTCAATTTCAACTCCTTTCAAGTTCATATCTACTAATTCCATTGATAGTCTAGTTGTTGGATCTGTTGTCTCTGCTACTTGAACAAAATAAGATCCTTCTTTTAAACTTTCAATATGCTTTTCATACATTTCCATTTGTTCTCCCATCTCAACCATTTTATTCACAAGTTGATCTTTTTCTGCCTAGATTACCTGTAGTTCCGGGGTCTGTACATGGTCAATTCCTGTGATTTTAAGCTTTTTTTTTCAGAAGTGATTGTATGGATGCCTCATCTTTTGGATTAGCTTTGAGTTCTATTATCCATTGTTCTATCTCCTCCACTCTTATCTGTCTGGTTCTGGTAGCTAATTTTTCATTCTTTAACTGAGTCCTGAGCTTATCATTTATAACTTAGAGTTTCTTGATTCCAAGATTAGCTATCATGGCATCTTTGTTTATCATTTCTGCAGTTTGTTTGTGTAAGTCAAATTTATCCAAAGGGTGAACACCATTTATATCAATGGAGATGTTTGTTACTTTACTCTGCTCCTTTGGCTCCATGAATTCTATATTAAACCTTCCTTTCTCATAATATACAATTGAGATCATTCTTGTTTGATATGCATCATGATCATAGACTTTAGGAATAATACTCTTCTTGATGCTTGCACTTGCCTTTCTAATTTCCATGAATTGTTGAACTTGGTCTAATTGTTTTGATTGATCAATAGTTCCCTATTCTTTTTCACCTTGACTTCCCACACTTTTGATATTTTCTGAACATTTTACCTCCACAATCACAACATGGCCCTTTTTCTTTGGCATTATTTTTTTTGGAAATTATGGATCTTCTTCTTCTTCAAGTACTTCTAATTTCTGCTTTTTGGCTGATCATTCTTCCTCTGTTTCTGAATTCTTTGAGGTAGAATCTGAAGATTTCCTTTTGTACGTATTCTCAAACTGCTGTGGTGTTTGTGTGACTGGGGAATTTGTTGACTGATCGAATTCTTTACCATGGATATGTAGAATGTTTTTCACATCTTGCCAACTGTCTTGATTTTCCAATAGCTTCAGTTGCTCTTTTTGATAATGTTGGTAAGGACGCTGCCCATGTGAAATTATTTTTGAGGAAATTATGCCATGAGGGTCATAATTCCATGGTTCTCCTTGTTGAAATCCCAAGGCTGAAAGTACCTTTGCTGACACCTGCAGTGCTGATATGGTATTGACAATAAAAGGACCTACCTCTTTTTTCAATTTAAAAGTTACCTTATATTTTTTTGGCACAAAATGAATTTTATTAGAGTTCAATCTTTGCCTAACATATTCGAGAGAAAAAATTCTTGCAGTCAAGAAAACAGGTAAGAGGAAAGGAGAAAGCCGATAGCCATAAATTATGATTTTGGTATGATGTTCAAAGATATACCAATCTACCACTCTTTTTTTTGGGCTTAATTACAATAGTTTTTTGCACTCGGGAAAAATTCTAGGGGGAGCTTAATCATGTATGATTTGGAAGGATTTATACATAAACAGGTCAACATACTGAGAAAATTCAACATTCAAAGGCTTCTTCATGATCGCAGAATTCCAATGAATAACTGAAATTGGGTTACCAAGATTATCTTAAACCTTTATCCCTAGATGCATAAAATGAAAGGATTGTGTAAATAGAAAAAGGTGAACCGGGTAAGATTGGTATATGAAGCCTCTGAGAGATTCAAATTCAGAAAGTTGGTAGTGGATTTCATTTGCTAAGAACTGGGCATAATTAAATTTAGTTATGGGTTTGGTTGAAATTGGTAAGATTGAAACCCTGATCCCTAACACAAATTCATCAATTGTCAAATCATATTCTTTTCCCCAATATCACACACACACACACACACACACACACACACACACACACACACACACAGATATATATTTATCTGAGAAGATTTGATTGAATGACAACATTTTCACCTGGAACATCAAGATTTGTATAGAGCTATGATTGTAACAAGGTAACCCTTTCTTTTGATTCCAATTCTCTAAAACATTTGGCTACTACTAATTCATTTAGTGGTTCTCTATTAGGATTCATTGGACATTTCATCGTCTCATTAATAGTCTAAGCGGTTAATTCAATGAGAACATACCCAACTGTGGAAATTGTGGCTCTCTTGGATGGGACGTAATTTGCAG
>ML801569.1:53843-65995 GCA_009831015.1 Picea engelmannii | reverse complement strand
TTCCTAAACTTGAGGGGGAATCTCTCCTATTTATTGATGTGGTTTTAATGTAAAATGGTTGTTGATCCTTGCACCCAGAAAGGCTATTCTCTGTAGTATTTTTCTGATTCCCCAGGAATACAAAGGGACTTTTTCATAGGATTCCTGAATGTCGACGATTGGTGAAGTTTTATTTCTTCGTTGAATGTGATTCTACTCAATCTTCATTACGTTTCTCTCTTTCTAATTTTCAAAAGGAGATTTAACACAAAATTTATCTCCGATACTCTGTGTAGTTATTTTGAAAATCTAAATGTTTTCCTATGATACTACAATAAAGAAATTCTTGAATGCTTTTTTGTTGTAGTTGATTATCTCGTTTGTTCCTTCTCTACACAATTTTATTTCTAAAGGATCCAACGTCTGCATTACCTTGCCCTGTGAAAATACCTTATAGACCTGTGTTTAATTTCAAACTTGTCATAGACCCCATAACCCAATGGGATTCTAAAGCAGTCATTCAACCAAACACCTCAAATAAAAAACAAACCCATGTATAGTATAGCTAGCCTAATATCCTATTCTAAACAAATCTAAATTTGATAGAGAGATCCCTCTCCGAGTCTTGGAGGGATAGATCCTTGAATCGAAGTGGTTTTGATGTTGCCTCTGTGACTGCCTCCACAGCCTTGGGAAAATTACAGAGTGATAACAGAGTCATTATTCTACAAGAAACTAATGAGGTAGTCCTAGTGAATGGTGTTTTCTCTGTGAAATCACAAAAAACTTTCCTTCTCACTTATAAGAATAATTTGTGATTGAAGAAATTGAATGACTACCAATTCCATAATCCAAGATGTTTATATAGAATATGACCATAAAAGATAAAAATGATTTCACTCATTCAACTTTACTCTAGAATTGTTTATGGAAATATAAATCTAAATTTTGACTAAGGATTCAAATTTGTAACTAGTGTTTTATGCTTCAAGGCCTTTAATATTCCAAAGAATATTTACGTCAGAACATAGCCGTTTCTCAGAAAAATGTTTTTAATTGAGTATTATAATAGATATGGTTGTTCACATTCCTCCTCATTCTCATGGTGTTGTTACACTTCCAAAAAAGTCCATATCCTATGGTGTAGTCACCTCGCCATCACATTATCTAGGTGGATATTGGTGGCCACCCACCTATTCCAACTCGCTCCTCTTGTCAGTTTTTTGTTCACAACGTTCCTCTGTACTTCTTTGTAATTGTGGGTTCTACACTTCCGGGGCTGTCTGAAGCCCTTCACATCTTCCAAGTGGATATTAGTGGCCTCCACCTAATCCAACTAGCTTATTTTGTATGTTTTCATGTCAGCACATCTTCATGTACTTCCAGGGACGTTTTGGGGCCCTAAACAATGTTTTTTTGGCGTGCCACAACCAAAATGTAGACAGAGTCTGAGTTTGACAATATAATGCGTAGTTCTTGAAAATAACTTTCCAATAGGCTATCACACACCTAAAACAAAGATTGCATGCAAAAGTTACGACCTCGAGAAGTTAATGTACTAACTTACCCAAACGGGGCCCACGTGACTTTTGGAATTTCATCTCCTAGGGTTAGGTTTTTGGTTGTCTAGGGTTTTGGCATTCATGTTTATCATAAAAGGCCTTTAGAGCTTCATTGTAATTTCTCTGCTTCATTTCTTTATGAAAATAATCCGCATTAGTGGTATTAGAGCAGGCTTCTCTCGATCATTTTTCAACGCATGTACTTGATGAGGTCCGAGTATAGCTAGTTGGGTCTCGAGCTATTCTGTCTTGAGGAAAATCACTCTCGCATGCCCAAGAAACCCTCGATGGTGGCAGAAAATAAAAACGACAGAGAAAAAGATTCTATTAACTTGTTGCTTGAGCAAGCTCTAGCACGACAAAGGGATGAAATGATGGATAATTTTTCACACATCCTTCAACACTTGTTGATAACAACATGCACATATTCATCAAGCAACCATTTTGGAGGAATCTCTCTCTTCAAGGTACAAGTTAATTTTTATATTACCATATTTGAAGGTTAGATATATGTGGTTGCCCTAGAAAAATGGTTAAATCTATTAGAAGTTTATTTCTCTATTCAAAATTTTTCTGATAGGGAAAAGATCACCTTCGCACTCCTCAAGGCTCTCCCCCATGTCAAATATTGGTGGGAAACTTACTGGGAGCAAATTTCCTCAATGGAATCTAGAAGATATGGGGCCGATCCCAGTTGGGATTTTTGTGTGGATGTAGTCAAAGAATGGTACTATCCTATTAATAACTATGAAGACCAGTACATGAGATGGACCACACTGCGGCAAGAGAAGAGACAAACAATGTCAGAGTTCACAAATACTTTCCATGCCTTGCGCACCAAGATGGGTATCAAAGACTCAGAGCGACATCTAGTTCTAAAATACCGTAGGGCTCTACATAGTTACATCCAAACTGAAATGGATTTCCTAAACATCTCATCATTGGGAGTTTCCTATCGATATGTTGTCAAAAGCGAGCAAAAATTTAGTCACCGCAACAAATGGGAATTTGGGTCTGCAAATCTGCAACAATCAAAGCATGGTAAAGATGACCCTAACCAACAACCTCTAGAATACCAGTCCAAGAAACAAGAAAATAAGGGTAAATGAAAGACAAAGAATGACACTGGGAAGTGGTGTGACTTCCACAAAATCCCCTGACATAACACCGATGAATGTCATTGGTGATTGAGGTCAAAGACACAAAGCCGAACCCCGATTCAAAATATGATCCATAAAATATTGAAAATAGACAGATCATCGACACATACCCCACTGCTATTGTCGCGAACACAAAAAATTCAACCAAAAGAACCAGTAGATCTTGAAGAGGGGCAACACCTCTTCCATTCACAAATGTGGGTGAAGGGGACCGTGTTGCAATTCATTGTTGATAACGATAGCTATAAGGACCTCATCTCAGCTAAGGTCGTCAAACAGTTGGGCTTGTCGAAAACACCACACCCGTAACCATACAACATCAGGTGGCTTCACCAGGGACGAGATCTCCCTGTCAACCAATGATGTCTCCCTTCCTATGGCATCCAACCCTTCAAGGATGAGGTAGTGTGTGATGTTTCCCATCTTGATGTCTGTGATGTTGTTTTGGGCCAACCATATATGTGGAAACATCATGATCTCTATGAGTCTAGAATCCGTAGTGTCATTATTACTTTGGGAGGTCAGCTCTATAGGATACCAAAGGTAGTTCCGACTACTTCCCCACCAAAACACTTCCGAAAGGTAATCTCTCACACTACAAAATTCATCCTCTTCGCAGTCTTCTCAAAGGATGCACATAAGACCACTAAAACCACTACAGCCTCAACACCTTCTATCCAAAAAAAAACAGATTGTCGAAGAGAAAGAAGATATTGTTTCTTCACCTACAATGATGCCTACACAATGCCCCGTCAAACCCAGAGACAACAGGTTGGTGGAATAGATTCAACCCCTCCAACAACAGGTTTGTGACAGTATTCCACAAGCCAAGCAACACAACTTCTCCAATAAGGCATGCAATTCACCAAGATTCAGATTCAAAAATGATTTACCCTCTTCCCTGGGCACTCAACACAATGGAGACCATTGCTTCCTAAAGGGGGAGGATTGATCCAGGTGGATATTGGTGGCCATCGACCTATTCCAACTGGCTCCTCTTATCAGTTTTTAGTTCAACACGTTCTTCTGTACTTATTTGTAATTGTGGGTTCTACACTTCCGGGGCTGTCTGAAGCCCTACACATCTTCCAGGTGGATACTGGTGGCCTCTCACCTAATCCAACTGGATTATTTTGTATGTTTTCATGTCATCACATCTTCTTGTACTTTGAGTGCCGTTTTGGGGCCCTAAACAATTTTTTTTTGGTGTGCCACAGTCAACCTATGGATAGAGTCAGAGTTTGATGACATAATGTGTAGTTCTCGAAAATACCTTTCCAACGGGCTATCACGCGCCTAAAACAAAGATCGTATGAAAACGTTATGACCTTGTGAAGTTAATGTACTAAGTTACCCAAACGGGGCCCACATGAATTTTGGCGTTTCATCTCCTAGGGTTAGGTTTTTGGATGTCTATGGTTTTGGCATTCATGTTTATCATAAAAAGGCCTTCAGAGACTCATTGTAATGATCTTCTTGCGAATGAGCATAGCTGTCACATCTCTCCTCAAAGATAAAGCTGCCACCATTCTAGCGAGTCTTGCACTCTATATTTTTACAGTCTCTTTACAATTCTTTCATTAATATAAATCGAGTATTGTTGTATTTCTATGTTTTTGGAATTTTTTCATGAGTATTTCATTGTAATTTCTCTACTTCATTTCGTTTCGAAAATAATCCGGATTATCACATGCCTTGCTTCACTGCCAACAAGCATCCATAGCCCTGGTGAAGATACCTACATTTCCCACATAAATTTCCTTTCACCATATCTTTAAATTTGCTTGACATTTTTATAGGAGATGGGGGAAATCAATATGATTTTTTACATTTAAGGGATGATCTATGTTAATCAAGAATGACTTAGATATTCCTAATTTATAAGGTATATTCATAGGTTTTTGATTCCCTCAGATATAACTATTTTCTTTCCAAAATATCTTAGTTAGTAGTAATATACCTTGAGTAAAACAACAAACTACAAGTTTGACTCTAAAGCCTCTACTTAGAAAGAGATCACCTAAAACATACCTTTCAACTTTAGTGATTGTATTAAAATATTCTCCTTTCTGGTTTTTTGATAACATGTTAAAATCTGAATGAATGGTTTAAAGACAATTTGTTCTATCAAGATTTTTAAAAAATTGAGAAGACAAGAGATTTTTTTTTCTAAGGAGAATTAAATAACATTTTTTTCTAATAAAAAAGAGAAACAATATTCTTATTTTTTATTTGTTTTGATAAATAAAAATTTATTTCAGTGTTAATTTTTCTAAAAACTTTATTGAAAACAAAGAAAGGGCTTAATTTTTTTTAAAAGAAAACTGACTATATACAATGAGTGGAAGAGTGAAAATTTTAAAATTGAATAAAATGTTTTAGGAACCGCCTATTCACAGGCAATTCCAACAGATATCCTTCCAAGTTCTAAAGGGAAAATGAATTGTTTCCCTCCACTGCAACAATCTTGTAGGTCTCATCCATAAATGATCAAACTTGCCATGTTTTCCAGAATCTTCTCTCATGCTATCCCCTTGTAGTACTACATCACCAGAGGAAAAAATCCTCTGTTTTTCTCTTCTATCAAAGATAGCTTTCATCATGTCTTGATATTCCTGAAATTTTCGATCCACTTGCTCTCTGGTTTGTTGTACTTCAATCAATTGGTTCATTCTTCTAGTAAGGTCATTAGTTTCTTCTTCAATATCCTGCATCAGTTTCATCACAAGAAAAGCAAGGTTAATAGGGAAAATGACATCATCGACATAAATCAATTGAAAATGAGACATACATGTAGACCTTTTAGTGATGATTCTTTTGGCCCAGAGTGCAACTTTCAAATGAGAGTGCCAAACTTTCTTATTTTCGGTTAAAATTTTCTTTATAATCATCATTAGAATCTTATTTGATGACTCAACTAATCCATTACCCCGAGGATAATATGCAGTTGAATGACCAAGAATGATATTGTATTTTTGACAAAAATCTATCATAGATAAGGACTTAAATGCTTGAGCATTATTAGTTATGATTTTCCTAGGGCATCCAAACCTAGCTAAAATATTCTCTTCAAGGAATTTGATAATAACTCCATCAATAGAAAATATGGTGGGAATTGTTTCTACCCATTTTGAAAAGTAACCACTTGCAGTAAAAAATCCATTTAGGTTGTGCACTAGAAGTAGGATGAATTTCACCTCTAAATTCTAAACCCCATTACTGGAAAGGAGCTTCAACCTTTATGGGAACCAATGGTAATGATGAAAGTTTCTGTTTACCTACAAAAATTTGACATTCCCTACAAGATCTAACCTTTGCATTTACCTCAGAAAAAAGTTTTGGCCAGTAATATCGAGCTCTCAATATTTTATATGCAGTCACTCTCCAAGCATGGTGTCCTCCAAAAATGCCTTTGTAAAATTCATCTATGGTACTTGTAGTATCATCTTCAACAACACAATTAAGTAAAATTCCCAAAGGGTCTTTACAATAAACATTTTCATTCATTATACAATACTTAATTGCTTGAAGTTTAAGTGATATAGATTTTGCTTGACTGAAATCAGATGGACATTCAAGATTTTGCAATGAAAATACAATCTTTTTATACCAGGGAGAAGAAGAAAACTTATCAGGAATTTTTACCAAGGGATGATACAAATCTGTCTCCTCATACTCATCTAAAGGATATTCTGTTATGTTTGTAATCTGATTTAGTCCAATGACTCTGCAATTTGATTCAACTAATTTTTTTTCCAAGCCTTGTCCTTTAATCAATTTTGTTGGTTTTATTTCTAGATCATATTCCTCGATCTTTTCTACCCATTTCCCTCTTTTTCCATCTATGTCAGGTTGATTTAGAATCTATTTCACTATGTTTCTAGGAACATATGCAATTACTTTGGAATGAAGAACATAAAATCTAAAATATTTTAGAGCTTTCACCAATGCATAAGCTTGTTTTTCCATTATATTATATTTCAATTTTGAATCTCTCAAACTTTTGCTAAAATTGCAATTGGTTGTTCTTGTTTTTCTTCCTTCCTTTGTAAGAGAACAACAACAATAGTGTTATGAGATGCAAAGTAAAATATGAGAAATTCCTTAGAATAGTGTGGACTTTCCAACATTGGTGCTTCTCCCAAAGATTTGTTGATTTGATCAAACGAGTATGTAGCTTCTGAGGACCAATTAACCTCATTATCCTTTTTAAGCATATCAATCAAATCCTTCACTAACTTAGCAAAATTAGGCATGGATATTCTCAAAAAGTTATTTTTACCAAGGAAGGATTGTATCTCCTTCTTCTTCCTTGGAAAACTGATAACTCAAATTGCTTCTGTTAGCACTCAAAGTCACACTTTGACCGCTAAAGTGTAAGCTCAACACCCATAAGAATGTAAAAGATAATTTTGGTTTTGAATAGGTGGATCAACAATATGGATAAATAAAGAGAGAGGGCTGCAAATTGTAGATCAGTAGGCTACACCAGTGGGCAATGGAGTCACAAACATCCTACTCATCGAAGGCACAAAAGCTACTCAACAGAAAACAAGATTATATGATGATAAGTGGAAGAATTAAGAAGGGAAACATAAGGTAGAATGTTCACTAAACAAATATCCTCTCAATTTAATGAATCAACAAATACTTGAATATAAACAATGACTGATGGGAAAAATACAACAGGTCCTCTGCTGCTTAGGGATCCATAAATCATTGATAGACTTTGATCCTCAAATCTGAAATATATTCAAATAATAAGAAATATAAACAGAAGAGTTACAATCTGAAATCATATCTCTCATGAGTCTCCAATAGTAGTAATGCTTACAATCATAAAATTCCCACATGCTGACAAATGAACACATAGAAAAATTGCCTACTCCTACTCTCTCTAGCCTCTCTTGGCTCATCAATCCCCTTTCTCCAAGAGATCTCTCCTTCCTTAAATATAAAATAGCATCCAAATAAACTTAGTAGGTCGAATCCCATATCCTCCATTGGATTATAAGCCTTGGAGATAGGTGGCAACAATCAAAGAGACAAAAATCCAACAAACTGCTAATTTTCAGGAATTTGTTGGAAGTCATTAATAAATTGTTTCCACCTCATTGCATGAGGCATTTGATGGAGATAAATCCTAGGTGAAGGTGTCCCTTGAAATATAACTGATCCTTGAGAATCCTTTCGAATCCTCCTTGATATATGGCAACCTCCCAACAAGGCGAATATCAAAACCATGACTGCTACAGGAAATTCGGTAGCATCGCTGTGCAGATTCGGTAATGCCACTTCTATGTCTAATATCTCTCAAAGAATAACACATTTTTAAAAAAATGAGAGAGGTTTTTGTTATTTGGAATTTTATGAACAAAAAACTCCTCCAGTTTTCAAAAATACATTCTCAATTGTTCACAATCCAAGTTTTAAGTTAGTGACTCAAAACTGGTAAAATAACTCTGCACAATTCGTTTTCTGCCAGAATTTAGGTAGCGCCCGCCTGTGTGTCTGTGTGTGATTGGGTAGCACAAATACGTGAGTGATTTTGATGCTTGAACTTGGATATTGGGCATAACCCAATATAATTTCAATTTTCCCCAAAATAAATAAAATACCCCATAACAATTGTATTCATTTGCCAAAATGAATAATGAAGGATTTATGCAATGCTGAGGCATAAACCAATCTTGTGCTAACATAGGCTCCATGGGGGATAGATTCCTCCCTGTGAGGCTCTAATAAATCTTGTAGTTTCAGTGCCTTATCCTAGGGATTCTCCCAACCTTTAACCTCTGCAATCTACTTTGATCTGTGAACTTCAACTGAAACTAAATGCAAATGAAAACTGAAACTGACAAAAATGATGAAAATGATGCTTGATCAACAAGATTATTGCACACACCTACTCTAATTATTGGGAAAATTAAGCATTCAAGTTACATGAAACAACCAATGAAGCCATTTCATCATTTTTTCAACTGTTTGAAGTTTTGAAATGTGCTTCCTTAAGTACCATAGATAATTATTACTTTAAGGCACACCAAAGAAACATTTGGCAATACACTTTCCATTGAAGAAATCAACGATCCTAGGACCACTTTCCACCTGAAGACAGGCTGCAAATGGATCTTGAAAAACATCATCAATACTTTCCCCTGCGACATTGCTTTGTGTAAAAAGGAAAAGTATTGCATTAGGTCCTTCCTCCATTGTTCTTGGTTGTTGTATGGCTTGCTGATTTTCTGATTCATCCTCAATGCATATGGCATTGGTCCACTCCTAGTCATGAGGTGTATTAGGAAAAAGGCTTAGTGATGCTTGTCTTTTTTTAATTTCAACCTTTCTCATATAATCACATGGAATTTGATCTTGGCTTCTTGATGAAACTGAGCTTGTGTCTTCAAGAGGAATAAGGGGTTGATAGGGCAGTTCATCATAATTAGAAGTGCTTGGGAAACTACATTCTTCTATCTTATCTTCTGATTGTGAGGGATATTCATCATAGCTTGGCTTATGGTCCCAATTTCTCAGTTTTTCACCTTTTAAAATTAGATTATCATCTCTTTCTTCTTTTTCAGCAACAAAAATATGACATGAGGGTTGAAACAAGCTATTGTTGCTTTGATGTGAAGGGTAATTCTCCGATATAAGGTCTTCAACAAACTGTTCATGGAAAACATATTCATAATCATCATACAAAGGTGAATCAATGACCATTTTAATATTAATGGTTGAGGGGATTAGTACAATAGTTGGGACAGCTGGTTGTTCAGTGAAAACATCCTCATAGTCATCAAAACTTGGCAAATCATGGCACACTAGTTCATTAACAATAGGAGGGATTACAAGAACAACTGGTAATCTATGAATTCATTCATGACAAGCTGAAACACTATTCTCATGATGAAATAAATCTGAACCTAAGATGACCTCTTGACTTAAAGAATCGAGAAAAGGAGGAGAAAGGGAAATGATGGATTGTCCATATTGATCTTTCTCTTGGGGACCTAGATTTTGACATGAATGATGCATTTATTCTTCAAATCTAGGAAAAGCATTATGAAACTCATCATCTAAGTCCTTCTCTCTACAATCACCCCCTTCATCATCACTTCTAGAGGAATCACTTGCTGAATCCTAAATATATGATGCATACCCCTCACAACAATTCTTAAAAAGTATTTCAGCTGGATAAATTATCTTGCAATGAGAATAAAAAACATCATGAAAGTCCTTCAAAGAGGAAATACTAGAAGCAGGGAGTGTTCTATACCATTGCCTCACATCGCCTTCCAATGAATACATGACCATTTTCATCAATATATATTCATGATGGATGTCAAGCTGTTGCATCAAAGCATGAAATTCATGAACATGCTCAAAAGGGTTGTCATCCTCACCTTCATAAAATCTGGGCAAAAAATATGGCCATTCATCAATTTGAGGCACAGGATGTGGATAGCCATCTATGGCCGAGAAATTGAGTGGGGCAAACCTCCTGGCCAGGATAGCCTTCATAGCCATTTAATTTGTCTCATCCCTAGTGGATTCACCAACATATTCTGAACAATGAAGTCACCATGGTGAATGTGAAGTCTTGAAGGTGTCCAACTTTAGTCACCATCTAAAGCTGGAGCTGTGCAGTTTCTTTCTTCCCAGGGATCTTTTCAATCAGTTCAAATCCGTCCCCGACAACAACACCAATTATGTTAGCACTGAAAGTCACACTTTGACTGCTAAAGTGTAAGCTCAACACCCATCAGAATGTAAAAGATAATTTTGGTTTTGAATAGGTGGATCAACAAGATGGATAAAGAAAGAGAGAGGGCTGCAAACTGTAGATCAGTAAGCTACACCAATGGGCAATGGAGTCACAAACATCCTACTCATCGAAGGCACAAAAGATGCTCAACAGAAAACAAGATTATATGCTGATAAGTGGAAGAATGAAGAAGGAAAACATAAAGTAGAATGTTCACTAAACAAAGATCCTCTCAATTTAATGAATCAACAAATACTTGAATATAAACAATGACTGATGGAAAAAATACAACAGATCCTTTGCTGCTAAGGGATCCATAAATCATTGACATCCTTTGATCCTCAAATCTGCAATATATTCAAATAAGAAGAAATACAAACAAAATATTTACAATCTGAAATCACATATCTTATGAGTCTCCAATAGTAGTAATGCTTACAATCGTAAAATGCCCACAGGCTTACAAATGAACACACACAGAAAAATTGCCTACTCCTACTCTCTCTAGCCTCTCTTGGCTCATCAATCCCCTTTCTCCAAGAGATATATCCTTCCTTAAATAGAAAATAGCATCCAAATAACCTTAGGATTTCTAATCCCATCTCCTCCATTGGATTCTAACCCTTGGAGATAGGTGGCAACAATCAAAGAGAAAAAAATCCAACAAACTGCTAATTTTCAGGAATTTGTTGGAAGTCATTAATAAATTGTTTCCACCTCATTGCATGAGGTATTTTATGGAGATAAATACTAGGTGAAGGTGTCCCTTGGAATCTAATTTATCCTTGATAATCCTTTCAAATCCTCCTTGACAGGTGGCAACCTCCCAACAAGGCGAATATCAAAACCGTGACCGATACAAGAAATTCGGTAGCGCCGCTATGCAGATTCGGTAGCTCCACTTCTATGTCTAATATATCTCAAACCATAACACATTTTTAAAAATAGAGAGAGGATTTTTTTATTTGGAATGTTATGAACAAAAACCTCCTACAATTTTCAAAAATACCTTCTCAATTGTTCACAATCCAAGTTTTAAGTTAGTGACTCAAAACTAGTAAAATAACTCTGCATAATTCGTTTTCTGCCAGAATTTAGGTAGCACCCGCCTGTGTGTCTGCGTGTGATTAGGAAGTGAAAATATGTGAGTTATTTTGATGCTTGAACTTGGAGATTGGGCATAAACCAATATAATTTAAATTTTCCCCAAAATAAATAAAATATCCCATAACAATTGTATTCATTTTCCAAAATGAATAATGAATAATGAATGGTAAGTCTATCAACAATCACCATGATGACACTCTTTGCTTCAGACTTTGGTAACCCTGTGATGAAATCCATGGAAACCTCCTCCCAGCGCTGACTTGGGATGGATAATGGTTGTAAAATACCTGGGGTCTTAATTGTTTCCACCTTATTTTGTTTGCAAACCACACATTCTACCACAAACCTTTGAACATTAGTTTTAAGGCCATCCCAAAAAAAATCCTTCTTGACTCTATGGTAGGTTTTCAAAAATCCTGAGTGCCCTCCTACTGGGGAGGTGTGCAATTCCAATAGTACCTTTTGTTTGAGTTGGGAGTCCTTACATAAATATAAGCGATCTTTGTACCATAGTGAATCATTTTTCCATGTAAATGTATCTGATGCACTGGAATCCTGCTGCAACCTTTGAATGAGAGT
>ML801569.1:11498-46775 GCA_009831015.1 Picea engelmannii | reverse complement strand
AGTTTTTTTTTTAAGTAAGATTGTATAAAAGTTTGTCAAAATCAGAGAGTAAAAAAAAAACTACCATAGTTCCAGGCTATAAACACTGAGCTGCCCCTGAGGGGAAACCAACTCATCTAGCTGAACCACTTCATACCTTAGGTATTAAACATATACTGACATAGAGAGAGTCCAAAATTCTGGCCCCTAACTATGGCCGTTACAACAATGTAAATTGGAAACATAACCATAATAACCATAGACATTTGCAAGAGAGGTGGCCAGAAAAAGGTGGCCATGCAAAAAATAAAGAAACTAAGACACATGGAAAAATCATCGATATGGGATGTAGTGCGACCACACATCCATGAGGAAGGCACCGAATGTCGATTCCCCAGGACGAGGCGACTCCTCCTCGACTGGTGTCCCCTCTAGTTGCATGGCGTCCTCCAACTATGGCGGCACGTTTCCCTCTTGCTGGACATCCGCTAGCTGGGATGGAAGTCCCTTCTCCCCATGGTATGGCTCTGCGTGGTCTGACGTTTCCAGTGAGGGAGAATATGCCAATGCTGGTGTTGAAGTTGCTGCTGCCTGGGCTGCCTCTGCTGGGGGGTGAAGAGAACCCTACATTACCGAGAGAAAATGCAGGAGTTGAGAGGTCTTGCCATCCAGAGTCTCCAGGTGGAATCAGAGGTCATCCACATCCCGACATAAATCAAATACAAGGCTCTGTAGTAGTGCGAGGCCTGTTTTCCATTCACAGTCTGGATCAACGTTGGAGCTATCTTGTGAGTGGTGTTCCAGACACAAATTTTGGTTGTCTTCCTGGCCATCCATATGAAATCGAATGTCGAGTGGTGAGGCCTGAAGTTATTGGAAGGCCAGAGAGTTAGGAGGAGCCAAAGGGCCTGGATGTGAAGAAGAGGTCGAATTTTCGGAAGGTCTTGGGTTGTAATCTCGTGGGGCCACTGAGCAGTCCAACCCCTCCATTTTGTTGGCAAGGGATGCAGAGAGGGGTGATAGGTTGGATGGAGTTTGGGTTCACTGTGCTAGGGAGGAGGACGAGGTGGCTGATGAGGTGTAGGATAAATGGGAGGGAGTGGGCGGGGGATGGAGGACCATGCGGGGTCGGCTTGGCTTCTAGGCCAACCCTCGTTTAGACTTCCCTTGTAGCCTGGGCATCTCTGAAACACCGAGAGAGTAAAAATGAACGAGGAACAGTCCGAAAGAGGGTGATAATAGACCAAGGAAAGCCTGGATAGGAGGTTGAGCTCTGAAGCAAACAACCACGAGGGAATGAGCCATTCGGAGCCCCTGATGCAATTCAAATAACCCAAGGAGCTGGTGCAATTCCACAAATATCCGTATGTGCAGAGTAAAGGTCGAGCAAAGGTGCTGGTCCATCAGATGGATGACAAGGTAGAGCAGGGTGCACTAAGATTAATGACACCCTGTCTCAAGCGAGACAAACTTAAAGGCACGAGGCAAGTGGGAGGGAGAGGCACGCGGTCGTCATGTGGCCGACACCATATAGGCTATCTCCTGGATGCTCCGCTCGACACATTTTCTCCACTAGCACCCCATCCGGGGGGTTGTCGATGGTGAGAGATTTTTTCTGGCATCTCTGGAAGATGGGGTGCATCTGATGGGTGGGGGTCTGATAGAGAAGATCTGGTCCCTCTCCTTTTGCCCCAATATTGGCTAGATCATCTACAATCTGATTGGGTTTTCTTCTAACATGAGAAGGGATGAGAGCTTGACCAGGTCTAAGGAGAGTTGCAATTGTTCTTAGACCATGGAAGAGGGACCAACAAGGAAAGACTTGCTCTTGGTCTGCTCTGTTTACGATTTTCTGGAAGAGTTTGAGGATGAATTGAGAGTCTCCTTCCACTATAAGTTTGTTGAAGTGGTACTTTGAGTCCAATTGTAGCCCTGTGGTTAACCCCCAGAGTTCCGCAACATTGTTGGTATTGTGTCCTAAATTTCCTGTTGTGAGGAGGTGAATTCTTCCTTGATGATTGCGGAACACTGCCTCAAACCCCACTGCTCCTGGGTTTCCCTTGGAGGCTCCATAAAAATTGATCTTAATGAAGTTGAGNTTCCCCTCGAGAGGAAGGATGAGGAGGAGGGGAAGACTTTGGTTTTTGCTGAGTTTCTAGTTATTCATGATACTTTGTTCCTAGGTTGGGCAGATCAAGTCCGCCTTAGTCCAATGCTGCAAGATGATTGTTTCTGTTATATTGTGGCAAATCTGGGTCCAACCGTGGTGCCAATCCTTATGGGTGTCTCTAAATATTCTTCTATTTCTTTCCTTCCAAAGTTTCCAAAGGATAAAACCAGGGAGAAACTGCTAGATTCAATTTAGGACCGGTGACTGAAAGGCTTCGTCTCTCCACGCTTTAATGGTGTTGCTAATGCTATCCCTTTGGCGATCTGAGGTGCACATTATGGTTGCACAATGGTCCCAAAAGTGGCACTGTAAGGGTAGGTTTTATGAAGGTGATTCATAGTTTCTGTCTCTGCCAGGAAGATATGACAAATAGAAGGTCCTATAAATCCCCTTTTGGTTAGGTTCTCCCAGGTGAGAATACTGCCATGTGCCACCATCCATAGGAAAGTGATTATTTTAGGCCATGTTTTAGGGACCAGATTTTGCGCCAGACTTCCCTTGGTGGGGGTGGATTGAGATTGGCCTTTAGACCATAGGCCTCTTGGATTTTAAAAGTACCTCTTGGAGAGATTCCCCATCGAAGGATGTCCTCTCCTTGCAGTATGGGAATTTTCTATCCAGTGGTCATTTGGTGCCAAGGTTGGAGGTTCACCTGTGCCTCAACGTGTAGGTCCTCATTGTTGGATTTCCAACATCTCCAAGTGGAATTTGTGGGGTTTTCCTTCCAGTAGTTTTCCACTCTTGTCAGACCTGCATGAATTGTTGGAGGACAAAAGGTAATTACCCAATCCTCCTGCACTAAAACCGATAGCTGTTGCCAAGAATATTTCTAGAAGAGAGCAGTCTGACCGTTTCAGATTTCCCAAAAGGCATGGTTGACTATCAGGTGGCGATTCTTCTTGGCTATTTTCCAAATCAAGGAGCCCAGGGTGTCTTTGTTCCAATGAATGAGGTTTCTTTCTATTGCATTGGGGGTATACTTCTGTCGCTAAAGCCTAGCCCAAAGGTCATGAAGTATTTTCATCCATCTCCACTAGATCTTGGCGCTGAGTTCTTTGTTCAGAATTGTAGGATCTTTGATTCCTAGACCCCCTTGAATCCTAGTTCGACAGAGATTATCCCAACTGATCAAAGAAAATTTCTTTCTTTCTTTAAGTCCCTGCCAGAGGAAGTTTCCTTGAAAATCTTTGATTGCATTGAGGATGGATTTTGGGGCCGCGAGAGAGAAGAAGGTATAGACATGTATATATTGTAGGACTGATTTGAGGAGGATGAGGTGACTCAGGAAGTTGAGTGCACGATAGATCCATGAGGATAGTCTTTTCGAAAAGGAGGTAAGGAGGCCTTTCCAGGAGATGTTTCGGAGGGGGATGCCAAGGTATTTGGACGGAAGGGAGCTTCGAGTGAAACCTAGGATGTCTGAGATGTGGAGCTGAATCAGAAAAGGAGTATTGAAAAAGAAGATCTGGGACTTGTCCTTGTTTATGTCCATCCCCGAGGCTTCATAGAAGGTATTGATGATTGAGAGAAAAGTGAGGGCCTCTTGGACTGTTGGGGCACCCATCATCAGAGTGTCATCCACAAATTGGTTGTGAGAGATTAGGGGGTTGATGCCATGCAAAGGCAGCCCTTTCAGTGTCCTGTTTGCCACTGCAGCTTGAATGGAGTGATTGAGTCCTTCTCTAGAATGATGAAGAGGAAAGGAGAGAGCCCCCCCCCTCCCCCCTACCTGATTCCCCTAGTAGGAGAGAAGGGGCGAGAAGGAACTCCATTGATAAGGATTGAGAATAAGGTAGAGGAGGTGAGGTTAAGAATACATGCAACCCAGGAGGGGTCAAATCCAAAGGCTAGGAGCATAGCCCACATATAGTCCCAACTTAAATTATCAAAATCTTTGGAAAGGTCCAGCTTTAGGAGCATACCTGGAGTTCGGGTCTTCTGAAGAGAATGAATGACTTCATGGGCGAGAATGATGTTGCCCAGGATTTTTCTACCTTCCACATACCCTGATTTTTTCGGCGAGATGATGAAGGGAAGGAGGGGCTTGAGCCGTCTTGCTATCACATTGGTTAGGATATTGTAGATGAAGTTACAGAGGGAAATCAAACATAATTGATTAGGATGATTTACCCGCTCTTCTTTGGGGATGAGAGTAAAGAAAGTCGCATTAAGGGTTAGAAGGACCTATTCGGAGGGTCTGGAGTCTTCAATGATCTCCCATACTTCCTCTCTGAGCATTGAAAACAATGATGAAAGAAATCAGACGTGAAGCCATCTGGTTCTAGGGACTTGCCCTTGGGGGTGTCTTAGAGAGCCTAATCAATTTCCTCGAGCGTGATGGGTCGAAGTAAGGCTGCATTTTGTTCCTCAGATATTAAGGAGGGTATGTGCTGCATGATCTGTGATATAGCTTGATATCTGTCTCTTTGAGGCTCCGACAGGAGGTTTTGATAATAGTTAACCAACTCTTCTTCTAGTTCCTCATGAGTGTGCTTGACTTGCCTGCTATCTGATATGAGATGCGTGACACGATTAACATGCCTTCTTTGGATGGTGGACCTATGGAAAAAATTGGTATTTAGGTCTCCCTCTTTGAGCCATTGGATATGAGATTTTTTCCTCCTTAAGATTTCTTCTTGAGATTTTCTTTCCTCCAGCTTTTGTCTGAGTGCTTCTTCCTATTGTTTGAGGGGTTTAGTTAAACCCGTGTCCTAGATTTGACTTTGAAAAATGTTCATTTGTTTCATTAGTTGTCTGGGCCTCGAAGATGTTTCCAAAAGTATGTTTGATCCAAGTTTTGAGTTTCTACTTGAAGTTCTTTAGTTTCTACCGAAACCGATACATCTTGGAACTAGTGAAAATGACAACCTCCTCCCACTAGATGTGGGAATTCTTCTGGAAGTCAGGGTGGTTGAGCCATAACTGCTCCATTCTGAAGGGTTTCCGACCTTGAGTTGGCGGTATATCCAACCAGAGTTGGATAGGCCAATGATCAGATCCATGGACATCAAGGATTCTGGTCTATAGAACTGTGTCCTATAGCAAGAGCGAGTCCAAAAGGTTGAAGCAGTCCAATCTGCAGGCTATTTGGTGAGAAACTATTCTACGATTTGTCCAAGTGAATGTTCCATTGGAGTTGTCTGGGTCTACTAGGCCCAGGTTGTCGATTTGGTGCCGAAAGTATCTTGAATTAGCTCCGAGACATCGTGTACCTCCTCTTTTTTCATCTAGGTTGCAAATCATGTTGAAATCTCCTCCCAGTATTTATCTGTTCCCTACTATGATAGTGGCTAGATGCTCCAAGATGTGAAGAAAGGCCTGTTTGTCCCTTGAGTTGGCTGGTCCATAGACATTGGTGAGATAACCTGGCTTATTGGAGCCAATGAGTCGGTAGGCCGCCGTGATGGACCATTTGGTCGTGAACAAGTTGTCCAGAGTGACCGAGCTCGAGTTCCAGAGGAGATCCAACCCCCCTACTGCTCCCATGGCCACTGTGTATATGCCTTTCCCTTGCTTCCAACAACTGGGGAGTATCTTGTCCATCTCTTCTATGGCGCATTTTGTTTCCTGAAGTAGCATTATATCTGGTTTTTTTGCAATGAGCATATCTCGTAGTAGTCTCTGTTTACTACGACCGTTGAGTCCCCTTATATTCCAGGAGATGATCTTCATGAGGAGGGGTGGGGGGGGGGAGAGGTGGAAAGCTATCAGATATTAGATGTATTTGACCTGAGTTGACCATGAAGTGTCCTATCTCCTGGATGAGCTTGCTGGTGGATTTCCACCCTCTTTTCTTTTCATCCTTCCGAGGTTTATGCTGTTCTTTTGGTGTATTTCCCTAGATTCCTAAGGTTGCATTATATCTGGCAGTGGAATCAGAGGACGAGTTGAGGAATAATTTATGCACTTTTCTCAGTTGATCAAGTGGGATGGTAAAGAGTTTGTGATGTTTGTAAGAATGTTCCAGGTGCTCCAGGTCTACTATGGCTAGATCTTTCTCATCCAGTTTTATTTCTACATATCCGTCTTCTACCTCTGAGGGTTCCAGGGTTGCCGTAGTAGAGCTAGTTGTAGGGATGGGTTGGGTGGGCTCTTGGGTTACCTGTGCTTTCAATTTTGCTAGATTGGGGGGTGTTTTCTTTGAGGGTGGAGCTTGTGAGGCTTCCAAGCCTTCTCGGTGTTGCTACAATATACCGTATTGGTTGCTCGTGGTTGGTTCCTTGACGGTTTGGGCTGTTGGCCACTTTCCTCCTTGTCTGCGCTTTCTTGTTGCTGGTATGAATCCTTCTTTGTGTTTGTTTGTTTCTGGGTTTCCCTCCTTGCTAGGCATGTTGAGGGGACATTCCCTGAAGAGGTTCTCGTTCTCATGGCACTTTCTGCATCTGAGCGGAATGTGTTCATAATCGATGGTTTGCATCCAATCCTCATCCTGGTATTCCAGAATGATAGATCCTTGTAGCAACTTTGCAATGTTCATATAGACACATATGCATGCATAGGAGGTATACCTTTGTTGCTTAGTGGCTTATGAGGATTTGACGTACACTCCTATTGTATTTCCTATGCCCGCCAGGACCTCTTCCAGCTAGAACTTCCGTGGCAAGGAATATAGCCTCAGCCAGACTAGGGCATGGGAAAATTCCTCCAGTTTAGGGCTGATTTTTTTTGTCCAGAATCTCAGAAAAAGACCCGCCGAGTTAAAGAAATATGGGTGGCCATCGAAGATCCAATTTCTGTATTCTAGGTTATGTAAGATTATGGTAAAAAAACCCTTGGAGCCCAGCTATAGATCGAAGTGACCTTTGGGCTTCCACCATTGATAAATCCATTTTACCAGTTCCTTCTCCGAGGGCCAGAGCCCTAAAAATTTTCTGATTAGAGTGTAGTCTCTCATGTATTGCTTTTGTTCCTCAATCTGGGGCGTGCTTGCTATGTATTTCAGGGCTTGCGGTGCTTGCAGGATGTATTTACCTAGTACCCAAGGTTGAGCCATAATTGTAGCTGGTGTAGCTTTCCATGAATCTATGTCCATGTCTCGGTCTTTGAATGTCCCCTCACAAATGAGCTGTGATATCAAATCTGGGGGAGGTTCGAAATCTAGGCACTTGGAACCTCCTCCGTTTCTTCCTTGAGAATTTGCATCACTATAGGAAGGGCCTCTCATCCCTCCCTCACTTAGGAGCATTGTGCTCTCGCAGGGCAGTGTGGTGCACTAGATCAGAAGTTACCCTAACCCTAGCACCTGTATCACTCACCAACAATATCGTAGATGTTCTGTATCTATTTTCATTGTAACCCAAGGATCAAATTTTTGTTTTGCAAGTGTAATTTATTTCCCTTTGTCTTTGTTTTGTGTTTTTTTTGGTTGACCTTGATTATTTGTTTTGGTTGTATTTACATTAGTTCTTGGTCTAAGGTCATATTTTCTATGTAAGTCAACTTGTAATTCATATGAGAAAGCTCTATATTTAGATGATGATGAATCAAAATGATTATTATTATCATCTTTATTGAAATATGAGTTAAAGCTTAAAGATTTTTCATAGTCATCCTGAGTCACATATACCTTAGAAGGATCACCTTCCATCATATTAATCACTTCATCAATATCCTCAATTTTATCTTCTTCAACGTTATCAACCAATTTTTCATTTTTTATAGGTGCTTGTATAGGTTGATCTTCATTTCTCCTTTCTCTCCGCAAACACTGGGGAGGGTTAAAAGGCCTCCTAAATTGATTTTGGTTTCTAATGTCAGACCTTCTTCTCTCCGTTTCCATCCTAGCCATTTTGTTTGATAGATCCTTAATAATTTTTGACATTTCTTCAATTTTATCCTCTTGATTTTTGTTAGTACTGATCCAAATTATTTTCGGCACGAAATGAGAGAGGAGATATAACAAGAAAATATACAGATATATTGAAACAAAGACAATAATATAACAAAGGTATATTAGAAATAAAACCATAAACACAAAGATACAATAATACACAATTTCGATTAATGAGCGAAATGAACAAAACTGTAGAAATACAAAGTGAAAGACTCGCTAGAATGGTGGCATCTTATCTCTGAGAAGAGATGTGACGACTACTCACATTCTCAAGAAGATGATTTTACAATGAGGCTCCAAAGGAATTTTTTTCATAAACAAAATCCAAAAGCCTAACCCCAGAAGATGAAAAGCCAACAGTTTTGTGGACCCTGTTTTGGGTAGTTTGGTGTATCAACTTCCTGAGGGCATAACTTTGGCATACGATATCCGTTTGTGGTGCATGATATCTTGTTCGAAAGGAATCATCGAGGAGATTCATTTTGGGGGATCAATCAAAGGAATTAGCTATCATTGAGGAGATCGATCCCAAAAAACCTTCATTTAGGCCCTCAAAATGGTCTTGAAAGTTTAGGAACCGAAAAACTAATAAAAATAGTAAGTTGCTAGAAAACCGTTTTGAGCCAGTTGGAATAGGTGGGTGGCTATTGATATCCACCTCGATCAATCCTCCCTCTTTAGGAATAAATGGTATCCATTGCGTTGAGTTCTAGGGGGAGAGGGGAAAGAGCTTGTTGAATCTGAGCCTTGATAATTTGCTTGCCTTGCTGGAGAAGTTGCGCTGCCTAGCTTGTTGAAGGTTGTCACAAACTTGTGGATGGAAGGGTTGGACCTTTTTAACTAGTTTGGCTACATGATATGAATGTGTGAAGAATGAATCCCTGTTCTTGGATTTAATCTTTTCGATCTTCTTCTGCTGAAAAAAAGGTGCTTGGACTGAGGCTGCAGTGGTTGCGATGTTCTTTTGTTCACCTTTTGAACAGATTGTGAAGAAGATGGTTTTTGTAGTATGAGATACTACCTTGTGACATTTTTTAGGTGGGATAGTTGTTGGAACTACCTCTGGTATCTTGTAGAGATGACCCCCCAGAGAAACAATGACACTACAAGGTCAAGACTCATAAATAACATGGTGCTTCCACATATATGGTTGGCCCAAAAGAAAATCACAAACATCCAGTGGGGAAACATCACATAATACCTCATCCTTGAAGGGATGAATCCCATATGACAATCAACACTGCTGGCTGACACAAAGATCTCATCCTTGGTGAAGCCACCCTTTTTTTTATGGATGCGGGTCTGGTGTTTTTGAAAATCCCAATTGTTTGATTACCTATGCTGAGATGCGGTTCTTATGGATTCCACTATCAACAATGAAATGCAATAGGGTCCCCTTCACCCACATATGTGAAAGAAATAAGTGATCCCCCTCTTCAGGATCTGCTGGTTCTTCTAATTGAATTGTTGTGGTCACAACAATAGCAGTGGGGTCTACATAAATGATATGTCTTCTACCAGTATTTTTTGAATCGGATTTTGAATCATGGTTTGTCTCCTTGTCTTTGATCTCAGCCACAAATGATTGTTTTGAGAAACATTCATCGGTGTTGTGCCAAGGGATTTTGTGAAAATAATACCATTTTCCAGTGTCCTTCTTCATCTTTCCGTTACCTTTCTTTTCATGTGGCTTGGACTGGTTTTCTGAAGGATGATTATTATGGCCGTCTTTACTATACTTTGGTTGTTGTGGATTTTCATACTCTAACTCCCACTTGTTCCGGTGCTTAAATTTCTGCTCAAATGTAACAACATATCGATAAGTAGCACCGAGTGATGAGATTTACAAAAAATACATTTCAGTTTGGATGTATATGTGTAGAGATCCACAGTATTTCTGAACCAAATGCCACTTAAAGTCTTTGATACCCAGCTTGGTGCACAAGGTGTGGAAGGTATTAGTGAACTTCGACACTACTTGGCCCCTCTCTTGATGCATCGTGGTCCATCTCATGTACTGGTTGTTAGGACCCTATAATTATAGGGAAATCAAGGTCGCTGAATATATATATTGGTTTGGGTTGCAGGTCGAAAACAATGTTTTATCCTGCAAAGGTGGGTTCATATTCAAAAATATCTTGAATCAAATTCATCATGGTGCATATTTAAAAGGAGAAAGTGATAAAAAATCCATCTGCAATTCTCCTGAATGTCGTAAAATAAATGATCTTCATCACTAGTCTCTCAGGTTTTGCTTGGGAAAAATTTCTGCATTTTTGAATTTGGTTTTGGATAGCCAAAGTTTGGTTTTATATTCATATTTTGGTCCGTTTTTAGAGCCAAAATAGCTCTCAGGCCTGTTACAGGGTACAAGGTTATATTAAAAATTTAACCAAAAAATTAATATTGGCCAGGGTCCAATCCCCATATCCACAAGCTATCGAGCATCTACCTATCAACACAACCAATGGTTAGCAACAACATACAAGCCAACACCCAAACACCAGTGCCAAGCACAAGTGGGTAACCTTGGATCACTACATCGACCATACAATAAAAGGTTGGTGTATATGAAGAGTAAACGATAGGGTTTCCTCCTCCATGTGGGATAAGTCCCATAAAGGTAAAAAATATACAATAAGAAATGCAGGATGTTAATGCTCTTTTGCTAGGGGCCATAATAATATGAAAGTATCAAAATATGTGTTCAATTGACAACAAAAAAAGGTGTCATGAGGTCAAATAAGCAATGGTTGGTGTTATCATTTGTTTTCATGTGGTTAGCGAAGCTTGATTTTACAGAATTGACAACAAATATCCTTTTTAACATCACATGTCTCCAATATTAAATATTGAGCTGGAAATGGATGATTTATGGTCTTTGAAAGGTTTTCTTAGGCATTCACAGTGCGCCAAAGGAGGATGATATTCGAATTAACTTGACAGAGAATTTTGAAGATTGCAAAAGAATTGAGAATATTCAAATTCTCAAGGACTACAATGCATGAACCTTCAAAGGGTTCGTTTATATTGAATTCAAAGATAATGCTTCATTATCAAAGACACTGGAGTTGGGTACTAATGAGTTGTCTGTTGAAGAAGCAATGGAAAGAAGTGGGGGATGTGATAGAGGTGGTATATTCTCTGGAGGATGAGGTCATGGTCGTGGCACCCCTCGTGGTCGTGGTCATGAAGATCACAAATGGAGGTCGTGGAACTCCAAGGTTCAACATGGATTCATATGCATGTAAGCTCATGAAGCAGAGTTTTCAATGCAAATTACCTGGGAATGCGTTGAAAGTTTTACATATCACAGACAGGAAAGCTCTATGAATTGTCTCGGCTGCTTGATAAGGTCACCTGCTACTTTGATGGGATAAAGATGGAGGTGGAGGCACTGGAACAGGTCCAAGATCTGAAGGCGACATGGATGACGTTTTTTCCAATGGGGAAGACTTCCAAATGGTTGATGATGACTCCGAATACGATCATGCATTTTCTTTCCTCATAGGTCATTTCATATAGGATCATGATTATTTCTTAGCTTATAATCGTGGGAATTTTCTTCGAATACCGATCCAGTGGACCCCCTAAAGGAACCTCCTCTTGCCATAGCAATTTAGAGCAATGATTTGGTGTTAGGAATATATGGGGAGTAGTCTGTGGTGCTACTACTTTTGTTAATTTTTGACTGGAATGTTGAAGATGTAACGAAAGCCATTGTTGTATGCCACTTTCAGAGCCTCTTTTCACTAGTTACACACAAACTTTAAACGTATTGCAGGGTTTGAGGTTTATGGTTCCATTCTTTTCTTTGGAATTGCCACCTAGTTTATTCCTTTATGTGCAAGGAGTTGGTGGCTATATTTATTATTGAAGATGTATTATCATCTCACAAACTCAAAGGATCCATTGACATGACTACCCTTCCTTGTTACATTTTGTCTCAACTATTCATTCATTTAATCAACTTTAACCTTTTGACTCCATTTTTCCCAATGGCCCTCTTTTGTTGTCTCAACCAAAATCTCAAAAACAAATCCTATTATGCATAACTAGCCTAAGATCCATACTCAAACAAATTTAAATCTGACATAGAGATCCCTCTCTAAGTCTTGGAGGGCTATATCCTTGACTCCAAGTGGTTTTGTGGTTACCCCTGCCTATTTCCTCCTCAGCCTGGGAAATTACAGGGTGCTAACATTGGTATTCATTGTTTCCAACAGGGTAATATTGTTCCTTGACTGCATCCATAAAAAGCCCAAGTGGGCTCACCCCATATATTCCAGACTGCTCTATGGAAATTTTCTCCGAGTAAGTTTCCCACCAATGTTTAACATGGGGGAGATCCTTAAGGAGTGCGAAGGTGATCTTTTCCCTGTCAGAAAAATTGTGAACAAAGAAATAACCTTCTAGTATATTTAACCATTTGTCTAGGGATCCCCATATATCTGACCTTCAAATATAGGAATATCAAAATTAACTCGTACCTTGAAAGGAGAGGTGCTTCCAAAGTGCCCTCTTGATGAAGATGCACCTGCTGCTATCGATAGGCGTTGAAGGATGTGGGAAAAATTCTCCATCATTTTGTCCCTCTATCGTGTGAGAGATTGCTCAAGCAACATATTGATATAATATTTTGCTCCGTCATTTTTCTTTTCTCCACCATGGACGGTTTCTTGGGCATGTGAGATGATTGTCCTCAAGAGAGACAAGCTCAATACCCAAATTTCTATACTCGGACCTCGTTGAGGACATGCATTGAAAAACGATCAAGAGCATACTGCTCTGATACAACTGATCCAGATTATTTTCAGCATGAAATGAGAGCGGAGATATAACATGAAAATATATAGAGATATCGCAAAAGATCCAATAATATAATAGAGGTATTTCAGAGATAAAAACATAAACACAAAAATACAATAATGCACAATTTCTATTAATGAGCGAAATGTACAAAATTGTAGAAATAAAGAGTGAAAGACTCACTAGAATGGTGGCATCTTATCTCTGAGAAGAGATGTGATGAATACTTGCATTCAAAAGGAGATGATATTACAATGAGGCTCAAAAGGAACTTTTATCATAAATAAAATCCAAAAACCTAACCCCGAAGGATGAAAAGCCAACAATTTTGTGGACCCCGTTTTGGGTAGTTTGGTGTATCAACTTCTCGGGGGTGTAACTTTGGCATACAATCTTCATTTGGGGTGCATGATAGCTTGTTGGAAAGGTATCATCAAGGAGATTCATTTTGGTGGCTCAATCATAGCCTCTAGTTTTCTTTGAGGAGGTTGATCCCAAAAAATCTTCATGTAGGCCCTCAAAATGGCCACAAAAGTTTAGGAACTGAAAAGCTGCTAAAAATAGTAAGTTGCCAGAAAACTATTTTGAGCCAATTGGAATAGGTGGGTGGCTATTGATATCCACCTATATCAATCCTCCCTCCTTATGAAGAAATGTTATTGGTTGCGTTGATTTCCGAGGGGAGAGGGGAAAGCACTTGTTGAATATGAACCTTGATGATCTGCTTGCCTTGCTGGAGAAGTTGCTTGCCTAGCTTGTTGAAGGTTGTCACGAAATTGTGGCTGAAAGGGTTGTACCTTTTTAACCAGTATGGCTACATGAGGTGACTACGTGTAGAAGGAATCCTTGTGTTTGGATTCAATCTTGTCGACCTACTTCTTTTGAACAAAAGGTGCTTGCACTGAGGCTGCAATGGTTGCGGTGTTCCTCTGTTCACCTTTTGAACAAATTGTGAAGAAGATGAATTTTGTAGTATGAGATACTACCTTGCGACACTGTATAGGTGGGACAATAGTTGGAACTACCTCTGGCATCCTCTTCTAAATGTATCTACTTGCCTTGTTGGAGAAGTTGCACTGCCTAGCTTGTTGAAGGTTGTCAGGAACTTGTGCTGGAAGGGTTGTAAATTTTTAACCAGTTTGGCTACCTAAGAGGACTGTGTGCAGAAGGGATCCTTGTGCTTGGATTCAATCTTGTCGACTTGCTTCTACTAAACAAAAGGTACTTGGACCGAGGCTGCAGTGGTTGCGGTGTTCTTCTGTTCACCTTTTGAATAGATTGTGAAGAAGCTGAATTTTGTAGTATGAGATACTACCTTGCAACACTGTTTAGGTGGGAAAATAGTTGGAACTACATCTGGTATCCTGTAGAGATGACCCCCCAGAGAAACAATGACACTACGGGGTGGAGACTCATAAATAACATGGCACTTCCACATATATGGTTGGCCCAAAAGAACATCACAAAAATTCAATGGGGAAACATCACATAAAACCTCATCCTTGAAGGGATGGATGCCATATGAAAATCGACACTACTGGATGACACAGAGATATCATCTCTAGTGAGGCCACCCAATGATGTATGGCCATGGGTGTGGTGTTGTCAACAATCCCAATTGTTTGATGACCTTTGCTGAGATGAGGTTCTTCTGGCTTCCGCTATCAATAATGAAATACAACAGGGTCCCCTTCAACCACATCTGTGAATGAAAGAGGTGCTCCCCCTCTTCAGGATCTACTGGTTCTTATGGTTGAATTATTGCGGTTGCAACAATAGAAGTGGGGTCTATGTTTTTTGTTCCTGAGTTTATACTTTAAGGCTATAAAGTATACCTTCAAGGCATCCGTAAATGTTTAAAGGAATAATTTGAGAATACGAATTCAAAAGGAAGGTTGAAGCATGATCGGTTTCTCAACTGTCTCTGTCTTGCTTCATGTTGTTCTTGGATGCTAATGTCTCTCTCAATATCAGCCCATGAACGCTCTAATTCAACCCGATTAGTTGCTGTTTATAAAATGGTATTAAATAAATTCAAGGCAATACTGGTTTGATCTTGAAGGCCTGGCTCAATATTGGGTTGTCTGCTACTTGGAACAATCATGGAGGATAAAACTTTATTTATTTGTGAAAGGATTTTAATCAAACATTACTTCAAAATTTCCAGAGATGAGAACAAGAAAAACAATTTTGAAATTCTAAACAGTAACATAAATACATTTGAGGCCGTTTCCTGGATTTGTAACAATTTGAAAATTTTAAACTTACATATAAGTATTATAGAAAAATATGAGGCTTTAATCAAGAAAGAATCTCATATTTCAATAGATGATAATGGAAGAAAATGAGGTTTCTAATGAAAGTTAAGTATTAAGGTTCAAAAGATTTACAGGTCTTAAAATCACTGATAGCGATTTCAGAGGAAAAACTGTAAACAATTTGATATCCAAACCAATCTGAACTAGAAATCAAATATGTAGATAACTTCAAATTGATTATTCATTAGAAAAACATTTAAAGAAAAATACAACAAAATTTTAGTAAACATGGTTGAAGAACACGTAGCTACAAATTTGCAAGATTAAGAATCTCGTTTGTAATCTATATTATGATGTATTGGAAAACTGTTATTACAATCGGCTCTCTCCAAAAATCATGAAGCCCTTTCTCAGTCTTTAGAAACTACATTTATACATTTTCATCAAAATTTTCTCGCTGGTGACTAACCAACTTCTTAATATTACAGTTACATATAAAAATAATGTCAACCGTTTACATTTTCTTTCTAATTTCTAATGATAAAAATATTTTAAAAAGATTTTAAACTTGCGTTGACGAACTTCCTTTCTCCGCTTCAATACACTGAACACACTTTCCCAAAAATTTCACAAAAGTCCTGGGAGCATTTGGTATTTCATTTGCTTCAAACAAGAAAAATCTTTTCTGCAGTTCAGACAAACGTTTTTCTATCATCTTTTTTGTGAATTTAATAGTTTTCAACTTTAGATTTGGCGTCACCATCCATTTGTTGATCTCTATAATATTGATTAATTTAATTTTTGAAATCTCTATTTTCATTTCCTCCAGCTCTTCTTTGAACCTTAGCTGGTGCCTGGCAATATTAATCTCACCTAATAATCCGGAATAGTCATCTGTTCCGATATTCAATGAAGCTCTTTCTAAGAGATCGAAAATTCCCTGGAAATCATCATTGACCTCTCTTGTTATTCTTTTATATTCGGCCAGGTTTGCTTCCCACACTTTTAATATTATGTCCCCTTTAACCTGTTCAGAAATAGATAATTTCTGAATCTTTCCTACTTCTTCCTTTGATGAGAAAGCCACTGCCTTTTGAAAAGTCGTTCTAGCTGCTTTCGCCTCCCTTTCCTTCTGGAAAACATTCTCCAAAGACTTATTTGTTTCTTGAAAATAATTCTGGACTACTTCCAGATTCAARAACACTTTCTGYTGTTYTTCYTCTATTYTCAAATATATCYSCAATGCTTGTGTCCTGAAATTTTCAAGTTCTACTACTTGATTAGTAATAGAAATAATTTTATCTTGTAAATGTTTATTTTCTTCTCCCATCTTTTGGACCTGTTCCCGTGTGACCTGTATTATGTGTTTTGCCTCCTCCAAGTCTTTATTTATTTTCTGAATTTCTTGCATATCCTTTAGTCTAGCTTGTTCTAGACCCTTTTGTATTCCCCAACTAATATTTCTCTCATTTTCTTTTAATTTGTCTTGCAACTGAATTATTGTTTGGTCCTTTTGTTTGAGCATAGTTGTTAAATTGCCAACATAATACATTTTTGCTGATGCTATAGCACCCATTGTACCTGCTAACTCTGTAGCAAATTCTTCATCTTTGAGTTTCTTTCCATCTATAATAAGCCTATGCTTTTTAATCATCCCCTCTCCTCTTGGATGAATTTCCTGTTTCAAGACTGCTCTTCACTTTTTACTGAAAAAGTAATTTGATGGGGGGATTTCATCTCTTGAAATCGGCTCTAGATCACTAACATATAAAGATCCTTCATGGGGGGTTCCAAAAGTTGACTGCAATGGAGTTAAAGAGGTGATAGGAGTACCGAGCTCTGTTGATGCTATTCCTCATATCTTTTCTGGAACATTTTTCATGATTTCTGGAATTGTTTCCAACTCTTTTCTCTTCTCTATTTCCGATTCTTTTGTTTGAGAACCCTCTATGTCTTGGGAAGGTATCTCCGTATTCTTCAACTTACCTTTGGTATTTTCTTTATCCTGTGTATTAGTTTCAAACCCTGGAGGGGGCCCTTCCTGTTCTGGCAGTGGGGTTGAAACTTCACCCTGCAAACTCTTGGGTAGGCAACTTTGCCTATGGCTCTGAAAAGATGTGAATCCGGTCTGTGAGTCAGGTGGAAAGGCCTGGACTCTATTTAGTACTTCTTCATAATATTTAACATCTTTAAATATATCATCATAAATAGATACTAAATGTTCATACGCCTTTAGATTACAATGTATGAAATGCCTACTTATTACTTGGTAGGGGTCGTATTTTCTGTGCTCAATATCTACTAATTTCACTTCTTCTAATGACTCAGCCTCTACCTTAGAATGGCCTAAATTTAATAAAGCAAATTTTCCAATATGAACAGGGAAAGATGGCCATGATTTCTTCTGAGATGCTTTTAATTCTAATCGAACACCGCCCTTTACTATCTGATAAGCTACCTCCCCGCACACCAACCTGTCCGGTAGGAATTTAGGGAGTGCATGAGGGGGAATGGAACAACCATAAACCCTAATGTAGGAAAAATTTTCCTCAATAAACCAATCGACAACTGCTTTAAGACTTTCTGTGATTGCATCAGAAATGTGAGGGGGTTCGTATCCAAAAAAAATTCTGTGCATATGAATAATAATAAAATGACAAAACTCGTAAAATGCGTCTTTAGCATTTTCTTCCCAAAGGGCTGAGTGATATTTATGAATGGGTTATGGGAAGGAAATGATCCAACTCCAATTCATTAATGGAAAGGGAGTCACAAAACAGATTGGATCCATAATGTATGCAGACATATAAAAAGCTGTTGGTTATCCCTTTGATTTTGCTGCTTTGTAGTTTAAAATTTCTTGTGTTAAGTTATTTGACAAAATATTATGCCAGTTAAAACCATTTCCTTCTGAAGCTTCCTCTAAAAAGGGCACCCAGTCTGCATGAAAATGACAAGGATCTTTTCTCCCGAAAAGTCTACATAACATAATGTCTACATAAACCATGTATTCATTTAAGGAGGTCGTAGCATAAATACCATGAGAATCAGCCCTAAACTTTGCTTGAGACCTCGTCCATCCTCTAATCATATCGGGATATGTCTGGTGTGCCTTAATACATTCTTTTCTCTGAAACTCTGCTAAAAATTCAGCATTAGAAGTGTGTTTAGTATTTGGCGAGTGTTTATACATTACTTGAATGTGCTCTGGTCAAAATGAGCCGACTATAGCTCCTTGTTCGTTTAAAATGATCCTTGTTGGGATATCGACCTTATCCAGAGCCTAGCTAATCATATCAGTGTATTCCACGAGCCTCGGGCTCGCAACGATCTTATGGAGCTCTGACTCAGCTATGTCCCGGAAATGATTTTCAGAATCAGGATGAGCAGTCTCAAACTCGTATTCCAACAAATCGGAGATTTGAGTCCAAGATTTAATAGAATCTATAGCATGTGGAGTGGTGTCGGAGATAATATCTCCTTCCTGTGCATCTTCATTCTTCTTCGGTGCCTTTTTGGGTGCCATGACTTTTGTGTTTAATTGAAAACCTGTCACAGAAAATGGATGAACGAGCTTAGCTTAAAATGAAAGCACAGACATTCGAATGTTTATTTTGAATACATTTAAAAAATGACAAGATTTGCACAGCTGTCACGAATTTAAAGCTCTTAATGCAGAAGATATTTTTCCGAGATACGCATTTAATGTCCGTATTTAGGCACCTTCGGGTTTTTGAAGAAAACGAGAAACCTACTTAAATGGTAAGCAAAACATGAATGAACACCTAAGAATGATTACCATTAATCTTGTTTTTGAAAAAAGGCTAATTAGTGTTAATCATAGTTTAAAGCTGAAAACTTCATTTTTCGGGATTTCGAAAATCCTGATGTCAAGAGGTATGTCGTCGATGAAAAACGATTTTCGAAAATGTGAAATTGCAATGTTTTAATTAAGTTTTAAACGCTTTTATCACATTAATTAATTGCGATTAGACGTTTTCGAAATTTCGGAAATCGTGATGTTGAGAAGTATGTGATCAATAAAATACGATCTCCGAAATCGCGATGGCTTGCTTTTTAAACAGGACTTAACTTATCTTAATTAACTAACTAATTGTGATTAAGGCCAAAATAACATTAGTTTAATTTGACGTGAATTGTGGATTGGGGTTTCATAATTCGGGATTTCGGGAAAGATGATGACAGGAGATGTGATCTTGCTGAACCGCGAATCCCGAAATCGCGACATTTTAACCCTTAATCTTTCTTAAAAGAGACTAAATTATTTCGTGTTTAAATTAATATTGTAATGTTTCGGGAAATCGGGGATCGGGGTTTCACGATTCGATTTGCATCAAACATTTGTTTGTATTAAACCCCGAATCCCAAAAATTCTTTTAAGTTTAATTTAAAAAAATCATTAGTTCAAATTTTAACATGTTTTAAATAATTTTGAAATAAAAGCGTCGGGAGTCTTATAATTTTTTGTAAACCTTTTTCCCTTTCATTATCTGAAAAATTAATAAAAAACTAAGATAAAGGTATTGTGTTCTTAGAAATGATATGAAACTCATGTTTTATGAAAAGCTGAAACCCGAAAAAGAAAAAATTAGGCCTTAGAGATAAAAATTTAAGATCTGTTTCAACATAGGCTCCAACTCGGGACCTCTTCTCCTTGTGGGACTTGGAGAACATGTAGACTCAGTGCCTTCATTGGGTAAATGGTGTCAAGGTTTTATCACTGCTAAAATTGCTAAAGGAGAGGAAAAAGAGAATTCATTTCAACTTTGGAAAATATTTTCAAAACTTCTTATTTGCTTTAAACTCAGTTGTAGTATTCTTCATAATATTCTCCTTCTCGTTCTGAATTTAAGTTAGTATTAATATGATTAGAACAATCTTAGGAAACTCAACAGATTTGTAAATTTCGGCTTGCATCAAAATAAAATTTACAATTTTAATTGGGGAGCTCTATCTTGACTTAAGATGAAAATCCGGTTTCCAAAAACTGGTAACTAGAATAGAGTGATAGATAAGTATGACAACCTTACAGACACGTCAGATATTGCTTCACTGCCAGCGGGCCTGTTCAATACCCCGATGAAGTTATCTGTCCCTTTTTTACTGAATTTCCTTTCACCGCTTCGAGTGCTAATTATATATTTATACTCAGATATTGCTTCACTGCCAGCAGGCCCGTTCAGTACCCCAATGAAGTTATCTGTCCCTTTTATATTAGACGAGGGCAATCATTTAAATGAATTTCCTTTCATCGTCTTTGGGACTAGATGGGGAAAATCAAATATGAATTTCCTTTCACCATCTATCTTAGCTTATAAATACGAAGCGGGGGCAATCAGTGATACTTAAAATATCAGGGGTGGTTATCTGTGTAAAATTTTACAATAGAGGTTTGTCAACCTGTTTTGATTATTCTAGACCAATCTTTTCTCAACTTTCAAAACCCCTTAGTCTATAGAGAGAAAAGGGAAATATTATTTTCAGGGGTTATCCTTTTGAGCAAGCTTAAATCTTCAGACAAATTGTTAAGAAACCTAAGAGAGTCAGAATCAACCTAAACATAACCATTTTTAGTCAGAGAATAAGAACTATGAAGACTGGTCTTACTGAATTTAACTATTTTTCGATTTCAAAAGTTAATACATAATCTCTCCTTCTTTGATGGGAAAACCCAAAAAAGTGAAAAACAATATTGAGGGTATAAAGGAGATGTCTAACAATTTGTAAGCCAGAAAACATAGGTTGTCAATTCAAAAATAACCCTTTGGACTTTTTTCTTAAAGATTTTTACTTCGAAATGCCTTTAAACTTGTTCTAAGTGAAACCCTTAAGGTTTAAGTATTAAAAACAAATGCTTTTATTTACCTATAAGCTTACGGGATAAGCAACACAATTATTATTATTATTATTATTATTATTTTTTTCAGAATAAAAACTTAACTAATTTTATTTTATTTTTATTTATTTGCAAAATGAGAATAGACTTTCTAAAAATGAAAAACAAAATGGTATATGCAATGAAAGTTTCTAGAAATTAATTATTCCATATAATGTTTTAAAAAACGCCCGTTGACAGGGACATTCAAGATTATACCATCCAATTTTTCAAGCAAAAATGAATTTTTTCCTTCAGGAGATGCTACCTTAAATGGTCCGTACCAAATATGATCGAATTTACCATTTTTTCCTGAATCCTCTTTTCGAGCATCCCATCTCAAAACCAGATCTATGGGGAGAAAATTTATGTCCTTGGCTTTACGATCAAATAATACCTTCATGTCATCCTGGTATTTCTGCAACTTTTCATCCACTACTGCCCTGTGCTTCTGAACTTCAATTAGCTGATTTATCCTTCTTGTGAGAGGATTCGGTTCTTCCTTCTCGTCTTGCCATAGTTTTATCACAGGAAGTGCTAGGTTTATAGGCAACACTACATCTGTTCCATATACCATTTGAAAGGGAGAAGTACCGATAGATTTTTTTGTGCCTATCCAATTTGCCCACATAGCATATTTTAAATGCAAATGCCAATACTTTTTATTTTCGTTTAACATTTTCTTGATTATACTAATTAAGCTCTTGTTTGAAGATTCCACCAGACCATTTCCCTGAGGATAGTATGCTATGGAATGACCCAGCACAATATTATATTTTTGGCAAAAGATGACCATTGCCATAGACTTAAAAGCCTGTGCATTGTCTGTGACTATATTTCTGGGACAACCAAACCTAGACAAGATATTTTCTTCCAAGAAGTCTATAACTACTGAATCAATAGCCTTTCTTGTTGGGATAGCTTCCACCCATTTGGTAAAATAGTCTGTAGCGGTCAGGATCCATCTGTGTTGAGCACTAGAATGAGGATTAATTTCACCTATGAAGTCTAGTCCCCATTGTTGAAAAGGAGCTTCTGTCTTGACTGGGACCAATGGCATCGCTGGTAGTTTGTGTTTTCCTGAAAAAATTGGCAAGGGCTGCAAGCTCGTACCTTAGCATTGACATCTGGGAAAAGTTTGGGCCAGTAATAGCCAACCCTCAGGATTTTGTATGCCATAGCCCTCCAAGCGTGGTGTCCTCCACAGACTCCTTCGTGAAATTGATCTATAACTTCCTCTGTTTACGACTCAACCAGACAGACCAAGAGGAAGCCAAGCGGGTCTTTCCAGTATAATCATTTTTTAGAAATACAGTATTTGACTGCATGCAGTTAGCATTCTAGCTTTGGATGGAGACAAGTCAGTTGGACATTTCAATGTCAGTAAGTATGTTACTATGTCCTTGTACCAATTTGACGACGTGAATTTCTCCTCAATTCTGTTTTCAACTATTTGGTCCCCAAGTTCATTCACGTCTACCCATTCTTCCTCCTCCTGAGAACTGTTTATTCCAAGAGCTCTGAAATTGGATTCAGCTAAAAGTTTAGCTAAACCTTTCCCCTTTACCAATTTTGCCGGTTTAACCTCCAAGTCGAACTCTTGAATTTTGGCAAGCCATCTTCCTCTTTTGCCATCACTGTCTGCTTGAACCAAAATATCTTTTACAGAACTAGTGGGTACATATGCAATCACTTTAGAGTGTAAAACATAAGTTCTGAAAGCTTTCAATGATTTTACCATAGCATATGCTTGCTTTTCCATTATATTATATTTGAGTTCAACATCTCAGAGACTATTGATAAAGAAGGCTATCGGTTACTCGAAACCTTCTTCGTTCTTTTGAAGGAGTACAACAGCAAGCGTGTGTTCAGAGGTAATTGAAAAAATAAGAAAATCTTTGAGATAATCGGGGCTCACTAGTACTGGTGCCTCCTCACTTATAACCTTCTTAATATGGGCAAATGATGCTTTAGCTTATGCTGTCCATTTTACTTCACTGTTTTTTCTGAGCATATCTGTAATCAATTTCACAATTTCAACGAAGTTAGGAATAAATCTTCTCAAGAAATTTATTTTTCTTAAAAATGATTGAATTTCTTTCACGTTCCTAGGAATAACTATTGTATCTATAGCTTCTACTCTTTTAGGGTCAATTCTGATTCCATCTCGAGATACGATGTGACCCAACAACTTGCCTTCTTGCATAGCGAAATGAGACTTCTTAGGATTTAAGGATAAACCAAACCTGCGACATTTTTCAAATGTCTATCTGAGATGAATCATATGGTCTTCATCCGATTTAGAGAAAATATTAAAATAATCCAAATAGATGACTACGAACTTGTTCCGTTCGCCAACGAAAGAAATATCCATCGCGTGTTGAAAAGTAGCACCTACATTCATCAGTCCAAACGACATTTTATCGTACATAAACATGCCCCAAGGAGTGGTAAATGTGGTTTTTTCTTTATCGAGCTCACTGACGACAATTTGATTGTAACCTGAAAATCTATCAATCATTGACATCCTATTAGCTCCTACTACTTTTTCAAGAACATGGTCCATTTTAGGTAGAGGATAATTATCTTTGAGAGAAGATTTATTAAGATTCCTGAAATCGACACACAATCTAATTTCCCCGTTTTTCTTTCTAACCGGGACCAGATTAACTACCCAATCAGAATATCTTAGGGGTACAATTATCTTAGCATCAAGAAGTTTTTTGACTTCTCGTTCGATAATAGGTAATAAAATGGGGTTAAATTGTCGGAGTTTTTGTTTAAAAGGGTTGACACCAGGTTTGAGGGGTATCTTATGTTTGATCACAGAAGTGTCATATGTTTTCAGTGCTTCATACGACCATGCGAAAACATCTTTGTATTTTCTTAACAACTTTGTGTATTTATTTTTGTTTTTTGTTGATAAATATTTGGATAGTTTAACCATTCGGGGATTTTCTTTAGTTCCTATATTACAATGTTCAACCTCCTCTGGTTGGGGTTGTAGGGTGGCTTTTGAAGGTATATCATCTTGATTAAAAAGTCTTTCCAAAGGGATTAGACCCTTGGGAATTTGGTTGTTCTTGAGAACAAGCATTCGGTGATTTGCAATTTTATCGTGAAATTCTTTAGAATCCTCCCCCTCTCACATGATCCAAATTGGATAATTTTGATTTTCTTGATCGCTATGCGTTTCTGCAAATTCGTCTAATGATTCTAGAAACTTTCAAAGCTGCTCATCATCTTCAAAAACTGCCAATGTTGTATGTTATTTGGTATCGAAGGGCGATGTCTCATTTGTATGTGATATTTTAATTTAAAAGCAGTTGGGGGTGTGAAAGTTGATGCAGCTTTGGCTAAAGCATCAACTTGTTGATTTTCAGATCTTGGGACGAAATGAAAATTCACATATGAGAATAAGTTCTCGATTAAATCCCAGACACAATTTCTATAGGACCGTAATCTAGGATTCTTAGCCTGGTACTGCCGATTCACCTATTTTATAATTAACTCGACGTCACCAAAGACTTTGAGTTTCTTAATTTTCATCCTTCTAGCAGCTTCTAATCCTAGCACTAAAGCTTCATACTCGCATACATTGTTTGTACAATCCACATTCCACTGAAGCCTATATGAAAAAGGAATAAAAAATTGATCATCAGGAGCCACAAGAAGTGCTCCTGCTCTGGCTGCAAGGAAAGACGAAGCACCATCAAAATACATTTTCCATACTCCAGTGCTATATACATTTTTCTCTATTTCTGTTTTTTCAATTTTTTCTTCTATACAATTATCGTCTACATGTACTTCAAAATCGTCATCAATAGATAATATACAATTTCCTAAGTCTTGGTCAGCAATATAAACTGGATGGTTGTTCGGGTTGTGTGGATCACCTACAGTAAATGCCAACCTAGTCTCTCTGTAAAGATGAGTGTATTGGCCTTCGAAAACTGGAATTGTAGCGTATGTCATATCCAGTTGGAGAGATCCTCCAAGCTTGGCACCCCATGATATAGATAATAGCATACCATACTTTGGGGGAAGGTCAACGACCATTACATCCATAAGAATACTTTTAGCAAGTATTTGCGCCAAACCTACCACTAGGTATTTAATCATACCTATGCATTTGACTTTCCTCGAATCGAAAGAATATAAGTCACCATAGGGCCTTGTGATTTCAAGACCAAGTTTTTCCATAATTTCCTTTGGCATAACATTGTGGGAATCTCCGGAATCCAACATACAATTATGGAGAAGGTGGTCAAACAGGGTTAACATAATATAACATGGAGCCACAGTGTCTCTTGCACCTTCGAAGTGTGGACTGAAGACTATGTTTGGTTTGTCGTCTTCTAAGTTGATGACGTCGGCCTGGCTTTCGTCTTCGAAAAAATTAATCATCTTGGCGATTTGTTTTCTGTATATGGGATTTTTAGCTAATTCAACAAGAGGAATAGGAATTTTGATTTTATTTATTTCGTTTTCCAAATTAAAATTTCCTAGGGCCTTGTCATTTTCGATGTTCGGGGCTTCCATACCTTTCTTTTTCAGTTTTTCGTTGTGATGTGAACTTGTTTTCATTTATAGGAGCTAGTGCCTTCATAGGGACTGTTTCTACTGGTTCTGTCTGGACAGGTTGCGTATCAGCTATGTTTCTTTTCGCAGACTGTTTATCAACAACTTTTGGAGTTGCCTCATCGGTTTCGCTTCTTGCCAAACTCTTTTTTGTCGGAACATTTGGGAGACTTTTATTTCTTGGTCTTAAATTATATTTTCCCTGTAGTTCAGCTATAATATCATCTACAATATCTTGATATGTGAAATCATCAGTCATATTATTGCTAACATGGTCTTCCGATGTACTTTCTTTACTTAAAGATGCTTCGTAATCCTGTCTCGATAAATAAGGTGATTTATTATCGTCGCCAAGGTTACTAATATCTTCATTGATTTCTTCAAAATCTCCTAAATCTTCCTCTCCAATGTAGTTTTCACTTTTAAAGGGTGTTGGAATTTTTTGATCTTCATTTTTAATTATTTTCTGTGGTCCCTGAGGATCAGGATTTCTTCGAAAATCTTTTCTGGGGAAATTATCTCTTTTCGATTTCTCTAGTTCCATTTTTGAGATCTTGTTTGAAAGTTCTCGAATGATCCTAGCCATTTCTTCTATTCTGTCTCCTGAGGATTTTCCCGATCCTGAAGATCCACCTTGTTCTTTAAATTTCCTATTTTCTTTGTTTGTAGTTTCAGTCTTTGCTTTTAGTTTCCCCGATGCCATCATGTTTGATTCAATCTCAAGCACATCATCCTGTATTTTCGTGAGATATGTTGATCTCCTTTCTCTCAATAATAAGGCGAAGTCGGGATCAAAAGCGCCAACAAAAGTCACTTTTTCTGCAGGTTGTGAAGGTTTAACCTCAACTGGAATTTTATTATACAACTTATTGAACCTCTGCGTGAATTCTAGAACTGATTCAGAGTTTTTCTTTCTAAGGGCTCCAAATTCAGTCAAGTAGTAGAGGTGGTCCTTCCTCTCTCCCCATTGTCTAATAAATGCACTTTCAAGTTCTTCATAAGATCTTAAAGATCCAGCTGCTAAGGATCGGAACCAGGTCCTCACCTGTCCCTCGAAACTTTGAATGAGGAGTCTAGAATAGACATCTTCGTGTTCTATTCCGAGGATGTCAACAAATTGATCAAATTTTTTTATATGTTCTTGGGCAGTCAGATCACCTTCCCCTATAAATTTTGGAAGGATTTTCATATAATTCTCGGGGAGATCATGAAGAGGAACGGGAAGAACAAGTGGAGCATATCTAGCAGCTACTTTAGCGAAGATTCCAGGAAGCGGTACTTGAACACCTCCAGGGGCACCACCTCCAACTCCAACACCTCCTTGTGTAGCCATGGTTAAATTTGAGGCTGATGTTTGGAAAGTGTGAGGAGAAGATTCTCGAAAATCTGGTGAAGAAACTTTAGGAAATGAGAATGTATCGTATGAGAGGGGAAGTGAAAGTGATCTTTCAAGAGTTTCCGAAGTGTTTGATTGCGTAAAGTCAGGCTGACATATAGTATATGTGGGTAAAAAGATTTGTGTAAGTGATTTTCGTGATTTTAAAATCTTTTCCGGATCAGAGACTGGCGAGGTCTGCTTGCTATCCGGGTTTTTTCTGGTGTTCTTTTGGCTAATATCCAGTTTAGTTATTGTGGAGTCGCCAAGTGAAAAATATTAAGCCTTAGAAGGTTTTCTGTCCTTGTTCACTATCAAAAATAGAAAATGTCAATGTCGTTCTTCCCAGGGAAAAGATTCGTTTCTTCGTTCCCCGACAACGGCGCCAAAAAGATGTTGTTCCTGAGTTTATAGTTTAAGGCTATAAAGTATACCGTCAAGGCATCCGTAAATGTTTAAAGGAATAATTTGAGAATACGAATTCAAAAGGAAGGTTGAAGCATAATCAGTTTCTCAACTGTCTCTGTCTTGCTTCCTGTTGTTCTTGGATGCTAATGTCTCTCTCAATAGTAGCCCATGAACGTTCTAATTCAACCCGGTTAGTTGTTGTTTTTAAAATGGTATTAAATAAATTCAAGGCAATACTGGTTTGATCTTGAAGGCCTGGCTCAATATTGGGTTGTCTGCTACTTGGAACAACCATGGAGGATAAAACTTTATTTATTTGTGAAAGGATTTTAATCAAACGCTACTTCAAAATTTCCAGAGATGAGAACAAGAAAAACAATTTTGAAATTCTAAACAGTAACATAAATACATTTGAGGCAGTTTCCTAGATTTGTAACAATTTGAAAATTTTAAACTTACATATAAGTATTATAGAAAAATATGAGGCTTTAATCAAGAAAGAATCTCATATTTCAATAGATGACAATGAAAGAAAACGAGGTTTCTAATGAAAGTTAAGTATTAAGGTTCAAAAGATTTACAGGTCTTAAAATCACTGATAGCGATTTCAGAGGAAAAACTCTAAACAATTTGATATCCAAACCAATCTAAACTAAAAATCAAAGATGTAGATAACTTCAAATTGATTATTCATTAGAAAAACATTTAAAGAAAAATACAACAAAATTTTAGTAAACATGGTTGAAGAACACGTAGCTACAAATTTGCAGGATTCAAAATCTCGTTTGTAATCTATATTATGATGTATTGGAAAACTGTTATTACAATCGGCTCTCTCCAAAAATCCTGAAGCCCTTTCTCAGTCTTTAGAAACTACATTTATACATTTTCATCAAAATTTTCTCGTTGGTGACTAACCAACTTCCTAATATTACGGTTACATATAAAAATAATGTCAACCGTTTACATTTTCTTTCTAATTTCTAATGATAAAAATATTTAAAAAAGATTTTAAACTTGCGTTGATGAACTTCCTTTCTCTGCTTCAATACACTGAACACACTTTCCCAAAAAATTCACAAAAGTCCTCGGAGCATCTGGTATTTCATTTGCTTCAAACAAGAAAAATCTTTTCTGCAGTTCAGGCAAACATTTTTCTATCATCTTTTCTGTGAATTTAATAGTTTTCAACTTTAGATTCAACATCACCATCCATTTGTTGATCTCTGTAATATTGATTAATTTAATTTTTGAAATCTCTATTTTCATTTCCTCCAGCTCCTCTTTGAATCTTACCTGGTGCATGGCAATATTAATCTCACATAATAATCTGGAATAGTCATCTGTTCCAATATTCAATGAAGCTCTTTCTAAGAGATCGAAAATTCCTCATCATTGACCTCTCTTTTTATTCTTTTATATTCGGCCAGGTTTGCTTCCCACACTTTTAATATTATGTCCCCTTTAACCTGTTCAGAAATAGATAATTTCTGAATCTTTCCTACTTCTTCCTTTGATGAGAAAGCCACTGCCTTCTGAAAAGTCGTTCTAGCTGCTTTCGCCTCCCTTTCCTTCTGGAAAACATTCTTCAAAGAATTATTTGTTTCTTGAAAATAATTCTGGACTACTTCCAGATTCAAGAACACTTTCTGCTGTTCTTCCTCTATTCTCAAATATATCTCCAATGCTTGTGTCTTGAAATTTTCAAGTTCTACTACTTGATTAGTAATAGAAATAATTTTATCTTGTAAATGTTTATTGTCTTCTCCCAACTTTCGGACCTGTTCCTGTGTGACCTGTATTATGTGTTTTGCCTCCTCCAAGTCTTTATTTATTTTCTGAATTTCTTGCATATCCTTTATTCTAGCTTGTTCTAGACCCTTTTGTATTCCCCAACTAATATTTCTCTCATTTTCTTTTAATTTGTCTTGCAACTGAATTATTGTTTGGTCCTTTTGTCCGAGCATAGTTGTTAAATTGCCAAAAAAATACATATTTGCTGATGCTATAGCACCCATTGTATCTACTAACTCTGTAGAAAATTCTCCATATTTGAGTTTCTTTCCATCTATAATAACCCTATGCTTTTTAATCATCCCCTCTCCTCTTGGATGAATTCCCTGTTTCAAGAATACTCTTCGGTTTTTACTGAAAAAGTAATCTGATGGGGGGATTTCATCTCTTGAAATGGGCTCTAGATCACTAACATATAAAGCTCCTTCATGGGGGGTTCCAAAAGTTGACTGCAATGGAGTTAAAGAGGTGATAGGAGTACCGAGCTCTGTTGATGCTATTCCTCCTATATTTTTTGGAACATTTTTCATGATTTCTGGAATTGTTTCTAGCTCTTTTCTCTTCTCTGTTTCCAATTCTTTTGTTTGAGAACCCTCTGTGTCTTGGGAAGGTATCTTCGTATTCTTCAACTTACCTTTGGTATTTTCTTTATCCTGTGTATTAGTTTCAAACACTGGAGGGGGCCCTTCCTGTTCTGGCGGTGGGGTCGAAACTTCACCTTGCAAATTCTTGGGTAGGCAACTTCGCCTATGGCTCTGAAAAGATGTGAATCTGGTCTGTGAGTCAGGTGGCAAGGCCTGGACTTTGTTCAATACTTCTTCATAAGATTTAACATCTTTAAATATATCATCATAAATAGATACTTCATGTTCACATGCCTTTAGATTACAATGTATGAAATGCCTACTTATTACTTGGTAGGGGTCGTATTTTCTGTGCTCAATATCTACCAATTTCACTTCTTCTAATGACTCAGCCTCTACCTTAGAATGACGTAAATTTAATAAAGCAAATTTTCCAATATGAAAAGGGAAAGATGGCCATGATTTCTTCTGAGCTGCTTTTAATTCTAATCCAACACCGTCCTTTACTATCTGATAAGCTACCTCCCTGCACACCAATCTGTCCGGTAGGAATTTAGGGAGTGCATGAGGGGGAATGGAACAACCATAAACCCTAATGTAGGAAAAATTTTCCTCAATAAACCAATCGACAACTGCTTTAAGACTTTCTGTGATTGCATCATAAATGCGAGGGGGTTCGTATCCAAAAAACATTCTGTGCATAGGAATAATAATAAAATGACAAACCTCGTAAAATGCGTCTTTAGCATTTTCTTCCCAAAGGGCTGAGTGATATTTATGAATGGGTTCTGGGAAGGAAATGATTCAACTCCAATTCATTAATGGAAAGGGAGTCACAAAACAGATTGCATCCATAATGTATGCAGACATATAAAAAGATGCTGGTTGTCCCTTTGATTTTGCTGCTTTTTAGTTTAAAATTTCTTGTGTTAGGTTATCTGACAAAATCTTATGCCAGTTAAAACCATTTCCTTCTGAAGCTTCCTCTAAAAAGGGCACCCAGTCTGCATGAAAATGACAGGGATCTTTTCTCTCGAAAAGTCTACATAACATAATGGCTGCATAAACCATGTATTCATTTAAGGAGGCTGTAGCATAAATACCATGAGAATCAGCCCTAAACTTTGCTTGAGACCTCTCCCATCCTCTAATCATATCAGGATATGTCTGGTCTGCCTCAATACATTCTTTTCTTTGAAACTCTACTAAAAATTCAGCATTAAAAGTGTGTTTAGGATTTGGCGAGAGTTTATACATTACTTGAATGTGCTCTAGTCTGAATGAGCTGACGATAGCTCCTTGCTCGTTTAAAATGATCCTTGTTGGGATATCAACCTTATCCAGAGCCCAACTAATCATATCAGTGTATTCCACGAGCCTCGGGCACGCAATGATCTTATGGAGCTCTGACTCAGCTATGTCCCGAAAATGATTTTCAGAATCAGGATGAGCATTCTCAAACTCGTATTCCAACAAATCAGAGATTTGAGTCCAAGATTTAATAGAATCTATAGCATGTGGAGTGGTGTCGGAGATAATATCTCCTTTCTGTGCGTCTTCATTCTTTTTGGGTGCCTTTTTGGGTGCCATGACTTCTGTGTTTAATTGAAAGCCTGTCACAGAAAATGGATGAATGAGCTCAACTTAAAATGAAAACACAAACATTCGAATGTTTATTTTGAATACATTTAAAAAATGACAAGATTTGCACAACTATCACGAATTTAAAGCTCTTAATGCAGATTTTTTTTTTCTCGAGATACGCATTTAATGTCCATATTTAGGCACCTTCGGGTTTTTTAAGAAAACGAGAAACCTACTTAAATGGTAAGCAAAACATGAATGAACACCTAAGAATGATTACCATTAATCTTGTTTTTGAAAAAAAGGCTAATTAGTGTTAATCATAGTTTAAAGCTGAAAACTTCATTTTTCGGGATTTCGGAAATCCTGATGTCAAGAGGTATGTCGTCGATGAAAAATGATTTACGAAAATGCGAAATCGCGATGTTTTAATTAAGTTTTAAACTCTTTTAGCACATTAATTAATTGCGATTAGACGTTTTCGGGATTTCAGAAATCGTGATGTTGAGAAGTATGTGATCAATAAAATCCGATCTCCGAAATCACGAAATCACGATGGCTTGCTTTTTAAACAGGACTTAACTTATCTTAATTAACTAACTAATCACGATTAAGGCCAAAACATCATTAGTTTAATTTGACGTGAATTGTGGATCGGGGTTTCATAATTCGGGATTTCGGGAAACATGATGACATGAGATGTGATCTCGCTGAACCGTGAATCCCGAAATCACGACATAATTATTTTAACCCTTAATCTTTCTTAAAAGAGACTAAATTAATTTGTGTTTAAATTAAGATTACAACGTTTCGGGAAATCGGGGATCGGGGTTTCACGATTCGATTTGCATCAAACATTTGTTTGTATTAAACCCCGAATCTCGAAAATTCTTTTAAGTTTAATTTAAAAAAATCGTTAGTTCAAATTTTAACACGTTTTAAATAATTTTGAAATAAAAAGCGTCGGGAGTCTTATAATTTTTTGTAAACCTTTTTCCCTTTCATTATCTGAAAAATTAAGAAAAAACTAAGATAAAGGTATCGTGTTCTTAGAAATGATATGAAACTCGTGTTTTATGAAAAGCCGAAACCCGATAAAGAAAAAAATAGGCCTTAGGGATAAAAATTTAAGATCTGTTTCAACAACGTTAATGATGTTTCTTCTACCAGTATTTTCTGAATCAAATTATGAATTAGGGTTCGGCTCCTTGTCTTTGATCTTGGCCACCAATGAATGTTTTGAGCGATATTCATCGGTGTTGTGCTAGGGGATTTTTTTGAAATCACACCCTTTTCCAATGTCCTTCTTGGTCTTTCCGTTACCCTTCTTTTCTCGTGGCTTGGAATGGTTTTCTGAAGGCTAGTTGTTAGGGTCATCTTTACCATACTTTGGTTGTTTTGGATTTGCAGACCTGAACTCCCGCTTGTTCTGGTGCTAAAATTTATGCTCGATTTTAAAAACATATCGATAAGCAACACCGAGTGATGATATGTCCAGAAAATACATTTCAGTTTGGATGTATTTGTGTAGATCCCCTGGTATTTCAGAACCAAATGTCGCTTCTCATTTTTGATACCCATCTTGGTGCACAAGGTATGGAAGATATTGGTGAAATCCTACACTGCTTGGCCCCTCTCTTGACGCAACGTGGTCCATCTCATGTACTGGTCTTCATAGTTGCCAACATGGTAATATTGTTCCTTGACCGCATCCACAAAAAAATCCCAAGTGGGATCTGCCCCATATATTCCAGACTCCTGTGTGGAAATTTGCTCCCAGTAAGTTTCCCACCAATGTTTGACATGGGGGAGATCCTTAAGGAGTGCGAAGTTGATCTTTTCCCCGTCGAAAAATTTGTGAATAGAGAAATAACCTTCTAGTAGATTTAACCATTTGTCTAGGGAAGCTGCATCTATCAGATCTTCAAATACATGAATATCAAAATTAACCTGTACCTTGAAAGGAGAGGTGCTTCCAAAGTGGCTACTTGATGAATACGTGTCTATTGCTATCGACATGTGTTGGAGGATGTGGGTAAAATTCTCCATCATTTCGTCCTCCTGTCGCTTGAGAGCTTGCTCAAGCAACAGATTGATATAATCTTCTACTCCATCATTTTTATTTTCTTCCGACATGGATGTTTTCTTGGGAATGTGAGAGCGATTGTCCTCAATAGAGACAATATCGAGACCTAACTTGCTATACTCGGACCTCGTCAGGGACATGCACTGAAAAACGATCAAGAGCAGCCTGCTATGATACCACTGATCCATAATAGTTTTTGCATGAAATGAGAGCGGAGATATAAGATGGAAATATACAGAGATATTGCAAGAGAGACAATAATATAACATAGGTATATAAGAGATAAAACCATAAACACAAAGATACAATAATACACAATTTCTATTAATGAGCGAAATGTACAAAACTGTAGAAATACAGAGTGAAAGACTCGCTAGAATGGTGCCATCTGATCTCTGAGAAGATATGTGATGACTACTCACATTCACAAAAAGATGATTTTACAATGAGGTTCCAAAGGCCTTTTTATCATAAAGAAAATCCAAAACACTAATCCTGGAAGATGAAAAGCCAACTGTTTTGTGGACCCTATTTTTGGTAGTTTGGTGTATCAACTTCCCAGGGGCATAGCTTTGGCATACGATCTTCGTTTGGGGTGCACAATAGCTTGCTGTAAAGGTATCTTCGAGGATATTAATTTTTGAGGAAAAATTAGAATCATGAGAAATCTTTGAGGAGCTCGATCCCAAAAAAAATTCATTTAGGCCCTCAAAATGGCCCCAGAAGTTTAGGAACCGAAAACCTGCTAAAAATAGTAAGTTGCGAGAAAAATATTTTGAGCAAGTTGGAATAGGTGGGTGGATATTGATATCCACTTGGATCAATCCTCTCTCCTTAGGAAGAAATGGTCTCCATTGCGTTGATTTTCTATAGGAGAGGGGAAAGCGCTTGTTGAATCTGAACCTTGATGATCTGCTTGCCTTGTTGGAGAAGTTGCGTTGCCTAACTTGTTGAAGGTTGTCATGAACTTGTGGCTGGAAGGGTTAGACCTTTTTAACCATTCTAGATACATGGGATGACTATGTGAAGAATAAATCCTTGTTCTTGGATTCAATCTTGTAGACTTGTTTCTGCTAAACAAAAGGTGCTTGGACTGAGGCTACAGTGGTTGCGGTGTTCTTCTATTAACCTTTTGAACAAATTGCGAAGAAGATGAATTTTGTAGTATGAGATAATACCTTACGACACTGTTTAGGTAGGAAAGTAGTTGGAACTACCTCTAACATCCTGTAGATATGACCCCCCAGAGCAACAATGACACTATTGGGGTCAAGACTCATAAATATCATGGCACTTCCACATATATGGATGGCCCAAAAGAACATCACAGACATACAGTGGGGCAACATCACATAATACCTCATCCTTGAAGGGATGGATGTTGTATGACAATCAACACTGCTGGCTGACATGAAGATCTTGTCCCTAGCAAAGCCAACCGATGTTGTATGGTTGCGGGTGTGGTGTTTGTTAGGCTCCAATATACTCAAGTAAATTAGAGTGCAAATGATTGTCAATCCGGTGTTTGTAAGACTTAGAGGCACGTACAAAGTATATGGATTTAGAGATAGTTTTTATCTTTAATGGAGATAAACCAAAACCTATTCTAAGGCTAAATGTGAAAGAGATGCTAAGCTTCTATTCAGAAGTCATATTCATAGATCTCATAACAATAATCAACAATTGTTTTTCTAAAGATTATAAACAGTAAGCATTCAAGAGATGTTCGAACTCGTTCTAAGACCTATCAAATGTTAGAAGAACAAAAATTTTATTCAAGAGATGCATTCATTGTCTTCTTTCATTCATTCATTAACAACTATCATCAAATTAAATCAAAGTACTGAAAGCATAAATAACTCAAAAAACATTCATGACTATCTTAATGCTTGAAGGCAAACTACACATTGAATTCTTATT
>ML801568.1:148494-198049 GCA_009831015.1 Picea engelmannii | reverse complement strand
TTTAAATGATAAAGAAGAAACAAAATTTATTAAAGTGTGGGAGTATAAAAGCTAGGAATTTAAAAATATATTGAAAAGATTAAAAACCGCCTTTATCTTTTGGAAAAAATAAAAATAAAAAAATAAATAAAAATAACAAGAGAAAATTAACTAAAAAAATTAAAGAAATTAAGGAGTAAATTAAGGAGTAATTTAAGGAGTGATTAAGGAGTGATTAAGGAGTAATTTAAGGAGTGATTAAGGAGTAATTTAAGGAGTAAATTAAGGGGTGATTAAGGAGTAATTTAAGGAGAAATTTAAGGAGTGATTAAGGAGTAATTTAAGGAGAAATTTAAGGAGTGATTAAGGAGTAATTTAAGGAGTAATTTAAGGAGCGATTTTTGGGGGAGTGAGAAAATTGAGTCTTTTAATAATTAAAAAGAAATTAATTTTGGAGAACCAGAGGCATGTGTGACACTTGGACAGCGGAGAACGTTTAGAGGGTTGTCATTAAAAATTAATTAATTAATGATTTATGAATGAGGTCAGTCTCAAAATTCTATAAAAAGAGGGGAAAGGAAGGAAGAAGAGGGGGAACGGTTAGCGTAACGTTACGCTACCGAATTGTGGCTTGACGGGTTGCTTGTGAGGAGTTGGGTATATCTCAGCTGTGTTGGAGTGGTAGCTCAGCCGTGGAGGCGAGCTGAGACGCTAGTCTATCTCTGGTTCTTGTGTGGCCCCTTTGCGGCTCGGGGGGTTAAGGGGGAAGCAGAGTACCCCTAGCATTTGGCTGGGAGGTACCGGTGAGCTTTCTACGGTCGACAAGCGGGACGCGGCACGGAGCGCGGGACGTCGTTCGAGGAAAGCGAAAGGCAACGGTATGATTTTAACTGGTGAAGTATAATGCATTTTACTTTCGTTAATTTAATGTTATTGATGTTGAAATTGTGGAATTGTTATGGCATTTGTATATTCGGCAATTTTCGTTTCTGCAAGTTTGTGTGAGTTGTTCTGGCAATGTTGAAATTGTTACCGCCATTTTGGCCATGAGAAGAATGTAGTTTGTTGGGCGTTTTGGGTACACATTGTAGATAGGAGGTCGTTACATATGTGTCGCGTAGTTTTCCCCATGTCTTCTTAGCTTCCTCGATGTATTAAAGGAGAGGGTTTCTCCTGCTCCTATTGTTGAACCGAATCAGGGTTTCATTAACAAATCAATGGTTAGTAAAAATTGAAGGCATATGGAACAGAGTAATTCAAACTAAAATTTTACAAACAATAGAATTGATCGGTCTAATAATATGATCATTTAAAAAAACTCAACAAATTTCACTATTATAAATTCGGATTTATTAGATACCTTTTTGGCAAATTGCTAAAATAGTAAATAGTTGTTTTGTTTGTTATTTGATTATGTTTTAAAAATAAAATAGATAGAATTTATTTTTGTTTTTATTTTTTTCCATTTTAGATTAGCTATAGAATCCTGTAGCTTATATTTTGTAAATATTAGTTTTTATTATTTTCTAAATATCAATTTTGTTTTGTCATCTACATGAAAATAATAATTATGGTGCTATTCACAAGGAGAAGCCATCTTGGATTATGCACTGTATAGTTTAGTAGTTTCCTTTTTGTTTGATAAAACTTTGTCATTATGTAATAATTTTTTATAAACAAACTCCTACAGGAATAGTTTCTGTTGTACTATTTTTGTACAACAATCATTTTTTTAGGGATTACACTCTATCTTGCATGATAAGAGTTTGTTAATCCAAGACTAGTTTAAATAGTGATTGTTGTTAGTAGTAAAGGTCAACTTTTGCTGGGATACATTATGGACATGTGATTTTGAGAACTGATATGGAGAAGCTATTCACCATTGGCTTTAGACCTGTGTGATGCTTATTCCATTATGCTTTTTTTTATTGCCTCGATCTTATGAAATATTATTATGTTTGATGCAGCTTTAGCCATGTCATCATATGGTGTTTCATAATTGTTAAGTATTTAATATGTTGTCTATAATTTGTTATTTCATTTAATATCTGTGATCAATTTTCCATTTGATTATTATCGATTTATTCTAATTATTAAATGATGGATTATATTAATACTTTGAATTGAGTTTCCTTTCATTCTAAGTCATTTATTATCATAAGATCACCAGATCTTTTACAGTTATCATCCTGTTGTTATATTCTCACTCCAATACATCAAACGCTTGTTTGGATTTATTCTGGGAGTACTAGTATTGTTCTGTCACAGGTTTCTCTCACATGTAGGACAATTAGGAGTTCGGTTTATAGAGGAAGATAAACTCAGTTTAATCGATTAGTTACAGGTTGGTTTGTTTGTTATTTAGTTAAATGATTTATTACTGAAATAAGGATAGCATGAATTAGCTTTCATTTTTCATGTATTGTTATTTCAATTATGTTTGTGTAGTATTCATTAGTTTTAGACCTTTAAACATTCAAAAAGAAAACAAAAAATGTATGTGTTTTCTTTATCTATTTTAGAAACACTTTTAAGAACATTCATTTCGCAAGATGTCAAGGAAATCTTGCAAGCTGTATATAGACTGTTTATAATCATATGCACATATTCATGTTTCTATTTGAACACTTGTAATTAGTAAACTTATATTCTTAGTAGCATAGATTTTAAATTAGTTTCATTTATTTTATTATGTTTAGGACTTTAGTTGGCCAACAGAGCCATTAAACCCATTAGGTCATTTCATTCCCAACGACTTGAGTTACTTAGACAACCCCCGGTCCGGATTTGACCTTCTAGTTGACGATGTGTCAATTATGCCTGTCACCACACTCTCTATTCCAACTGGGTATCCCAACTCCCACAAGAAAAATCAGTTAAGAGAAATTCGATAGCATAACCTTATGCATACCAGTCGTGATCCATTTATCTTCTTTTCCATTACTTTTATAGATTTCTTCTTAGTGACACTTTCTAAATGCACGTTAAATTATTTTTATTAAAAAAATATTAGGAAATACTCTCCCCCGTAGACTTGTCACCCGATCCCTTAGTTGCACCAGAAATTCAATTAATTAATTAAATTAATTAGCTAATTTCTCTCACCCACCAAAAAGCGTTCCTAAAAATGCTCCTTGTTGTCCCTTTATTCCCTCAATTTCCTTTAATGGATGATGCCTTTCTTAAATCTTAGTTGAGTTTTATTTAGGAAAGATCTCTAGACTAGATTCCTTCTCATGTTCCACTTTTCTTTTTGCATTTAATTTCCACTTTTTGTCTAAGTTCCAAATTAGCATGTATTTGAACATAAACAATAATCAATTCTTAGATAAATTATTTCTCCTTTAAATTATTAATTTTATTTTTCTTCATCCCCCTTTTATTAATTGATTAATTAATTTTTAGTCCTTATACCCTATTTAGACCTAGGATTTAATTTCAACTAGTCTTATAAATTTTTAAGGGAAATATTTTATAATTAATAAACTTTACCCATACAACATTTATTTTGGGCTGACCACGTCAAAATAAAATATTTGTTTCTAGGAACCTAGGTTCATTGACTCACCAATGTTAAAAATAACGATGTTCCCTTCAAGACGCACTACATGCTCCAAGGGTGCCACTCACCTTTATTCATGTTTCATTTATGCGATGTGCCCTTCAAGACACATTATGCGCTCCAAGGTTGCCACTCTCATTTTGACTGATTTTGGTAGACGTCCAACCCTTGGAGTCAATACTCCACCAGGCGAACTTGTGGGAGACTAAGGGCCTCTAAGGAATAAGGACCTTTCCTTATTGTGCGCCCCTTAAAATCTTCATGAGTGAATGTCTTAGTCTTCCGTCACAACATCGTGGATCTCTCAAACTAGGTAATTGTTAACCTACAATTCGAGCCACGATGGGAGTTCAAGTAGGCTATGGCAGGGTTTCTGCCACACCTCCTAATGTGAGTTTGATTAGCAAGCAATCGTCAGCCTGCATCCATCAACGAAACATGTCAACGATCCATAAATGACATCATAATATACCCAATCATAGGTCACATATGCATAAACAAAAATACTCAAATGATATACAGTTCACTCCCTAAATCGATCTGGAGTCCAAGGAGGTCCATCGATTCCATCGACATCCCCAATCTGTCAATGTCCTGCACACTCAGGAGAAACCAATCAATAACACATGTCTATACATAAATAGCATAACATAACATCATAATCCACAATCTCATCATCAGAATCCATAAGCAAAACAAACAATCATATAATGAACCGGATCACTTGCACACAAGTGTCCTCAAAGAATAAGTCACAACATGTGTGTGCAAGAGAGAGATGTTACATATACCCCCTCTTGTTTTAAACTTCGTCCCTAAGTTTCACAGTATACAAGTGAAAAAATAAGGTATCTGACAATATCTAAATGTCTAGCTATCAAACAAAAATGGAAACTACTGACGAATATCATATGTGTCCTCCCAGGTAGTCGAGTGTGGACTATAATTGTCCCACTGGACCTTGACCTGATCGACTATTCGACACCGTAGCTGTCAAATGTGATGGTTCATAATGCGGATTGGATCTGTCGTGAGTGCACCCTCCTCTGATACTTACAAGGAACTCATGTCAATCACATGTGTAGGATCACTAACATAATGTCTCATAACAGATACATGAAAAACATCGTGCATACGCTTCAAAGAATCAGGCAAGGATAGTCGATAGGTGATGAGCCCCTTCCTTTCCACGACCTCAAAAGGTCCCACGAACCTAGGAGAGAGTTTAGCACCCCTTCCAAACTTGATCGAACTCTTGTGCGGTTTCACCTGCAAGAATACTCGATCACCAATTTCATAACTACGGTCCATGCGATGTGCATTGACATAAATCTTCTATCGATCCTGCGCTTCCTTAATCATTTGTCTTATCATTTGAATTTTTTATTCCATCTCTTGGATCGCTTCTGGTCCTACCAGGACCCTATCCTCAAGTCGATCCCGACTCAAAGGCGTATAACACGGTCGCCCGTAAAGAAACTTGAATGGAACCATCTTAATGGTGCTTTGATAGATGTTGTTGTATGAAAACTCTACCAGTGGCAAGAACTCTCCCCAATGCTTTTGTTGGTCCATCACGTACATACACAACATATCCTCCAAGATTCAGTTCATTCTTTATGTCTGCATGTCAGTCTCTGGTCATATGTGATACTAAAGTTAAGTTGGGTTCCCAAGGCCTTTTGGAAACTAGTCCAAAATCATCCTATAAACACTGATCCTCAATCAGATATAATCCTCTTAGGCATGCTATGTAGTCTCACTATCTCGTTGACAAAAATTCTAGCTATGTTTGGCACCTGATACATCGTACACACATGGATAAAATGTGCACTCTTTGTCAAGGTTTCAACTACCACGAAAATCGAGTTGTGCCTCCTTGACGTCAACGACAATCCAACAATGAAGTCCATCGAAATGACCTCCCATTTCGATTCTGGAATAACATGTGGCTGTAGTAATCCTGTCGGATGTCTATGTTCAGCCTTCACTTGCTGACATTCTAGACATCTTGCCACGTAGTTGACTATGTACTCCATTCCTTTCTAGAAGAATATGGTTTTAAGGTCTGCCCTCATCTTCGTGACTCCTGGATGAGCCATGTACACTTCTCTATGAGATTCATTTAAGATCAAACTTCTCAATTCATCGTCGGGAAGTACGTAAATATGGTTATTATATCTCATTAATCCGTTGTTGTCCACAGTAAATCCCTCAAACTTTGGTACCAACATGGTGTCTTGTCCGATAATTTCCTTAACCTCCGTATACCAGTAATTGTCGTGGTGTATCATTAGAATCTTTTCATGAAGATTCATCTAAAGAGGTATCACCGAAAAATATGCGTGGTCTCTGACTCAACACATCAGCCACTCTGTTCATTGTTCCTTTTATGTAGGTAATCTCAAAATTGTACTCGCTAAGCAGTTCCGACCAATTCCTTTGTCGCGCATTCAAGTCGCTTTGCGTAAAAATGTGTTGTAAAGCACAATGGTCCATTTTTACTTCGAATTTCCATCCAATTAGGTAGTGTCTCCACACTCTTAGGGAATACACAATGGATAATAACTCCAAGTCATGCGTCACGTAGTTGTCCTCATGATTTCTTAACTTTCTCGAGATGTAAGCGATCACTCGACTGTCTTGCATCAAGAATCTTCCCAAGCCTTCCTTGGATGTGTCAGTGCATACCAAGAAGTCCTCATCCATTTTAGGGAATTTTAGTATTGGTGATGTTGTCAACATCTCCTTGAGCCTTCAAAATGATTCCATGCATTTCTCGGTCCACACCAACTTCTTGTTCTTCTTTTTCAATTCCGTAATCGGATTTGCTATCTTCGAAAAACCCTCGATGAACCGTCGATAATATCCCGCTAAACCCATGAAGCTACACACTTCTAGGATATTCATCGGCGTAGGAAATTCCATAATAGCCTCTACCTTCATTGGATCCACAATGATACCTTTGTCGAAGATGACATGCCATAAATAATGAATCTTCAATTGATAAAAAGAGCATTTCAATAGTTTCCCATATAATCTGTTCTCTCGTAGACATTGTAGTACCAAGCACAAATTTTCGTAATGTTCTTCCATCGTCCGAGAATATATCAAAATATCGTCAATGAATACTTGAACAAACTTGTCCAAGTATTCACGGAACACCCCATTCATCAAGCTCATGAATACCCCTAGGGAATTTTTCAGTCCAAACGGTAAAATAATAAACTCGTAATGTCCAAACCTCATCTTGAATGCAGTCTTAGGAATTTCTTCCTCCTTGATCTGTAACTGGTGATACCATGATCTCAAGTCGATCTTCGAAAACACCGTCACACCCTTCATTTGGTAGAAATAATAGTCTATTCTTGGCAACGAATACTGGTTCTTGATCGTTTCCTTGTTCAATTGACGGTAGTCAATGCAGAGTCTCCACGACCCATCCTTCTTCCATATGAAAATAACAGGTACACCCCAAGGTGACACACTTGGATGTATAAGTCCTAGATCCAACAACTCCTTCAGTTGCATTTTCAACTCCTGTAACTTAGGGGTCAACATCTAATAAGGCGTTCTTGCTATCGGTTGAGTTCCAGGTTTTAGGTCGATGGTAAATTCCAATTCCCTCTCAAGCGACAGCCCTGGTAACTCCTCTAGGAATACGTTTGCAAATTCTCATACTACCGGAAGGTTTTCTAGTCCTTCCACCACGCCCTTTTTTTTCAACGCAAGGATCACATATATCTTGCATCCCTTGCACATGATCTTTCGTAGTTGTAGGAAAGAGATGAACCTTAGGGAAACTCCCTGGTTTATTCCTGCAATCACTCGTGTATGTCCCTCATCATTGACCAAACTCAACCATTTCATCTAACAGTTGAGTATCACCTCATGTGATTCCAACCAGTCCATACCGATCACAACGTCATAAGATCCTAATATTGTGACATACAGGTTGGCCATCGAGAAAAAATATCCCAGTTTGAGGATACAACCTGTAACCTTTCCTCCAACCTTGTGTTTGGCTCCCGAAGCCATTTCCACATAGCTAAACTCGTCCCGTTCGAATGCCTTTACCTTAATTATATTTAGCGTTGCACTAGAAATAAAGTTGTTTTTAGCACCTAGATCTATCAAAATACTAAAGGTCTGGTCAACAATGGACCTGACGTCTCGAGAATAGTAGACTGGTGCTCGGCCTAGTGGTTATTCACGGCTGCATGAATCCGATGGGCCTTGCACAAATCTCCTACTTTAGTGTGTTTGGATGATCCGACTGCTTTGGCCCTGTCAACTGGGTAGTCACTCTGTTAATGTGGCTCTCCAAATTTCTAACACCCAGTATTCAGTCCAGTACTCCTAGTCCTCGAAGTAGAAGTTGATGGCCCACCAACCTGGAACACTGGCCTATTCTGCTAAACATGCATGAACTATTGTTGTTGCGGATGACACTGTTGTTGGTGTTGTGGTCCTCTGTAGGGAGTCCACTACTGAAGCGCTAGTCGCCATGGTGCCGTGAATGTGGATCCTAATGAAGTGCCTCAATATCCCTATGGATGTCTAGCCGATGTCTGATGTTGTTGCATACCTTCGGTTGCCTATCCCGTCGGTATCACAAGAGTTCATCTCTGTCCCCCATTGAATAGCTCTTCCTCAACTATGAGGGACTTCTGGACAACATTGTGCAATGTATGAGGCATTAAAATCCTCACTTTCACACGAATGCTAACATTAAGGCCGAACACAAACTTGTTAACCTTAAGCTTCTCGATGTTCATATGTGGAGCATACCTAAGAAGCTCCATGAAATGAGCCTCATACTCGAGCACTGCACGTCTGCCTTGTCGTAAGGCATTGGAATAATTGAACTGGTGCTCAATGAGTTCCTCCGAAAGATACCTCTCCCGAAACCGCTCCTCGAACAATTCCCATGACACATATTCAATGACCATGTTCGGTTGCGGCAGGAGCATCTTCCACCATAGGAGAGTGCTCCCCTTCAACTGAAATACTGCCATGCAAACTTTCATGTTGGAGGTATAGTCACGAAGTGAAAATAACATCACCATATTCTCCAACCATGCCTTGACGGCTGCGTCGTCCGTGGCACCAAAGAACTCGGGAAACTTGACCTTCTCGAGTTCTCAGTGAATGCTACAAGTACCAATTGGGGTGCGTGGTGGACCCTCAGGGGGTATCGACACCCTGGTCTCATCTCTATCCAGAGGGCTAATCAAGGCCTCTGACATCCTCTAAAAGGACCTCATCAACCCAACCACAACCCCCACAACTATTTGTTCCTATCCGACGACTTGTTCTTCTCCTTGGGGATTAGACCCCTGTAGCACAAGCACAAACAAGCATGCGCACCAAGCGCCGAGCCAAGAATACCAAACATAAAGAGTTATACACCTAAGTGTATGATATACAAGGCAACGTGTAAATTAAGTAAGGTATGAGGTAGGAGGGTATTTCGCTGGGGAAAACCGTCAATTCATAGAGAGACAATCCGCCAATTCATAGAGGTAAAATAAACCGTCAAAGGGTGTAAGTTTTTAACTACAGAAAATAGTGGTTTCCACTACAACCATATTGGCAGAATACAACTCTTCTTAGAAACATCATGGTGAAGGTAGCAATTCCTATGCATGTGAAGAAATCTTCATAAATGCAATGTATTGAATTGGATGTGGAAAGTGCACACTTTTTTTTGACTTCCAATGACTTCGAAAAAGTTGATACCAATGCCATATGCAACCACTAGAGTGGAAATCTCTTTAAAATTTCTTGAATTTGATGGGAATTTTAAACTCTCAACATTTCCAATTGTTATAGCAAGATTTGTCTCACCCTATGCAATCTTGCACAGAGGGCCTTTTTCCATTTCCCTATGCAGACTTGAAGTCCCTTTCTGCAAATCCCAGAGCTAAAAACATTATTTTTCCACATATATGCGCCTTGCCTATATTACAACATGCGTATACGTAGGTTGCACCACTACTACCCGCGTACATCGGGATTTGTGCTCAAAATTAAAAATATGGTGTTGGGTTTCCATGTCATGTCACAAGATCTATGATCCTTGGCCTTCCATATACTGGAAACGTTCCGAATCGACCCTTCAGTTCCACTTGAGGGCTACAAATGGGCCAAATCAGAGCTATGGAAAAGGGAGAAAGAATTCAACTTTGAGAGAAAAGTTACTCTAGAAAAATTATTCACTTCACATTGAGTCTGCATCCCTTTGTCCTTTAAGTCTGAACACATTGTTCAACCCCCAAGCTCTTCCCTTATTGATTGAGAACCTCATTGTCTCTCCTTTTATGAGCTTGCCTTTGGTGGAGGCCCAGCTGAAAGGAACTTAGTTTCTCGGTTCTGAACTATGTCGACATGGAAGTTTGTAACTCATTCACTTCCACTGATTACATCTCAATAGAAATACTCTTTTCTCATCCAATTAATATCTAGCAAATTATGGAATTTTTATTCCATGGGCATATTTTTTATGAATGTTGATGGATTATGCTATCGAATGTGCTAACATTATATATTATCACGATATGCTTGCATTTCTTGGTTATTGAGGACTAGTGGTAGGTGTATTTCTTTGGGTCAAGTGCTCAACGATGGACTTCATTGAACGTTTGGATGAGGTAGGCATTTTATCTTGTCTTGCTAGCATATTTGTTTATATAGCATACTTGAGATTAGAGTTGATTTCTGTAGTCATTTCCGTCTGTTGTGGTTTACCCCTAGCCATAGAGAGATTTTCCTCGTAACATAATTGGCGACTCCACTGGGGGTGAATCTTCTTTTTTCATGGTTTGGAGTGTTTTTCTCCTTATATTGCTCTCGTTTATATTGAGTTTCTTGTCATATGATTACTTGACAACCTTTGTTCACTCTGAGTATGAGTTTCTTAGCCTTCTCCTTACCCTGGCTATGTTTTGACACATATACGCGGTTTTTTTTTCTGACAGTCTCATACATACGCAAGCTGTCCTTCTGCAAGATGCATACATACACGTTTTTCCCTTGAATAGTCATGTAAATCACTCTGTTTTGCTTGGTTGCTGGGTTTGATGGTTATTGGGCAGGTTTTGAATATTGTTGAGTCTTCTTGGGTCTCTGTGGTGACTGTTAAGTGTCTATTGAATGACAAGAAACCTTTCTTTGGTTGAATTTTTGGGCGGTGCCTTTCTCCTCATCTTTTTCATTTGATTGTCCTTGCATCTTGGGTTGCGTGTTTTGCTCCTTGATATCCTACTTGGTTTGTCTATGTTTGAATACATTAGAGTTTTTATATCAAGTTGTTGTTCAATCCTTTCATTTTCATTCTCTTATATTGAAAATACAAAAATATTAGGCATTTTACATTGATTGGCATTTTTTTATCTTTTGAGTCTTTATCGTTAATCTTAGTGCATGTAAAGAAAGATTGCATTTTTATTTAGAATTGCAGAACTGAATTGAGAATTGCATTTTGAAAAGCATATCATTTATTGAAAATTTAAGTTAGGACTTTGCATTGTATGCATATTCATTTATTTTACTTGCTAAGTCATAACATCACTAGTTTCACGACCACACCTTTTTGATTAATCAAGGCCACTAAAAGTAACGCTATAATTTAAAATTGATTAGTAACGATTTTATCTTTCTAGGGTGCACAAACTAGCTTAGGATTTAGAGCCTTGGAATAGGATTTTGTGAGTAAACTTCTCCAAGGCTATTAAATCAACATATGTGTCTGACTAAGGGAGTGGAAAAATCCATTGTATAATCAGTAATATCAGGAGGCTCTGCTTACACCAGAGTTAAGCATGAGGTCGCATGAGGTTGGTTAAAGGGATATCCCCTCGATACCTTCTTAGCGTCAGATATATTTCTAGGGATATATTCATATGTGGGGATCTTGCTAGTGCCCTTACCTTCGTGAGAGACAATGCTTTCAAGGTTTTGGGCTTTGATACCCTGCCCATACGATGGACCCGACTTATGATTGTTTGCTTGTGCATCGGTTATACCATGGTTTCTTAGTTTCTTGACTCAGGTACCACATAGGTTACTTGTAGGAGTTATTCTACAGGTACCCTAGGTCAGATAAGGGTCGGACAACACACAACCTTTATGGAGGATTACCTCTCTAGGGGGATCTGACCGACTGGTTGTTAAGCCCATGAGGGCCCTTATAACTAATTTTGTTTCCTCCAATATTTAGCAGTGGAGTCTCAGTCCCCTCTTGGGCGAGGCATACCTACTTTAGAGAGGGAGGTCCCTTTCATCCACTTTATCATGTTTGTGTGCATATTGGCCCTTTGATTATTTTCGGTGTGCTCTTTGATTATTAGTAGACCTTTGAGATTTTATATCATGCCTTGAGTTGTCATTATCATGGATAGAGGAGTTCTTGTGGCTCCCTCCTTTACCATTACCCCCCCCATGATGTTCACGCACTTCATGGGGATGAATTCGTCCACTTTTCATAATGGTGTGCATAATTATGACACTCAGTCCATGCCTTGGGTCTCTAATCCTTTTCCTATTGATATTCCAAGCATGCCTTCACCCTTTACATCCTCTCCCTGGCCCACTTATATGAATTCTAGATTTGGATCCAGGCGCACCATGGCCTCGTCGTCTACATATTCATTTGATAGGAGTCATGTCCCTCAACCAAGTCTCACTGTGGGTAGTTGGAATCTCCCCTCTTACGGATCCAGTCCTAGCCATGATTTTTCAGGCATCAGTACTCAAATGGGTGGTTATTCTACTTATTACACACCGTCTGTGTATCCTTTGTCAGCCATGTCAGTTCCTACGAACACCTTTCCCATGGTGGGTCCACATATGTCCTCTGGTATTTCATATGGAGGGAACCAGTTTTATGGTATAAGCTACCATCTTCACGGAACCCGTTCACATGGGGGAAACATATATCCTCACTCGAGTAATCCTTATCATACTTTTTTCTCTTCGAAGACATCTTCTTCAGTGATGATGCCTGTACAAACCTCTATGGATAAATTAGGAGGAGGATACTACCTTTCTGGACAGGGACATGGTGTAAACCAGGACCCTTCCTGGCCTGCAATGTCTCAAAACTAGTCTTTCCCGAGACATTAGTCTCAAATTCCACAACTCACCACTAGTCCAGTCACTACCAGTCATACTGGAGTTCCATCACCGACCGCTGCTAGTCATGTTGGAGGTTGGTCGATGACCTATGCAAGTCATGTTGAAAATCTACAACCAGTCGATGCTAGTCATGCTGGGGGCATCACTCTAGTCGCCATGAGTCATACCAACATCACATATCCAACCTACGTACATCATGTGGGAGATGAATCTCCATCCTATGCCAGTCACGCTGAGAGAATTTTACCAGCCATTTTAAATGACGTTGGGGGCATTCATATGACTGAGAAGCCTAGACGTGTAAGTCGTAAGCCCAAGTTCCTTTGTAGGACTTGAGAAGGAGATCACCTTACTCCTTTGTGCCTTGCTACTGCTGGGATATCGGAAGCGTGGTTTTCACCTGGGGACCCTTCGGGTTCTGAGTCGTATGTGGTTTCCCCACACTCTGTTTCTCCTTTAATTGACATGGCATTCATGCCGATGCAATCCTTACCTGACCACACTCCCATTTTTTAGGGTAATGCGTCTCCTGAATTTATTGCCACACATCATATTCAACCAACGGTTGAATAAGTGGTCGTACCGATGCAATATCTAGTCAATCCAACTATTATTGTGGAGGGTGATGCGTCCTTCAACCGTGTCATTATCATTTCTAGTACTGCACCTTCTGAAAAGGAGAGAGTTTTACTCTCCCACCAAGTCCTAGAGAGGTCCCCTTTGACTGGGATGGTCTTGTGGGGTATCCAATGCCTTCCCCTATGTCCTTTCAAGTAGGAGACATTATTATGGAGAAGGTAACCTCCACTAGCACTTTATCCTCCACAACTTGGAGAGATTTGGGTTTTCCCAAGCTTGTGTCGGTTATTCCCAAAATGTTGACCTTTCATAGAAATCCTACACGGGAGCCTTGGCCTCCCCCATGACATGCCGCCTAGAAACCTCTCAACGAGTCTGATTTAAGCTCTTTTCTGACTCGTCTAAAAAACTAAAAGATTGTCGAGTGAGTTTGTCTCTATCACACTCGTTAATTGGATTTGAAAGATCATGAGTCTTAGTTAAGATCTTTTCCGAATCGTTTTCAAAAAGAGAAAATATTGTTGAGTGAACTTGTCTCTTTCACACTCATAAATTGGATTTGAAAGGACGTCTATTTGGTGCAATTTTATCCCTTTTTCAAACCAAGTAGACTAAGATTATGAAAAATGACATTTTTTGGCGTTAAGTTGTGATTGCATCTCATGCCCTTGCTTACAGTATTGAGCCTATTGTCGGTTCTCGCTTTTGCGTTATAAGCCGTTCACGTCAGCAGTTTGCATTCTCAACCAAACAGAGTCTTGTTTATATCCTTTGCAGCTTGACACCCTATACCCAGGATGAAAAATTCCCTCGAGTGTCCATCTACCGCATGCACCTCCTTGCATTGAGCATAGGTATGTTCCACTGCTTGAACTAGTTTTTATTACTTGCGACACTTGTTTCCTCCTCTGTATCATAGCATGCATTTGACTATAAAAAAACAAAAAAAGATGAGCGGGAATGGAGTATTATCTTATATTGGCAACATTCATGTTGCCTTTGAGCAAAGCAATTTTTTTTTGAGTCCACTTATCATTATAATTTTGGGTTTAGCATGACCTTAGGAATTTGAGATCGTTACATAGAGTTTACTCCTCCAACTGGTTACTCTTCCAGTCCCTATGGAGAGTTTTATTGATACCTCCTACATCTCATAGTTTCGTCATTGTGTCTATGTTGCCAGAGTCATCCATATGTCTCATGCTCTTGTTTAAAGGATGTCTATCAACCTGTGTCGGCCATTCCTCAGAACTCTTGACTTTGCATGTCGGCCATACCCTCAGTTTGTCTCATAATCACATGAAGTTGTAGTCCTATTGCCCACCCTGGTCCTACTTTCCTCATTGGTAGGTAACCTTGAACCCAACAATTGACATTTCATCATTGGTCATTGACTGGGTGTTTTCCCTTGTGTTCGATGACAAGACATATATTCACACATTGGGATTCATGCAATGTCTTGGATGCCATTAGCCTTATTGGTGGTTTCCTCAATTTTGTCAGCAGTTCTCCTTATTGGTTGTTATTCATAGGGTCTTTTTCTTGTACCACTTGCACCTGGCACACACGAAAGACGCATAGGGTTGTTGGTTCGTGAACATGTTATTTGTCCGATTTCCTCCAAATCATCAAGATCCTACATTATACCTCATGATGAATGATGAGAGATGCCTTAATGCTCTCCTTTCAACGGGTCTCCTTCCATCAACTTCAGCTCATCTATTCTGGAGACGAGACCTAGATTCCTATGAGTACCTAGAGTCTTGCAGTCATTAGTGGCAGGTTCTCTCGGCATTGACAGTTGGGAATACATCAATGTCTCCTGATCGATGGATTTTTCAAGTGTTCGACCATGACTTCTTTATTCACACTTGTAAGAATGTCTTTGGTGCCTTGATACCTACTTTCATCATCGGTAGGTTGTCTCTCATTTGTTAACGATATACCTCAATGACCAGTAATCAAACAAAGTCTCATTGTGTTCGACCTCAACTCCTTTATTCACAAAATGTAGACTTTCACCTTTGGTATATTGTGTAGAAGACTTGAAGACATCAGTTTATAGTCGCAACTTCCCTAAGTTGTTGCTACCTTTCATTGGACCAATACCTTTGTGACTTCAGTGATCATGGGAGATCAGATTGTACTCCATTGTATACAGATATCTTCAGATTGAGACTGGTTTTACTGGTTTTACTGGGCCTTGTTAGTGACTATGACAACCTTTTTCATATAGCCACCTTTGTATTGCCTATTCATGGCCATGGATAGTTGTTTGGTATATTTTCACATGGATCTGCAGTGTAATTCAAATTGGAAACCATGTGTGCAAAGTCAATACAGATTGTAATGAGAAACTAGTTCTTCCAGCTGGGTCCCCATTACTCCACTTATGGGTTTTATAATGTATTTTTTCCATCACATATACTCCTCTAAACTCACACATTAGGGGGAATTTTTTATAGCAAGATTTGCCTCACCCTATGCAATCTTGCACAGAGGGCCTTTTTCCATTTCCCTATGCAGACTTGAAGTCCCTTTTTGCAAATATCAGATCTAAAAACATTATTTTTCCACATATATGTGCCCTGCCTATATTACAACATGTGTATACGCTGGTTTCACCACTACAGCCCACGTACATCGGGATTTGTGCCCAAAATTAAAAAATGGTGTCATGTTTCCATGTCATCTCATGAGATCTATGATCCTTGCCCTTCCATATACTGGAAACATTCTGAATCGACCCTTCAGATCCACTTGAGGGCTACAAATGGGCCAAATCCGAGCTATGGAAAAGGGAGAAAGAATTCAACTTTGAGAGAAAAGTTACTCTGGAGAAATTATTCACTTCACATTGAGTCTGCATCCCTTTGTCCTTTAAGTCTAAACACATTATTCAGCCCTCGAGATCTTCCCTTATTGATTGAGAACCTCATTGTATCTCTTATATGAGCTTGCCTTTGGTGGAGGATTGAAGTGGTGGAGGTCTAGTTGGAAGGAACTTAGTTTCTTGGTTTTGAACTGTGTTGACATGGAAGTTTGTAACTCATTCACTTCTGCTGATTGTATCTTAATAGAAATACTCTTTTCTCATCCAATTAATATCTCGCAAATATTTGAATTTTTATTCCATGGGTGTATTTTTTATGAATGTTGATGGATTATGCTATCGAATATGCTAACATTATAGATTATCACCATATGCTTGCATTTCTTGGTTGTTGAGGACTAGTGGCAGGTGTATTGCTTTGGGTCATGTGCTCAATGATGGACTTCATCGAATGTTTGGACAAGGTAGTCCTTTTATCTTGTCTTGCTAGCATATTTGTTTATATAGCATACTTGAGATTAGAGTTGATTTATGCGGTCATTTTCGTCTGTTGTAGTTTACCCCTAGCCATAGAGAGATTTTCCTCGTAACACCAATAACTTAAACATTCTCTTGCCAATATAACACATATTAGTACAAACACCACCACATTATTATACATTTCCTGACCAAAGTCTAATTTTACAACAAGTGCTAGGAACATCATCAATGGACCAATATAAAGTGAATCTTTTTCATAATGTATCATGCCCAAGTGATATTTGAAATTCCTCCAAAGGCCCAACGTAGCTTCCTCTTGAATGCACCCTCTATGTGCACAGTAAAAGGAATTACTATATGCATCAATATTCTATCCAAAAACACAATTCATTTCCATGGATATACATCCCAGGTGCACTGACTGAGGTTAGTTTTGCATGCAATCTCTTCTCTGATTTTTTAGTTTTTTATCATGTTTCTCCAATTGTTTTTCGTTTTCCAGCAATTCATGCTCTTTAACATGGATATCATAAGCCTTCAATTCGACTAGATGCTTTTGTTTTTCCAATTCCTCCACTAAAGACCTATGGCACCTTTCCATCTTAGCTTTAAACACATGTTTTTTTGCTTTACATTCCTCTTTATGTTTAACAATGATTCTTGGAATCTCAACATGCTCCTTATTAACAAGCCTTTCTTCTAAAGAAAGCAATTCATGTTCTTTCTGGGTAATATTTGTTTCTCTTTTATTTAATTCACCATCCACCCACTTGAGAAATGGACAACACTAATGAATTGGTCAAGTATAGTAAGATATACCTAAACTAATGGAAATTAAATAAAGTTCCATAACAAGATTGAGATTTGAACAAGTGTAGGATTGCATAAGACCGTAAAATCCATAGGATGAAAAACAAATCATGGCACCTTCATGACTTGAATAGACTGCAACATATCTGATACAACAATCACCAAGTCCCCTGATTTGATTATGCCTATGGATTTTAGCAAAGAAAAATTTCGGTTGATGTTTTTCTCCATATCATATGATAAGTCCAATCTAAATGGAATGAGGCCCCATTGAAGATTCATGCGTTGTCGCACACTTGTCGAGTTGGTGAAGGAAAAAAATTGGCATTCTAGTCGACATTGTGACAAGAGAGAACCCATGTAACCTTGTCTTTGGAACCCATATAAGTTTGTCTTGTGTACACGAAGATTGCATCCACTTCCAAATTTTTGGCCATATGGGCAACATAATTATAAATTTCTTCAGAAACACTATCTGAAAGAAACGTAGCAATGTCGGGAAGGTACATAGACTCATGCTTATTTTCTTCCTGACACCAATATGCAATGCAATAGGCTTACACTTATGAGAACAACAAAAGATTTTTCTAGAAATTGACCCATGGTTGATTCACCAGAGAGCATCAAAGCATCAACACATTGTCTTACTACTTCTTTCATATCAACAACCTCAATGCTTGTTGGTATAGGATACTCTATCATTGACTCAAGAAGCTGAGAGGAAACAATAACTAGCTTATTTATTTTCCTGCATAGCTGGAATACATGTTGTTGGATATATGGAGCCTACTCAAGTGGAATTTGTGCACCAATATCCCCTATTGCCACCATGGCACCATCAGATGATTTAATAATATATTCTAGATTCTTGAGAGAATCTATGCTTTCAATTTTAGCAATGACACCAATATCAATATTATGAGATCGAGCAGTAATATAGCTCTTCAAATGTTTGATTACTTCTTTTAATTTCACAAAAGATATTCCAATGAAATCAACACCTTTTTCAATTCCAAAATCTATATCAAGCCAATCCTTGGAAGAAATTGTGGGAAGCATAGAATTTCTCTCACACACCAGTCCTCCTTGCCTCTGTAATGTAATATTAACACCTAGTAATAACATCCTAGGACTGTACACTGGCACTTCACATCTAGACCTTGTTTCTCAATCACCTCAAATCTTACCATACCACCATACACAACTAGTTCATCACCAATTTTGAAATATTCTACAAAGCTATTGTAATTAACTTGGATTGTGTGAGATGGAAGAGACCCATTGAAAGCATGCATACTAAAATTCCAAAACTCACCATCCATGGAAAGGACAACAACAAGTCATTTCTCCTACCACGATGCTCCAAGGTATTGAAGAAAAGATGTCATGATCCAAAGCGAAGAGTATTTTGTATGGAAAACACCAGTATGAAACTTGTTACCATTACAGTTGAGTTCAAGGACACATTCTCCATGAGAGGCTAATGACCAAACCTTTTTGGAATCCTCACTAACATATGCTGAGAAATCAGCAGTTTAATCCCAACAAACCGAGTGGACAATTTTGGTATGCCTCTATAAAAAATGTATGTAAGCATTAGGCTCCACATCGAAAATTGATACTACATTTCTCTGTTGCGGTAGAAAGAAACTTCCCTTCATCAAAATTTTCAATATTTGTCAGTTGATTTGAAGGGGATGCAAATCCTTCTTTCCCATCTGATCCATACATGATTAAATTCTTTGACATGCTACTAATATGATGTAAAGTGCCAACAATGGAAATGGCATCACCTCGCGTGTGAGTTGATGTGAGTTGCAAGCATTTTTATACCAACATAATTTTCCTTGAGATCAACTAGAGAGATATTGACTAGCCTAGTTTAGTACCTAACTCTTTCATTTTCTCGAATAATTTTAGAGCTTCCTTGCCAAAAACATGCATAGCATACTCTCCAATCATAGTCATCCACGAGAAGACATTTTTTCAAACACATGTCATGTTGTTGAGAGGTTCCCACGTTTCACATACATATCTATATGAGTAGTCTCCACAAAGACATCAAAGTCAGACCCATTTCTAATTATTTCTTCATGGATTTCCCTTCTTTACAGTTCCAGGTCCAACATCCTCTTAGGATAAGTTTCAATACCCAGGAGAAAGGAGATGAATATTGGGGCACCCAACAAGAAATACACGAGCTTAAATGAAAAAATCTCGTGGCCTCCATATTCATTGATAGCCCATATGAATATAGGGATATCCAACAGCCATTTGGAATTACCTTCAAAAAATGCCAATTTATGTCATCCATGAGATCCCAAATGAATACAAAGGTATCCAAGAAAACCCACCTCAAATTACATGCATAAAAATTCATGGGCTTCCCTTGTTTGTTGATTGTGAGCCATCTTCCTTTTGTTAACCACTGAACCCCCTTGTTTTTGTTCCATGTGGCCATATATCCATCCACACTTTCCATCTATCCATTCACATGTCCCTTTATAATGTAATTAACGTGTGTTAATTACTCCAGAGAAAATGGGACAAGAATTGGCCAGTGGCACTCACTAGTACGTTTTTATCCCTTGACATTATGGTCTTATACCTAAAATTTCACATGATTCTAAGTTAATATTATCCTATTATGCCTAAATTTTTTTTGGCTCCAGACATTATATGTGTGTGTGTGTGTCACAAACACACATATTTGTCATCTTGATTATATGGCTTGATGACATGGCACCTATGTCCCCCTGGCACCCTAAGGTGATTCAATGTCACCTCCTTATCCACCTTGGCCCTACCTTGTCATATCTTCGGTCCCTTGCCTTTCTTTTTATTTATTTTCTTTATTTTTATGCACCCTCATCTTATCCCTACACTTGAAATCTTCATGTCCATAGATGAGACAGAGGTCCTATCCTTGACAGGCCTTCCACGTGGAATTCTACCATTGCCTCACATGGTAGGTGGGTCCCATCCCATAAAATTTTCCTCTGGTGCACATATTCATCATTGTAGATCCAAGATCTATGGTGGGTATTGTTTATGGGCCATTGAGTTGCACCCAATTTAACTCCATTACTGGGTGCACATATCCATTGTTGTAGATCTAAGATCAACAACTAGGGTGGATTACAGGTTGAGAAGTAGCACCTAAGTTAATTTCACCTCTTGACTCGTAACCTCATACCACTAATGGTTTTAGTGGGGGACATGAAAAAATACCACTTTTTACAAGTCCAAATGCACCAAAACAAAATCCACTTTCACTTGGGCCCGTAATTGAATTTTCCAACATGGATGTCCAGTCACTCATGGGCCCACCACCTACAAAATCGACCCCTTCCATCTACCATTGTGGACCTTTTCATTCCATGTACATGGTATGGGTCCACATCACCTTCCAAGTCACCAATATGGACAAATCTCACCTTTTCCAAAATTCCAAAATTTCTAAAATTCCAAATTTTTCTAAAATTCAAATTTTTTCTAAAATTCCATTTTTTTCTAAAATTCCATTTTTTTTTCTCAATTTTACCAAAAAATCATAATTTCGTTCATGAACCACCATGAAAACTATGGATCAAAATTTCCATGGCCAATTTTATCTCAATGGACTTCAATTCGATGTTTTCACCTACAATTTTGACACCTGGGTACCAATTTTTCACTGAGTTTCATCAAGAAATTGAGGGTTTTACCTAGTTTCACCCAATTTCCTCAAATTTTCATACAAGCCAATACCTTGCAACTTAATCCTAAAAAAAAATATCCATAAAAATTAATTACTTGAAGTTTCATTCCTCTGCATGCTGGGCAGATATCTAATTTACGGATTTTTACCCTAATCTACCCAATTACCAAGTTTCACTTCATTTCCCCCAATTTCACTCAATTTCTCTTTATCCAACTCTGCAAATTCATTAGTTCAACCAAATTGACTCCATAAATGTCAATCAAACATTCTATAATCCATTTTCCATGGTTTTTTCTCCTAGAAAATGGGATTCTTTTTTCAATTTCACCTATGTTATTTTTTGTTTAAATTTCCCCAATTTTTTCATGTGTTGATGTTGTAACCTCAAATGTTATAAAAATTAGGCCTCTTCACGCCTAAAAAATATCCAATTCATGAAATTTTAACCTCCTTTGCTTCAATCTAAATTGCAAGTTAATTTCCCCAATTTCACATAGGAAAATTATGGAAAACAATTTGTAGGCATACTGTAGCATTTCTTTCTTTATTTATTTTTCTACATTTTATGGTCTACACTTTGATTTCTATCCCATACATTCCCAATACTATAACCTTGCTCTTATACCAATCTGTAACATGCCTAAACTCCTATATAAGCCACGTTACTACAAATCCCACTTTGTGCACATTGTATTTTCTAAATTATTTAAACCCGACTCATATTCCATAAAAATAATGACTTGAATACCATTAATTATATAATTACACAATACCAACCTTACCATAGGCTGACGTTTACACATATTTTGCTCTGACACCAAATTATTCACCCTGGTCACCTTATTAGGTATAATTCATCTACAATGTACCCCTAGTACCATAATTATACCTTGTTTATGAATGCATGTGCATACTTCCATGAAATGTAGCATATAAACATAACATGGAAAAAAATATAAGCATGCATCAACATGTAGAAGCCATAAACAACATGTGTACACAAGATAAAAAATAGCAATAAGAACAAAAAACCATAATTATAACACTTATGTTATGTAAATGGCATCGACTAGATACATAACTCAAATGTTCCGCCTATCCATAGACTCTACTACTCCAATTCTCTCAATATAAGGTCACCCCTAAGTTGGGTCTATGACTCCACTATGGAAAAAGAATTGTTTCTAGGACAAGTAAGGTCTCACGGTCATTATTGGGTTCAAAGTAGGTCAAGGCACCAAACCCTAGTAGAACTCCAACCAACAAGCTCTCATCCCCCTAAGCTTGCACAACCTAAGGAAGTTTATGCCTTCCTCTACACCACAATCCCTCAAGATGTGCCACCTCCCTTCTATGTCTCTAGCACAAGATGGCCAAGAAGTCTCAAAGTTGTGGCTCTATGAGCTCCAACGTCTCTCATGGAGTCTCCAGGTGCCCTCTAGGCCTCACACCAAGGGAAACTATCCCAGAAAATTATCCCTCTAGGGATCCATCCTTCCCCAAGGAAAACCAAGATAAATTTGTCTCACTAATCACACATGATTCACATATAATCCTCAAGGTACTCAATTCATAGGGTCTCAATGGTTCTCACTAGATCACACCCCAACCTTCTAAGGTAACAAAGGAAATAATGGATGAGAATGAATTCCTTTTCCACTAAGCCTCTACTTCAAATATGCATGTCTCTCTATTAACAAGTGGCACCCATGTAGCCACACTCCCACCACTTAGAAAATCATTTCCCTTCCTTAGGACACATAGGATATAATCATCAAATAAGACTTAGGATTAGGACTTATGATTACTTCAATATATTTGGCTTAGCCCCCTTTGCTTATCTCCTTTACTTAATCCCTTATCCCCCTTTCTCTCTCATGGATTCCTAAGCCCCCATACTCTTTTGTCTGACTTGGTCTATAACCATGATGCATTTTTATTAATATATATGAGTGTTATTACAATGTAAAATGCTAGTCTTACCAACCTTTCAACATATAGTCTCTCCAACCTAATATCACACAAGAAATCTAGCCTAAAACATACATACATAGGCACTTTGTCCCAAAACACACTATCTAAACAACCTAAAATATCATATGTACATAATATATTACAACAAAAATATCAAAATAGGGTATTACACCTCCATGGAACATCAAGAAAACAATAACCGATTCTTTCTCCAAGCAAGTCATCACACCAATATCAAGACTCATTATCCTAGGCCCTCCATGATATTTCTCTTGCCCCTATGCATCCCACAAGAGGAAGGCTCCAAAATCATGCAAGGTGTTAGCTCCCTCTCCATATATTCTATTAGGGTATAAATCCTATCCATACAACAAAAGTTGTAAGAACCATGATTATCTCCAAAGTCATATTATTCTCTAGGGAGCACAAACACTAACCCCACATAAGGGAAAATTCTAGCATAACACAAGAGAAATCTCTCCAAGGATAACCAACACATCTCTCTCTCTCTCTCTCTTATTTTTTCCTCATGAACCCCACTATGTTGGTCCCCACAATACTTCTCCAAGACAATACAAATAATAGAGTAAAATAAATGGTTAATAATATGACAAATATTTTCCCTCCATTTATCTATATAGTAGGTGAGGGAGGCTAATAAAACAAGGACTTATGTCCATACAAGTAACCATAAACGCAACCCCACATGGAGTTCCCTATAATAAAACAATATACAAGTGTGATGTACTAGGTTTTATCCACTCCACAATATGAAAATCCCTCCATGCATGATTCTTCTAGGGATCAATGCTCCTCCTTTGGGTTGGTGTTCTCTCCAAAAAGATTTTAGTCCAATGCTCCTCTTCCACGGTGGTATCCAAGTGTCCTCATACAAACAATTCATTCTATAATTATGTGCCACATGTCCTCGCATATGCCCAATGCTCCTCTCATGTGTTCAAATTTAATTACCATGCTCCAATGCTTTCTCCTCAACATATGTGTTTGGGTCCACAACTAAGCTCCATGAAATATGCTCCTCAACCTAGAAATCCTCAAGTAGAGTGTCCAAACCTCTAAGGTGTAAATCACATGGTCCCAATATCCTAGAAAAACATTTCTTCCTTGAAGTGTCTAGAGATACTCCTAGGCATGTACCTCTCATAATTGAGAACCTGACTCCATCATTGTGTTCACCTTATGGGTTATTCATCATGTCAAATTGAGTAACAACCTTTTAGGTAAGGGAATTTTACTAATACTCTAACCAATGTTAATAATCCACCCAAAATAAACCATCCATATGTACATGAAGCATCTCTAACGTATTATCAGTGGATGATAACATTTACAGAGTAACCCCAAAATCTAACACTCACTTTAGGAGAAAAGTGTTTTGTGTAGCACCATTGAACTCCCTCTGAATATGAAACCTGTAACTCTAATGCCTCCAAAAATTTGAGAGAATACTCCTCCATCATGATAAAACATCGTATATGATTTGCAAGATTGATATTCATAAGTACATGCATGAACACCTCATCATCCAAGCAATCACTACTAAAAAATGTGTGTCTCTTTACAAGAAATCAACCAATCAATATACAACTTAGCCTTTGGATGGTGAATATTCAAGCTAAATACAAAAAAGCCATTTGGTTTACACCATCGAACCAAGATAATCCCCCTTCCCCTTTCCTAGGAGCTCCAAAATAACGATGACCATCTATAAAAATGAAGGAACACAACCTTGGACAAATGCTTCCTATTGAACTCTAAATCCTTTTGGCACCGCATCAAGTGCTAAAAAGGATATCTAAAAAGATAAAACTAGAACGAAAACACCACTTAGTGGAGGTTTTAACAGAGGTTTTGGTGTTACAATATTGCATAAAATTATAAAAAAAAACCCTCCACTATTGACAATGGAGGTTTTAGTAGATGTTCACTATAACTAAAATTTTTGGGAGGTTGAGGTCCAAATAGAGGTTTTTTCTTTATGCACTTAAATGAGTAAGGTTTACTGGCGCACACATATTTAATATGCAATAGTGCATATTGTATACTTTCAAATCACCCATATGTATTAGATATTTTGAAAGGATCGATGCATATTATATTTTTTAAAGCAGCAATGCATGTAATATGTGTTAGCATTGGTGCATATATATCCTTGCACACTACGAAGTCTTGCTAATGATAATTATAACAATAATGAAAACAATAACAATATCATAGGAGGTGTTGGAACACATAAATTTCTGAACCTTAGTCTTTAAATAAATTATGTTTCCATTTAAAATAAAATAACACATGCTTGATTCTCGTCTTTGATGAAATCTGCCATGAAATCAAATGATCCTAATCTCTTAGAAGTTATGGAGCCGCCTACTCGTTAAAGAGTCAAATCTCTATAGAATACTTCAGAATTTCTAGTTTTGGAGTTTCGTAGTTCAGGTGTTTCAACATGCCTCACTTCCAAAGTCTCGATACACGAAAAGAGTTCCAAAGGTCCAAGTCACCACACACGTATACCCCTTAATCTCTGACGTATATTTCCGGAAATGACCCGTCAGACTTTTAAATGAAGTTAATTAACCAAACGAATGAAGTAATAAATACTTAAAAAGAAACTAAAGTCCAATTGGAAAATCGAATAATAGTTTTGAGATTTCCGAAATCGAGTCTTCACCATCTATCGTATCATTAATATCCTGAAGGCCGAACTCCCGAAATGTATTAATCTTTAAGTCGGTTTAATTAAAGATTAAACAATATTAAGGATTAATTAATTACATCGTGATTTCACGTTTCAGATATCCTACCTCGAGCGACTATCAATATCCCGAGATCCGAAACCCCGAAATTTTTTAGGTTAATCACGATTATTTAAGAAGGTAAAATGATTAAAATTAATTAATTACATTGTAATTTCACGTTTTGAAAGTCATAGCTCGAACTGTTATAGGACATCCCAAGATCTGAAATTCAAAAAATTACTTAACGATAAGTGCAATTAACTGATGCTTTAAAGACGATTATCTCATAATTAATCCGTCGCCAAATAATGACTCGGATAAATTCAAATTTCATCTATGCTTTTCCCAATCATGAACCACCGAAAATTAATGAAATTAATAATTGATTTACGACAATCATTCCAAATAAGATCCTAGACCACCGCCTAAATCTTATTCATTAAGGAAAGTAAATGCTTCGTTAGTAGAGGTATCGGTTAATCGATGCAATTAAAGGAAAAGGATATTGAATTTGAATTTCATTATGTGTTTTTAATGAGCAACAAGTTTTCAAGATAAATAATTTTGTGCATTCCCTATGAAAGATAATAGATTTATGTGGTCTGATACCATGGCTCCATGAAAAGAAACTAAAGCGCCTAGTGAAAGTTCGAGCCAGAATACAGATGTCTTTTTCGACACCTCGTCCAGAAGCATAGATGCCATTAAATCATGGACGCAAGTATTCAATATTCTACAATATGAATTGGTCAATTGCCCAGATGATTCAGGTGATGAGGAGAGAGAGAACCTGGCTACCAAATACAAAACTATGGCCCAATCAGAGCTACATAAGATAGCAATGAGGCCTAGACTCCTGCCTTACAGTGATATGATTGGTTGGGCGCTCAAAAACGTTGATATCCCGACCAGGACCATCTTCAATTCACAAAAGGTCGTGGTTGGGTCTTTCTGGACAAAACATTTATAGGTAATGTACAAATTGTCTCCAACACCCAATTTCATTGACAATGTCAGTTTCCTAGTGGACTTTGACAAGAAGGAATGTGTCCAATATGGAAAAAACCTGCCCGACTTAATTAAGGATTGATACTCTTGCCCTGAGAATTTCAGAGATGAATCCCATGGCATATGCATAGTCTCTTCACTATAGCCTCACATGATGTATATAGAAATGATGATGTGTAGATTCTATGGGAGGGAAAACACAACCCATTTCTCGTTACAGTGGGTGCCTAATATGCACACGGTGGCAGTGGGGTATTCTTTTGATTGGACAAATATGTTGTTAGACAGTTTGGTTAAGGAGATTACAGAATATCAGTCACTAAAATACAAGGGGAAACCTGCCTCATTCTTCATGCCAACTTATATCATGGACGTTGTCTTCTTTATGAAACCTTTTCCCCTAATGGGTTGGAACTGGACTCCAACTAGTGTTGAGCCCATACATGTTTATCATTCAAAAATCTGGGAGGATAAAGTGAAATATTTCTCCTATTAAATCTTCAACTGGGTGGTGGTGCCGATGCATACCGTTATATATGGTTTCCCACCTCCTAGTATTTCTGACAAAATTGTGACTAATCTGGGAAAGATAGCAGAATGGTACATTGAAGAGCATTTCTCCTATATTAGGGTTTTTGGTTGTTCGGTTCCTCCACATGCCCTGCTTGTATTTCTACCAGATCAATTGGTGTGCCGCGAAGTAGCACATCAAACTGTGCATGGGGGAATTATTAAGGAGCTGAAAGCAATATAGAAAAGGGTTTGGCCCACCTTCCCCCTATAGATTGGTATGTTTTCTCTGCTAGATTTTGGCCATTCGAAAGTAGAGGTCACGACCCTGGAAGAAATCAAGCTGGTCAATATTGAATTCAAGAAGCACGATCCGCTGAAGATTGTAGGTAATCACATGGCCCTCTACAATTTGAAAATATATGAACATGAAGATTCTCCTCAGGACGAAGTATTCCGAAGAGAAAGGTCCTATCAGGAGGTATTGAGTCGAGTTCAAGCTCTAGCTCCAGATAAATTGGTCGAGTTTTATAACTTCCAGAAGCATCGAAGAAATAGCCTTCCCAAAGTATTACAGGGAGAGACCCTAATACCTCCAGCTACACAACAAGATGAGCCCTAGAGCTTGGAAACAAGAAGCTCCAATAAACAGGATGCTCAAGAAAGTTTGGAGAAGGCTGAGGTTTTGACTCAGAAGGAAGACACCACATTGACATATCCACCAAGCGATCACGCTGAAACTCAGACTGAGGCCTTAATAAAAAAAAGGGAGAAGAAAAGCCACTGTCCACACCAAGAAAACTAGTTACTGACATAGTTGGTAAGAAACCATCCACTGAGATAGGCAGTCCTATCCAATCTATCACACCCTTATAGTTCAGTAGAGTGAACTCGAGTGCGGAAGTTGTATTCATAAAATATCTTATACCTATTTTGGCAGAAGAGATGCCTCCTATGGAATTATTCTTCAGTAAGAAGAGAAGGGCGGTAGTTAGAAGAGAAACGCATCAAAGGGATGGTGCGACTGTCAAGAAGCATAGAGTCCTATTGGATAGGCAAGCCCTATAAGAAGAAGACTTCGCTATAGATGTTGCAGGCTAGTTGGGATCTTTTGCAACAACAAACCAGTTTTCAGTGGGAAACCTGAAAGAGAAATTGAAGCAGAAGGATATGTTGGTGAGCCAATTGCAAGACAAAATAAATACTGTAGAGCAGGAAGCCAGGAGCGATATGACTAAAGTCTTTGAGTAGACTAGAGCCTGTGAAAGGAAAGAAATTCAACAGCTCAAGATCATCCTTGATGAGATACAGAAAGAGTCACAGGCAAGCAGGGAATTGGTCAGATAGTTGCAGGTGAAAATAATCGTATCGAAAAAGAAACAGTGGATATATTAGCTTTCCAAGCCCAAAATTTAGAGATTCACGAGAAGTTGGGATTAGCCCAACGACGCCTCTTGACTAAAATAGAAGGTGTTCAAGATTATTATCGATTTGGAGAACACTCTTTAGAAAATATTTACATAAAAGAGAAGGAGGCCACTGCAGCTAGAGTTACATTCCAGGAGGTTGTCCTGTCAGCAACAAAGGAGGAGGTTACCATGGTCACCAGATTGTTCCTCTCATAACAAACCTGAGGAGATATAATACTTAAGACCTGGGAGGCTAATATAGTTGAAAGTAAAATATTGGCCAAGGAGGTGAAAAAGGCTTGTGAAGAAGCTTTCTATGCGCTTGACAAAGAATCATTGTACGTGGGAAGAGATAATATCTCTGGAGACCTGGGAAAAATTAATATGACAAAAAATCAATATGATTTCAAAGCGAGTATGGAGGAAGCACGGGCCAAAATTTTACAATTGAAATGGGTTGATCTTACTCTGATAAATAAATGGATAGTCAACCCTAGCTTAAGACTACAATATTTATCTCTAGAAGCTAGTAGGATGGAAGATAAACTGCCTCATATAGAAAATAAGTTTTATACCTTTGAGGCAAATGATACAACAAAGCCCTCCAGGCTGTTGGTGCAATTTGTGAGCAAATGTGTTAAATCTATTGAGCCAGGAAAAGGAAGCACCTCCGGAAACCAATGAGATAGCCTGTACACATCATATGTACAGATCATGATTAGAGACCATCTGTCTCTGAGCTAGATAACAAGAAGGAAAATCGTCTCCTCCAACGTGACGAAGAGACATAAGAGATGCAAGTGAAGTGTTTCAAATTTCACATTTTGTAATTTTTACTATTTTAGAAATAAGGATAATTCCAACCGCCTAGGGTTGAGAACCTTTTGTATAAATACATATTTCAAAGATTGAACAAAGGATGCTTCTTGCCAAATGTAATTAAGAGAAAATATCCTTTTGTGAGAATTAATACAAGCGCGGACAGAGATTCCAATATTTGTGTAGTCTGAGTTATGTTTCCCCTTTGTACTCCATATTTCTTGTTTCTTTAAATGTCTCTTTGATAAGTGAGTGTTTAAAATTTAGTAACATAGCTACTGTAATCACACCAAACCAGTTGTTCGTTAAGCAAGCATTTTTTCCTCTGTATTTGTTGTCAGTAAATACAAGACCTGTAAGCTACTTGGATAACTAAATCTTATATCCTTTCAAGAGTGCATGCTTTATTTTCTTCTACCGTGATTAGGATAAGATTCATCTCTACATTAATTCTTTGTTTTGTTTAATAGTTTTGTAAGTTTCCCTCACCTCACCTGATTTCATAAATCGACTCGGATGACAAATTATGGCCTTTGTACTACTCTGTTTTTATTTTTAATAAAAATAAATAAATAAATAAATAAATAAAAGAGTCTAGGGCCAGGATGTACCCTTATTTGAAACTTGGTCCATTGGATTCCTATCTTCATTATGATCATAGTGGTACCCTTCATTTTTAAGTATGTTTTTTTTGGCGAACCCAACCCTTTCTGGGGTGCCCTTATTTGAGACCTATTCCATTGCATTCCTCTCTTTGTCTTGATCACCTGAGTACCTATCAATTTTAGGCCCACATTTCCATCTCGAAAACTTTGCTACTTAAGCCTCCATCATGCATACCACTCGCTCTCAGTCCCAAGTAAACTTGGAGGACAAGTTGTCCAACCTAGAACAACAAATCGCCTCCGTCAACACAACCTTACAAACTATCCTTGACAAGCAATCCCAAGCTCTAGAGAAACTCCTCAAGGGTAAGAGTGTTGAGCCAAATCTCGAGGACCCTCAATATTCCCATTATGAGTATACTCACTTGTCCCGCTCCCTTGGGGTTCTCCACCCTCTTGGAATAAAGTGCTCATAGTTGACATGCATAAATTTGATGTGTCCAACTCCGCCAGATAGGTTTCTCAAATGGAACAATACTTCTCCCTTCATGACATTCGGGATGATGAGGCCAAACTCCATGTAGGGATTTTGTACTTGGATCAAGAATGATGACATTTTTGGTAGTGGCATAAGAAATGTTATTCGGGACTACCCAATTGGAACATGTTCATTAAATAAGTTTTTGCCTATTTTGATAGGGAATCACATTTTTTGGGCAAGATCACTAAGCTGCACCAAACTAGATCAGTCAAAGACTTCATAATGACATTTGAATAGTTGGCTATTCGAATCGAGGGCTTTTCTGATGAATTTTAACTTGAATTTTTTATCAGTGGCTTAAAGGAAGCCATCATGGCTCATGTGAGCATGCATCATCCTACTACATGTTTTCAGGCATGCCAATTCACATTGGATGCAGAGACCATCCTTCAGGCTCTAACCCTGAAGGATACATTACCCACCCATCCTCACCCTAGGGCTATCCCAGCTCCAACGCAAACCTTGAAGGTCCAAAAGGTATCTCCAACAGAAATGGCAGAGTGTCGCAAGAAAGGAATTTGTTATTAATTTGACGAAAAGTATTCACCGGTACATAAATGCAGGGAACAAAAGTTCTTCCAGATTGATGCATAAACTTCCTCTTCCTATGAAGACAGACCATCAGATGAGGCTCCTGACCCAGAGGATGCTCAACCAAGTGTTCATGCTGAATATTTGTTTGCCTCCCCAGTATCACCAAAGGAACCAGTCATATCTCTTCATGCCCTCTCGGGTATTTTGGCCCCACAGACATTGAAGATCAAGGGCTACATCAAACATAGTCCAGTTGCGGTGTTGATTGATAGTGGTAGCACCCATAATTTTATTCATTGCAGGCTTGCTGAAGAGATCCATTGCTTTGTCTGCCCTGTTTCTAATTTTCAAATTATCATCGCTAATGGTGGTATGATGAAGTGTGGGGACCATTGTGAGAATTTCAAACTCCAAATGGGCGATTATAATTTGAAAACCCACATATTCTCTAATTCCATGTGAGTTGTGATATAGTTTTGGGTGTGGAATGGCTTCGCACTCAGGGACCAATCACAATTGATTATCATGAGTTATATATGAGCTTCACCCAAGAGGCTCACACCTATAGCCTTCGAGGTCAAGCGGGCTCTCCTAAAATCATCAGTTCTCATAGGATGGAAAAATTGTTGAAGAAAGGCCACCATGGTGTGATTTCTCAATTGCATGCCATCCAGGTCACTGATTAGGCCTCTCTGATAGTCCATCCTAGCCTGCAAGTAATCTTGGACAAGTATCTCAAGGTCTTTCAAGTTCCAATGGATTTATCTTCTTCTAGGGGTGAGCATGATCATATAATCCCTCTCCTGTCGGGAAATCAACCCCCCAAATGTACGTCCCTACAGGTACCATTTTCTCAAACAAATGAAATCTATAAGATGGTACAAGAATTACTGGAGGCGGGGGTAATTCTCCCTAGTACTAGCCCCTATTATTCTCTTGTGATGATGGTCTTAAAGAAAGAAGGTACTTGGCACATGTGTCCTCATTTTCATGCCTTGAATAAAATGACCATCAAAGATAAGTTTCCCATTCATGTCATTGATGATCTGTTGGATGAACTCCAAGGTGCCTGTGTCTTCACCAAATTATACCTATGCTCCGGTTATCACCAGATCCAGATGAAGGAGGTAGATATTACAAAGACTTCTTTCAGAACTCATGAAGGACATTATGAATTCTTGGTCACGCCTTTTGGCCTTTGCAATGCCCCATCCACCGTCCAAAGTCTCATGAAAAAAATATTGAAACCTTACCTTCGACAGTTTGTCTTGGTTTTCTTTGATGACATACTCATATACAACCGCACTTGGGATAGCCACCTTCTGCATGTGGACAAAGTCCTTCATTTGTTGCAACACAACAAATTGTTCATCAAAAAGACCAAATGTTCCTTTCGAACCAACGAAGTGGAATACATGGGGCACATTGTGGGTCAAGAAGAGGTAAAAGTGGACCCCGAAAAGATACAAGCTATGTAGGAGTGGCCACGACCCACGAATTTAAAGCGCCTAAGGGGTTTAATCAGTCTCACAAGCTATTACAAGAAATTTTTCCACCATTATGGAAAAATTACTTCTGGCACTAGTCTAGGTGCAATGCTCACAAAAGATGGTCGACATGTGACCTTTACTAGCAAAGTGTTGAGTCGCTGCAATCTGGGCATATATACATATGAAAAAGAAATGATGTCCATTCTCCATGCGGTGCACTCATGGAGGCCATATCTTTTGGGGTGTCATTTTTAGATCAAAACAGATCACCATAGTCTAGAGTATTTTTTGGAGCAACGATTATCCTCCCTAGAACAAAACAAGTGGATGACCAAAATGTTGGGTTATGATTATGAAATCATATACAAAAAGGGAAAAGACAATATAGTAGCAGATGCATTGTCTAGGAAACATGAGGAGGAAGGCTCCCTCTTTGCCTTATCCTTACCAATCCCTGATTGGATTGAAGAAGTATGCCAAGAGTGGCTAAATCAACCAAATCTCTCCTAGTTAATTTAGCACTTTCAGGAGGACCCTAATCCTCCCATCAACTACACTTTGCAGGACAATATTCTCAGATATAAGGATCGCCTTGTTCTATCACCCTCATCAGCACTCAAGCCAAGGCTCTTAAATGAGTTGCACTCATTAGCTATTTTAGGTCATTCAGGCTTCCAAAATACCTATGCTCATGTCCGTAGTTCTTTTTTCTGGGCAGGCATGAAGAAGGATATCCTTATCTTTGTCACCGAATGTGAAGTATGCCAACATAATAAAGGTGAAACTATCAAGTCTCCAAAATCTCTACAACCCCTACCCATTCCATCTTCTATGTAGACAAACATCTCTATGGACTTTATAGTGGTCCTTCTTAAAGATGGGAACAAGTCTTTAGTCATGGTGGTGGTTGATTTCCTCTCCAAGTATTCTCATTTTTGTGCCTTACCCCACCCTTTCACACCGACACTAGTAGCATAGATTTTCCTTGATCATATTTCCAAGTTACATGGGATGCCCACCTCTATTGTATTTGATTGTAACCCAACTTCCACCAACACATTTTGGCAAGATCTATTTAAATTGCAGGGCACCCAACTGAACATGAGCACAGTCTATAACCTTCAGTCAAACAGTCAGACGAAAGTAGTCAATTTTTTTTTTGAAACCTACTTGAGGTGTTTTGCTTCAGACAAACAACACCAATGGGTGTAATGGCTCCCCTTGGTCGAATGGTGGTACAATACTTCCTATCATACAGCCACTAAAATGACCCCATATGAAGCAGTGTGTGGCCAACACCCATATATAGTCACTACATATCCTCTAGGAAAGGTCCAATCTATTGATACAATGCTGCAAGGTCGAACAACCACCCTAGCGGCTCTAAAGGATAACCTCCACATGGCCCAAAATCGTATGAAGAAACAGGTGGACCAACATTGTTCAGAAAGGGTTTTTTAGGAAGGTGATCAGGTGTTTCTCGGGCTCCAACGGTCAACCTTACAAAAAAACATCTCTCAAATCCCAGGGACATCACAAGTTAGCACGCAATTTTTATGGGCCTTAACAAATCATCAAGTGTATTGGTTCGGTGGCCTACAAATTGGCCCTTCCAACTTCTTCCAAAATCTATCTGGTGTTCCATGTTTCTTTTCTTAAGAAAGTGGTCGGACAAAATTGTAGGGTCCAAACCATCCTTCCATAATTAGATGAAGAAGGCTCCCTTTGGCTCCAACCAGAAGGAGTCCTCAATTCCCATGAACATCGATTGTGTGGAAGAACTATCAAGGAAGTGTTGATCAATTGGAAGGGCACCTCACCAGAGGATGCGAATTGGGAATCAACAACCATACTCCAGTAGTTTCCACACCTTCATCCTTGAGGGCAAGGCTACTTTTGAAGGGGTAGGGCATGTTAGGATCAGATACTAACCCCTCTTTGTGGGTCATTAGTTAGTAGGATATGCTTTCTATGTAATAAAGGTTGACATTAATTAATAAGGCCTAATAAATAAAGGAGAATAAGTCAATGTAAGAAGACCTAATAGAAGCTTCCGCTTCTAGAAATATCTTCCTCTAGAAGTTTCCTTAGAAGGTAGAATTAGTATAAATAAGAGTAGGAGGTATTGGATATTTTGTGTTAGGGATTATTGTAATATAGCTCTGCCCTGTTGGAGGTTTCCCCCTCGAAGAGGCCTGTTAGTCCTTAACCTTGTTTTTGACTGATTGGGTGTCCCTAGTTCCCGTCCTACTCATTTTTCCAAGATTTTTTGTTAAAAATCAGTTTTTACCTCTTGTCTTGGAAGATTAATTTTCAATCTTTATTGCACATTTTAAATGATTTTGAAGTTTTTAAAGATTAGGATTTGATATGAGGATTTTTTGTCACATCACTTGTCGTTTCATTATTTGAATTTTCAAAATTTTCCAAGTCAGAAAAGGCATTACATGAATAAGGTTATTCCTATGGCGCTAGGAATAATCATTGTTTTGCATGCCCCACCTTGCCCATATCGTGTCATAAATTTTCAAATCATGATTAAAAGATTTGCATGCCTCTTTATGATCTATTTTTGGATTGTTATTTCTATGATAACAACTACATACGAAGGATTTAGCTGTACTCACCATACCTGCATCAAATCACACATCTGATTATCGTCCATTAAATCATCACCTTTGTATTTTAGTATGTTGGTTATTTTTGTGTAGGGATTGAAGAAAGAAGTAATTTTTGGTTCTTAAACAACCCACGGGAATTGAAGATTCAAACCATCAATCTTCTCAGATTTGTTTACAGGATCATATCAGTGGTATGGCACCCAAAAAGAGTGGTCAGATAATCAGATTAGATCCCGAAGGCACAAAATTTCTTGAAGCATACCCTTAGATGGTGTAGAAATTCAAGGATAATGGTTGGTTCGATTGTTTCTCAACATTCCAGGGGCATGATGAACGAATATTAATGGTGTTTGCACATAATTTTGATGGCTTCGGATCCGTGGTTGGAAAAATTCTGATGCATGTGACAGAACATTCTATTGCTAAAGCCTGCAGATTGCTAGTGTATGGGGAAAGATGGTGGAAGAAGGAGAATGTGGTCATGGAGTTTGTAAATCAGTTTCTAATTTCAGAGAAACAAAACCCTAACTGGAACAAGGGAATACCACATAGCTAGGTAAAGAAGGAATGGCACATCACTTTGCTAATCATCCACAGGTACATTACGTGTGAAGGCAGGTTTTCATTGATTTATGTCTATCATATCAGACTGTTAATTCATATTAATGGTGATTATCCTCTTAATTTACCCTAATTTCCGCTTAAGAGTTTATCCAAAATGTCCAAGAGGGTGCAATCTCATCCTGCTACATCTAAAGGCAGTCTCTTTCATCAGGGTTTAATTAGGACATTGGTAATATTCTCTTTAAACGAAGTCTAGAGATCCTGAGATTGTCTAATCCAGTCTTTAAGAAACGATTTACAGTCAACTAAATCCAAAAATGTCAAAGGGAAGAAATCTGCCCAACAGAAACAGACTGGTAAAGCCATTGAGTTCTTAATTAAAGAAGAATCACCTGTAGCTAGGGTAAATCGGGCTAGCAAGAGGAAATTGCAAACTCAACAAATTATTGGAGATTTGCATGTAGGTGTAGACCATGAGAAAGCTACCACTAGTCGAGGTAAGAAGTCTAAAACAAATGAAGACACTGAAATATATCATAATCTAGATATAAAGAGAGAAATTGATGAAAATGAGGATTACACTATAAGCCCATTTCAGACTTCAATCAAGCAGAAACAACAATCTACAGTTAAGAAGAATGCAAAGGGTAAAAAACAAAGCAAAAAGTAAATACATGTACCTAAATTCCCTAGAAGGAATTCCACCAGAGCTGCCAATAAATATATATATATGAATTTATCTACCCCTATAGAGTAATATTCAGAATTTAAAGTGAAAGCAAGGAAGGAAAAAGACAGAGTAAAGGAGTTGCAGAGTATGATAAAGCAATTGACGAAAGAGAAAGCTTTTGTTGAGCAATGGAATGCCAAACAACAAGAAAAGCTACAAGATATTCCAGAAATCAGAGAATCAGAAAGCTCTGAAGAAGAGGATCTTAGCATTGGGTTATCCTACAAATATGAAATTAAGATAAGGAAACCCCAAGAATCCATAGATTTGAACCTACTTACTCCAATAGAATAACATCCAGAGTTCAGGATGAAAATAACAGAAAGAAGAAAAGACATAAATCAAATACAGGAAATACTATGTTTTTCCTGTTTTAGTCCTTATCTTCAAGAGCATTTTTTGAAACGATAGAGATGAATTTTTTTAAACCAAAAGAGGTTTTTGTTGGGAACGGTCCCTTTCACAAAAACCTCTCTCGGGTTTTACAAATATATCACATTTTAAAAGATTCAAATATATATTTGAGGCCTATTTTTCAGAGATTTCACAGTAAATAATTTTCTGTTTTAGTCACTAATTTTGGGCAAGGTTGCAGAAGAAATGGAGATGAAATTTTGGAAAACAAAAGAGGTTTTTGTTGGTAACAGGCCCCTTCACAAAAACCTCTCTTGGTTTTTACACAAATATCACCTTTTGAGAGATACAAAGATATTGTTGGACCCTGTTTTTCAGGAATTTGTCAGATTTATTTTCCAAAAAACTCTCATGGACAACAGTTGACAAGCCACCTCATAAATTTGACTTGGAGATCAGATATGATATTCTTCTTGATTATTTGAAACAATAAACTAAATATATATGAGGAGGTTTTCTGATCCATTTATTTTGGATCTTAATAATTATGTATTGTTTCTATATAAACTCTGTAGAAGGAGAAGTTAGGGGTCGATAAGTTGGGCATTCAGGGACCTATTTTGAAAATCCATGGTAAGACAATTTATATTCCACATTGATACTAAATGGAAAAGACATGTTGATGGTCAAATTTTCTTTCATTTCATATTCTATTTCTTTTCTTACTTGAAGTTATTTTTTCTGTTGCAATGCATTGATTTCTTGATCTTAAGTAACACAATGAAAACTTTACTGTTCTTGTTTGTTATCAAGATTTGCCTTCAAGTACATGTTCTTGTTTCTTAATGATATTTTGAAATAATAAATCTATATGGGGTTAACAAATTGAATGCTCTCATATATTTCTTTCTTTATTTACCTTTTTTTCTGATCTATTAATGTGACTACCATTTACTAAATCAGTGGGTTATTTTCTGGCTTTATTTTGAGTTATGTGTTTATTTTGAACCCTTGAACCATCTTTCAACCATTTTCTAAAAACTTATTCAGAAAACCCTTAAAAATACCATTGCAATAACTTGATGATTCCCTAGCTTTCCCTCTCACAGTTAAGTGCAACTTTAGGGACTAACATCTTTCGGCGTCGTTGCCTGGGATGGAGGAACGAAGAATTTATCCCTGGGAGAATGACAACGATCAATTCTAGCTCTTGATGGTGAACAAGAGTTGGACATTTTTTCTGACTGTATCATTCACTTGACAACTCCATGAAGGAAGAATCCATTGGAAACTCCACTAATCTGAGATGTCAAAGGCTATGGAAGCCATTTTGGCTCGTAGGTTTGAACCATTTGATTTCTCCGGTATTCTTGGTTTTCCAAATGTTGTGCCTACTATGCATGAATGGGGAGACTACCTTCTAAGGTTCAGAGGAGATGATCACGATCATCCTGCACAACACTTGATTTATTTTCATCAATACATGGACCAACTTGATATTCATCATGAAGATGTATTGTTGAAGATGTTTATGTACTCCTTGGAAGGAGAGGCAAGGCAATGGTACCAATCTCTTCATGTTTCTAGTATTTCATCATTAAATGATTTTCATGCTGATTTTAATTCATTTTGTAAGAGGATTAATCCTACTGAATGCCTCTTGAATGATTGTTGTTAGCAATTTAAACCTCTTAGCAAAAAATTTCAGCAAGGCTTTAGTGATGAGATCAGTGAAGATATTTTGGAAAGTTCTCATAATGATCCTAACAATTTTGATAGCCATTCGAATGGGTCTCTTCGTGAGGAATTTGCTACTAGAAATATTTGTGAAGGCCAGTATTTTAGAGAAGAAATTCTTGAAGATTATATTGATCGTGATTTATTTTTTTATCATTGCCAGTTGAAATCAATCAAAAGTCTCCATCCTATCATGATTAAGAAGATTTGATCATTCATGAAACTTTCTCTCATTCTTCTTTTCAAGGAGAAGTTTTTCAATATGTTGTTGATGATAGTGTCATGGATAGTATGACAACAAATTTATTGGATTGTCATAATGATTTTTTTTTTCCAAAAGACCAGGTTGTTCATTTTTGTTCTTTCTTTGAAGAGCATAATGAAACAAAATATTTTGAATTTCAAAATTCAGAATTTTTTTATAGTCAACCTATATATGATGAATATGAAAATGGAGAAGAGAAGAATTTCACATCAACATTCATTGACCTGTGCAACAATGAGCCTATTTTTGATGAGTATGAATCTGATGTTGGAGAAATAGATGAAGGAAATCAGCCTATCCAAGATGTTGTTGTTCATTGTCATAAAACAAGTGATGTCCATGTATTGTTTCAAGGAAATCAAGTGGATTATGGTCTCCCAAATACAACAGAAATTGCAGGGGAGCAGTTTGGGTTTTTTCATCAGCTGGAATTTTGTCATATTATATATGATCCAGTAGTCATCTACATGGAGTCATTGTTTCCAAAGGTTCAAAAGTTTGTAGCATCTGGAATTAAAGCAAATTGCAACTGTAAGTATGGGTTGCCCATTCATTTCTTACTATAAACATCTCAGTTTTTCTACATTTTCTTATTTACTTGCAAGGAAGAAGACCATCTTGTCAGTCAAATTCTTTCATGGCTGCATTGGAAGTTTGATGTGACCTGATCAAGGAACTGATTGGTTAGTTGTGTAGGATTTGTACATAAACAAGATTTATTTTTTAGCATGTTGGTTTCAGTTTGAAGATCAATTTACAGTATGAGAGTAATGTCAAGTTTTCAGTATGCAAGAATAAGGACTCCATAGCCCAATGGAAAGACTACTTGCAGTTTTGTGGTTGTTATTTTTGAGCTCAAATAAAGACTCCATATACCCAATGGAATTGTTTCTTTACAATTTGTGGTTTTTAATAAAGGATGACATAACAAGGAAATAAAGAGAATCAGAAGGATATGAAGGCATTGGTCAGTAGTTCTTAAATATTCATCATGAAACTTTACCCCCAGAAGGAGCCAGTGTTAGTCCTAAACCTTGTTTTTGACTAATTGGGTGTCCCTAGTCCCTGTCCTACTCATTTTTCCATGATTTTCTGTTAAAACTCAGTTTTTACCTCTTGTCTTGGAAGATTAATTTTCAATCTTTATTGCACATTTTAAATGATTTTGAAGTTTTAAAAGATTAGGATTTGATATGAGGATTTTTTGTCACATCACTTGTTGTTTCATTATTTGAATTTCAATTTTTTCCAAGTCAGAAAAGACGCTATGGGAATAACGCTATTCCTATGGCTCTAGGAATAATCATTGTTTTGCATGCACCACCCTGCCCAGATCATGTCCTAACTTTCCAAATCATGATTAGAAGATCTGCATGCCTCTTTATGATCTATTTCCGGGTTGTTATTTCTATGATAATAGCTACATTGGAAGGATTGAGTTGTACTCGCCATACCTGCATCAAATCACACGTCTGATTATCATGAATGAAATCATCACCTTTATATTTTAGTATGTCAGTTATTTTTGTGCAAGGATTGAAGAAAGAAGTAATTTATGGTTCTTAAACAACTCACGAGAATTGAAGATTCAAACCATCTATATTCTCAGATTTGTTTATAGGATCATATCAGCGGTATGGCACCCAAAAAGAGTGGCCAGATAATCAAACTAGAGCCTGAAGGCACGGAATTGATCGAAGCATACCCTCATATGGCGCAAAAATTCAAGGATTTTGGCTGGTTCGATTTTTTCTCAACATTCCAAGGGCATGATGAACGGATCTCGATGGTGTTTGCATATAATTTTGATGGATTCAGATATGTGGTTGGCAAACTTATGATGCATGTGACATAAAATTCTATTGCTAAAGCCTGCAGATTGCCAGTGTATGGGGAAATATGGTGGAATAAGGAGAACGTGGTCATGGAGTTTGTAAATCAATTTCTAATTCTAGAGAAACAAAACCCTAACTGGAACAAGGGAATACCACATAGTTGGGTAAAGAAGGAATGACACACCACTTTTCTAATCATCCACATGTACATTACGTGTGAAGGCAGGTTTTCATTGATTTATCTCTATCATATCAGACTGTTAATTCATATTAATGGTGATTATCCTTTTAATTTACCCTACTTTCTACTTAAGAGTTTATCCAAAATGTCCAAGAGGGTTCAATCCCATCCTGCTATAGCTAAAGGCAGTCTCTTTCATCAGGGTTTAATTAGGACATTGGTAATATTCTCTTTAAATGAAGTCGAGAGATCTTGGGATTGGATAATCCAGTCTTTAAGAAACGATTTACAGTCAACTAAATCCAAAAATGTCAAAGGGAAGAAAACAACCCAACATAAACAAACTGGTAAAGCCACTGAGTTCTTAATTAAATAAGAATCACCTGCAGCTAGGGTAACTCGGGCTAGCAAGAGGAAATTGCAAACTTAGGAAAACTATTGGAGATTTGCTTGAAGGTGAATACCATGAGAAAGCTACCACTAGTCGAGGTAAGAAGTCTAAAACAAATGAAGACATCGACATATATCATAATCTAGATATAAAGAGAGAAATTGATGAAAATGAGTATTACACTATAAGCCTAGTTCAGACTCTAGCCAAGCAGAAACAACAATCTACAGTTAAGAAGAATGCAAAGGGTAAAAAACAGAGCAAAAAGTAAACACCTGTACCTAAATTCCCTAGAAGGAATTCCACCAGATCTACCAATAAATATAGATCTGAATTTACCTACCCCTGTAGAGTAATATCCATAATTTAAAGTGAAAGCAAGGAAGGAAAAATATAGAGTAAAGGAGTTGCAGAGTATGATAAATCAATTGACGAAAGAGAAATCTTTTGTTGAGCAATGGAATGCTAAACAACAAGAAAAGCTACAGGATATTCCAGAAATCAGAGAATCGGAAAGCTCTGAAGAAGAGGATATTAGCACTGGGTTATCCTCCAAATATGAAATTAAGATCAGGAAACCCCAAGCCTCCATATATTTGAACCTACTTGCTCCAATAGAATATCATCCAGAGTTCAGGATGAACATAACAGAAAGAAGAAAAGATAGAAATCAAATACAGGAAATACTCTGTTTTTCTTGTTTTAGTCCTTATCTTCAAGATCACTTTCTGAAACGATGGAGATGAATTTTTGGAAACCAAAAGAATTTTTTGTTGTTAATGGGCCCCTTCACAAAATCCTCTCTCTGTTTTTACACAACTATCATATTTTAAGATATTCGAATATATCTTTGAGGCCTATTTTTCAGAGATTTTACAATAAATAATTTCATGTTTTAGTCACTAATTTTGGGCGAGGTTGCAGAACAAAGGGAGATGATTTTTTGGAAACTAAAATAGGTTTTTGTTGGTAACGGGCCCCTTCACAAAAAACTCTCTTGGTTTTTACACCGCTATCACCGTTTGAGATATAAGAATATATTTTTGGACCCTATTTTTCAGGAATTTGCCAGATTTATTTTCCTAAAAAATCTCATGGACAACAGTTGGCAAGCCACCTCATCGATTCGAATTGTAGATCAGATTTGATATTTTTCTTGATTATTTGAAACAAGAAACCAAATATAAATGAGGATGTTTTCAGATCCATTTCTTTTGGATCTTAATAATTATGTATTGTTTCTATATAAACTTTGTAGAAAGAGAAGTTAGGGGTCGATAAGTTGGGCATTCAGGGACCTATTTTGAAAATCCATTGTAAGATAGTTTATATTCCACATTGATACTAAATGGAAAAGGCATTTTGATGGTCATATTTTCTTTCATTTCATATTCTATTTCTTTTCTTACTTGAAGTCATTTTTTATGTTGCAATGCATTGATTTCTTGATCTTAAGTAACACAGTGAAAACTTTACTGTTCTTGTTTATTATCAAGATTTGCCTTCAAGTACATGTTCTTATTTCTCAATGATATTTTGAAATAAGAAATCTATATGGGTTTGAAAAATTGAATACTCTCATATATTTCTTTCTTTATTTACTTTATTGTCTGATCTATTAATGTGACTACCATTTACTAAATCAATGGGTTATTTTTTGGCTTTATTTTGAGTTATGTGTTTATTTTGAACCCTTGAACCAACTTTAAACCATTTTCTAAAAAATTATTCATAAAACCCTTAAAAGTACCATTGCAATAACCTGATGATTCCCTAGCTTGCCCTCTCACAATCAAGTGCAACTTTAGGGACTAACAATGACCCAAAAGGATCTTTTAAACGACAATGGTTAAGTTGTTTTGCATGAGTTATTTTACCATTTAGGAAAACTAATGAAAGAGGAAACATAGCAGCCATAAGATAATATACAGATCTGAACATAAGCATAAAGAACAACAAACCACAAAACACCAAAGTGATAATGGAGTTTGGCAATCTCGCCTACGTCTTCGGGCCTTTGTCTCAATGGGTGATGCTTTCTTATTTCTATTCAAATATTTAAAAGTAACTCAAAATAGTGCCAAAAAGGTTACAAATTGATCTGGTCTTGTTCTACCAGATCTTAAGAACCCAACAAAACTGACAGCATTGAAAATGGATGGACGGAGCTCCCAGAAATGGCCCACAAAGGTGCTCTCCTCAATGAAGTCTGCATAAAAATGGCTTTGGCTCAATAATTCTCCAGCATAAAATCCCTCCATGGCTTCAAGAACCTTTGGTTTATATAGACTTGAAGTGGATAACGACCTCCCAACTTCTCCCCAAGATCTGGCCTCAAAAAGGGCCCAATATCCCCCCAAAATGACCCAAATCCCACAAAACTGTTGAATAAATCAATTAAAATCTTAATATAAAGTAATAAAACCCACTTTTGAAAATATGTAGGGTGCAGCCCCCAAACTCCGCGCTCCTGGGCATATGGGCGCCCACCATGTGGCCCCGGGCTAACTGTTTGTGCATTGGCTCCCCGACTTAAGCTCTTGGTCACTTGTGTATCGACCATATGGTCATGGCTAAACCCTCTAGGCACTCACAAATATCTGGCCCCCTGACGGTGTAGCCCATGGTTACGCCCCTAGTCGGCGGGCTAGCCCGACTGACCGGGGCTAACCTCTATACTTTCGCGCGCCAAATGTCATGAAGCCCGAGTCATATGGGGTTCGCCAATGTGATCGGGGGTTGGAGCTATAATGAGCGCTGGAGCTATACCATACAATCCGCACCAAACAAATAGGCCAGGTCACATGGGTATGTTCGTATGTTGTGGTATAATGTATGCGTCGGGGCTGGGGGCTAGGCCCCAACCCTATTTTTTGCCAACGTGTCCACCATAACACTTTCATTATAATGTTTAGCCCTTAGTAATCAAGGACCACCACGGACGGGCTGGCTAGCCATCCCTGCCAAGACAATAGCTCGGACGAGAGGTCACAGGTTCAAATCCTATAGACCCAAACAAATTTTTCCAAACACTGCTAGCCAATGGATGGGTGCCATGTGGCAGCCCAAGACTGGGCCATGTGGCACCATGCTATCCATTGAATACATGCCATGTCAGCCCAGTCATATGCCACTGTACCTTCCACATCATCATTCACTGTACCTACCACTGTACCTTGCCATGTCAGTCTATGCCACGTGTCACCCTTGCAGTGGTGCCACGTGTCACACTTTGACTGGTCCACATGTACCTACCCACATCAGTGCCAATGTACCCTTCCACATCATTTGTATGGTTGTATGGCCTGTACAGTCAGCTTCCACGTCAAGACTGTACGGACTGTACAGTCAGCATCTTTTTTTGCTTGTTTGATGAAATGAACAGACCGTGATATCTTGAGCATACGATGTCTGTTTGAGCCCGTTCAAGTTGTGTTGGGTTCGTATCGGTGATTCCTACGCACATGTACGTTTTGAAGTCAGTCTGAGCACTTTGATTTTTAGGTCTTCCTGGACCCATTTTGGTCCCAAGATCCAATTATGGATCAAACAAGGCCAATGAACATTGATATATCTAATAAAGGTGATCTTTCTAGTGTTATTATGGTATTTTTCTTGCTATAATCTTGTTGTTCCATTACCGCTTGCTAAATATTTATGTTCTGTATATTATTATTCATCTGGTATATTGCAGACTCTTTCCTCACACTCACTTGTACTTGTGCACATGCATTCTTCACTTTTCCTTCTCTCCCCACGTGCCATACACTCTTTCTCCATCTCTTATGTGCCTTCCTTGGTATAAGCTTGGTTAAATGCACCCTCTCTCCTATATATTGGATGATCTACATTGATTCTTGGTTGGATTTTTCCAACAACAACATACTCTCATACTTTATCTTCTCTCTCATTCTTTAGTCTAACTACTCTCTCTTTGAGCAAGAGTAAACATTGTACCGGTTGTGGACTTGTTGATTGTAGAGCAATCAACCCTTTGACAAGCCTATAATAAAAAAAGTGTTATGTTTGTTTCTGAACCTTTCTTGTTGGTGTTTTCTTTAATTCTTGCAATTAGATTAGTAGATTCTTACCATTTATTGTGATTTTAATCAATCATGTAAGTGATTTATTTTCTTGTTCCTTCTATATCTCTTGTGCTAACCCTCTAGGATCCCTCCAAGCTACAAAAAACTATGTTTTCCCCCATGTCTTGGGAAATTTTAACATGTTTTCCAAGACATATCAGTCGTTGTTTTTTGTCACTTTTTGCAGAAAAACAAACTTTAAGACAACAAAAAAGTACCATAGGGACTCCCCCCTAAGGATGGAAAGCACTAGCCCAAACAAAGAGGAGTCTAGCCTTTGACAATTTGAGAATTTTCTCCTTTAGTTAGCACCTTCTTCATCATTGTTTTTTTTCTTTTATATTAGCTCAATTGGAGAATGAAAAAGTGTGCTAACACTTCCCCAATGGAGTTGCCAATTCTGTTATGGATAAATCTAGCCTATGGATAAGTCAGACCTCCCTTGGACCTACCCTTGGTCCAAGATAGACAATATGTATAGATAGCTACGAGGTTTCCCTAGATCTGAACAAATTGATTCCTTTCACACTAGGAGAGAAATAATGACATACCTCTTTAACGATGGTTGTCCTCATATGTCATGGCTAATGCAACTCCCTAGATCCAGCTCGAGCTACTGCAATTTGATTCATGCACACAAGTGATGAACAAATACCAATATATGAATTCTCCAACTGTTAGGAAATAACAATTATATTCTAGAGCTAATCTGATCTACTCAATCAAAGGCCATATCTATCATTTGCATCTGAATACAACAACATAGAGAGGGGAAAACACATAGATTTATATTAATGAAAAGATTAATACATCAATGACATAAGCATACCTTCATTCATGCAAGAGATACTCATTTGGCCCTTGCTCTTGCTCCTCCTCAACCCACACTCAAGCAAGGAAAACCTGATTTGAAGAATGAACTCTGTGGAGAAGCTCCTCTGAAAATTCAACAACATGTACTGTAAAATGATTCTTCCTTGTCTTTCCCATGAAATACCTTCCTTTTATTGATAGGTGGAGGAGGCTAGGAGAGGCTTCTATATCTCTAGAACTTAGTGAAATTGACTGGATTAAGAGTTCCCAAGATCTTATCATGAGATAACCAACTCACCCAACACTGATATCCTTGGAAATCACCAATTCTAGAAGGATACAAAGGTAGTCACGAGCCAACACTAATGCAACTAATGATCAGTATCAAGCTACAAAGCAATTCATTAGCGACCGGTCATGACCTATTAGTGGGATCAATAGAAACCATGATAAAAAATCACTGAATCTAGGGCAGCAGGGTGTGTCTCAGCATAATATCATCAATATGTCCTTCATGAGACACTAGGGTGGAAAATAAGGTTGTAACATCTAGCCTACTATAGCCTATCCTAGCCTATCCTACTCTTTCCTAGTCTACTCTAGCCTATCCTACTCTATCCCAGCCTACCCTACCCTGCCCTACCCAACTCTAACCTAATGTAGCCTACTCTAGCCTAACTTACTCTAGTCTAGTTTACTCTAGCCTAACCTAATATAGCCTACTCTAACCTACTCTTACCTAATCTAGCCAAACCTAGCCTAGTCTATCCTACTCCAGCCTACTCTAGCTTGGGTTGTGCTAACCTAACATACTCTAGCCTACTCTAGTTGACTCTAGCCCAGTATACTCTAGCATACTCTAGCCTAGCCTACTTTAGTCTTCCATACTCTAGACTACTCTAGCCTACTATTTCCTAGCCTACTCTAACCTAGCTTACTCTAGCATACTCTATCCTACTCTAACTTAGCTTACTTTATCCTAGCCTACTCTAGGCCAGCTTACTCTAGCTTAGCCTACTGTAGCCTAGCCTAGCCTACTTTATCCTAGCCTAGCCTAGCTTAGCTTAGCCTAGCCTAGCCTAGCCTAACTTAGCCTGGCCTAGCCTACTCTACTCTAAGCTAGCTTACTCTAGCTTAGTCTACTCTAGCCTAGTATACTTTATCATATCCTAGCCTACTCTACTCTAGCCTAGCCTAGCCTAACCTAGCCTACTCTATCCTAGTCTACTTTAGCCAACTCTAGCTTATCCTACTTTAGCCTAGCCTATCATGGCTTAGACTAATCTAGGCTAGCCTAGTTTAGCCTAGCATACCTTAGCCTATCCTAGGAAGTCATTCCAAGCATCGAAGTTTCGGAGCAGGGTGGGCCGACCTGAAACACCGATAGCGGTCAGCCCCAGAGCAAGAATCGACATCAACCCCTTTAAAAACGCAGTAGAAAAAAGAGATTGGTCTTAGAGATGGAGTGAATGAGTTACAATATTGGAGTTGGGACACCAAACCACCCTCTTGCTCTTCCTTATCTTTCTCCAACAACCTAGCCTACCTTAGCCTATCCTAGTCTAGCCTAAATTAGTCTAGCCTCGCCTACCCTAACATGTCATAGCCTAGACTAGCTTAGCCTAGCCTAGACTACACTAGAAAAGCCTAGCCTAATCTAGCCTAACCTATCCTAGCCTACTGTAGCCTAGCTTAGCCAATGCTATCTTAACCTAGCCTAGCCTATTTTAGCTTACCCGAGCTTAGTGTACTCTAGCCTATCCTAGCCTACTGTAGCCTAGCTTAGCCAATGCTATCTTAACCTAGCCTAGCCTATTTTAGCTTACCCGAGCTTAGTGTACTCTAGCCTAGCCTAGCCTAGCCTACTCTAGTCTAGCCTACCCTATCCTATCCTACTCTAGTGTAGCCTATTCTAGCCTACTCCAGCCTACTCTAGACTAGCTTAGTGTATTGTAGCCCGACCTAGACTAGCCTAGTGTACAGTCTAGCTTAGCCTGTGCTAGCTTATTCTACTCAAGCCTATCATAGCCTAGCCTACTCTATCCTAGCCTAGCCTACGTTAGCCTAATCTAGCCTAGCCTAGACTAGCCTACCCTAGCCTAGCTTATCCTAGGTTATCCTTACCTATCCCAACCTATCCTACTCTACCTTACCCTACACTAACCTATTCTAGCCTAACTTAGCCTACTCTTGCCTAGCCTAACCTAGCTTACTCTGCCTTATCCTACTCTAGCCTTGCCTAGCCTAGCCTAGCCTAGCCTAGCCTAGCCTAGATAAGCCAAGCCTAACCTAGCCTAGCTAGCCTAGTCTAGCCTATCCTATCTAGCCAAGATTTCCCAAGCCTAGCCTACTCTAGCTTAGCCTAGTCTAGCCTAGACTAGCCTAACTTTGCCTAGCCTACTTTAGGCTACGCTAGACTAGTTTACAATATTCCACTCTAGTCTACTCTACCCTAGCCTACTCTAGCCCACTATCATCTAGTCTAGTCTAGTCTAGACTACTATCGTCTAGTCTAGTCTAGTCTAGCCTACTCAAGCTTAATATATCCTAGCCTACTCTAGCTTACTCTAGTCTAATATAGCCTAGTGTAGTCTAGCCTTGTATAATCTAGCCTAGTCTAGCTTAACATACTCTAGCCTACTCTAGCCTAGCCTAACATACTCTAACATACTCTAGCCTAGTATACTCTTTCATACACTAGTCTAGTCTAATCTAATCTACTCTAGACTAGCCTACTCTTTCCTAGCCTACACTAGCCTACTCTAATGTGGCCTTTTCTAGCCTAGCCTACCCTATCTTAGCCTGCTCTAGCCTAGCCAACTCTAGCCTAGCCAACTCTAGTTTATCCTACTCTAACATACCCTAGCATACTTTTGTCTGGCCTACTCTAGCTTAACCTACCCTAGCCTACTCTAGCTTAGCCTACCCTAGCCTACTCTAGTCTAGCCTAGCCTAGCCTAGCCCAACCCAACCTAGCCTAGCCTAGCCCAGCCTAGCCTAGCCTAACTTAGTCTAGTCTAGCCTAGCCCAACCTAGCCTACTATAGCCTTGCCTAGCCTAGCTTATCCTAGCCCAACCTAGCCTACTATAGCCTTGCCTAACCTAGCCTATCCTAGCCTACACCAACCTACTCTAGCCTAGTCTACTCTAGACTAGCTTAGTCTACCCTAGCCTACACTAACCTAGCCAACTCTAGCCTATCCTAACCTACTCTAGTTTGGCCAAACCTAGCCTACTCTAGCCTAG
>ML801568.1:138275-148394 GCA_009831015.1 Picea engelmannii | reverse complement strand
AAAGTGTTATGTTTGTTTCTGAACCTTTCTTGTTGGTGTTTTCTTTAATTCTTGCAATTAGATTAGTAGATTCTTACCATTTATTGTGATTTTAATCAATCATGTAAGTGATTTATTTTCTTGTTCCTTCTATATCTCTTGTGCTAACCCTCTAGGATCCCTCCAAGCTACAAAAAACTATGTTTTCCCCCATGTCTTGGGAAATTTTAACATGTTTTCCAAGACATATCAGTCGTTGTTTTTTGTCACTTTTTGCAGAAAAACAAACTTTAAGACAACAAAAAAGTACCATAGGGACTCCCCCCTAAGGATGGAAAGCACTAGCCCAAACAAAGAGGAGTCTAGCCTTTGACAATTTGAGAATTTTCTCCTTTAGTTAGCACCTTCTTCATCATTGTTTTTTTTCTTTTATATTAGCTCAATTGGAGAATGAAAAAGTGTGCTAACACTTCCCCAATGGAGTTGCCAATTCTGTTATGGATAAATCTAGCCTATGGATAAGTCAGACCTCCCTTGGACCTACCCTTGGTCCAAGATAGACAATATGTATAGATAGCTACGAGGTTTCCCTAGATCTGAACAAATTGATTCCTTTCACACTAGGAGAGAAATAATGACATACCTCTTTAACGATGGTTGTCCTCATATGTCATGGCTAATGCAACTCCCTAGATCCAGCTCGAGCTACTGCAATTTGATTCATGCACACAAGTGATGAACAAATACCAATATATGAATTCTCCAACTGTTAGGAAATAACAATTATATTCTAGAGCTAATCTGATCTACTCAATCAAAGGCCATATCTATCATTTGCATCTGAATACAACAACATAGAGAGGGGAAAACACATAGATTTATATTAATGAAAAGATTAATACATCAATGACATAAGCATACCTTCATTCATGCAAGAGATACTCATTTGGCCCTTGCTCTTGCTCCTCCTCAACCCACACTCAAGCAAGGAAAACCTGATTTGAAGAATGAACTCTGTGGAGAAGCTCCTCTGAAAATTCAACAACATGTACTGTAAAATGATTCTTCCTTGTCTTTCCCATGAAATACCTTCCTTTTATTGATAGGTGGAGGAGGCTAGGAGAGGCTTCTATATCTCTAGAACTTAGTGAAATTGACTGGATTAAGAGTTCCCAAGATCTTATCATGAGATAACCAACTCACCCAACACTGATATCCTTGGAAATCACCAATTCTAGAAGGATACAAAGGTAGTCACGAGCCAACACTAATGCAACTAATGATCAGTATCAAGCTACAAAGCAATTCATTAGCGACCGGTCATGACCTATTAGTGGGATCAATAGAAACCATGATAAAAAATCACTGAATCTAGGGCAGCAGGGTGTGTCTCAGCATAATATCATCAATATGTCCTTCATGAGACACTAGGGTGGAAAATAAGGTTGTAACATCTAGCCTACTATAGCCTATCCTAGCCTATCCTACTCTTTCCTAGTCTACTCTAGCCTATCCTACTCTATCCCAGCCTACCCTACCCTGCCCTACCCAACTCTAACCTAATGTAGCCTACTCTAGCCTAACTTACTCTAGTCTAGTTTACTCTAGCCTAACCTAATATAGCCTACTCTAACCTACTCTTACCTAATCTAGCCAAACCTAGCCTAGTCTATCCTACTCCAGCCTACTCTAGCTTGGGTTGTGCTAACCTAACATACTCTAGCCTACTCTAGTTGACTCTAGCCCAGTATACTCTAGCATACTCTAGCCTAGCCTACTTTAGTCTTCCATACTCTAGACTACTCTAGCCTACTATTTCCTAGCCTACTCTAACCTAGCTTACTCTAGCATACTCTATCCTACTCTAACTTAGCTTACTTTATCCTAGCCTACTCTAGGCCAGCTTACTCTAGCTTAGCCTACTGTAGCCTAGCCTAGCCTACTTTATCCTAGCCTAGCCTAGCTTAGCTTAGCCTAGCCTAGCCTAGCCTAACTTAGCCTGGCCTAGCCTACTCTACTCTAAGCTAGCTTACTCTAGCTTAGTCTACTCTAGCCTAGTATACTTTATCATATCCTAGCCTACTCTACTCTAGCCTAGCCTAGCCTAACCTAGCCTACTCTATCCTAGTCTACTTTAGCCAACTCTAGCTTATCCTACTTTAGCCTAGCCTATCATGGCTTAGACTAATCTAGGCTAGCCTAGTTTAGCCTAGCATACCTTAGCCTATCCTAGGAAGTCATTCCAAGCATCGAAGTTTCGGAGCAGGGTGGGCCGACCTGAAACACCGATAGCGGTCAGCCCCAGAGCAAGAATCGACATCAACCCCTTTAAAAACGCAGTAGAAAAAAGAGATTGGTCTTAGAGATGGAGTGAATGAGTTACAATATTGGAGTTGGGACACCAAACCACCCTCTTGCTCTTCCTTATCTTTCTCCAACAACCTAGCCTACCTTAGCCTATCCTAGTCTAGCCTAAATTAGTCTAGCCTCGCCTACCCTAACATGTCATAGCCTAGACTAGCTTAGCCTAGCCTAGACTACACTAGAAAAGCCTAGCCTAATCTAGCCTAACCTATCCTAGCCTACTGTAGCCTAGCTTAGCCAATGCTATCTTAACCTAGCCTAGCCTATTTTAGCTTACCCGAGCTTAGTGTACTCTAGCCTATCCTAGCCTACTGTAGCCTAGCTTAGCCAATGCTATCTTAACCTAGCCTAGCCTATTTTAGCTTACCCGAGCTTAGTGTACTCTAGCCTAGCCTAGCCTAGCCTACTCTAGTCTAGCCTACCCTATCCTATCCTACTCTAGTGTAGCCTATTCTAGCCTACTCCAGCCTACTCTAGACTAGCTTAGTGTATTGTAGCCCGACCTAGACTAGCCTAGTGTACAGTCTAGCTTAGCCTGTGCTAGCTTATTCTACTCAAGCCTATCATAGCCTAGCCTACTCTATCCTAGCCTAGCCTACGTTAGCCTAATCTAGCCTAGCCTAGACTAGCCTACCCTAGCCTAGCTTATCCTAGGTTATCCTTACCTATCCCAACCTATCCTACTCTACCTTACCCTACACTAACCTATTCTAGCCTAACTTAGCCTACTCTTGCCTAGCCTAACCTAGCTTACTCTGCCTTATCCTACTCTAGCCTTGCCTAGCCTAGCCTAGCCTAGCCTAGCCTAGCCTAGATAAGCCAAGCCTAACCTAGCCTAGCTAGCCTAGTCTAGCCTATCCTATCTAGCCAAGATTTCCCAAGCCTAGCCTACTCTAGCTTAGCCTAGTCTAGCCTAGACTAGCCTAACTTTGCCTAGCCTACTTTAGGCTACGCTAGACTAGTTTACAATATTCCACTCTAGTCTACTCTACCCTAGCCTACTCTAGCCCACTATCATCTAGTCTAGTCTAGTCTAGACTACTATCGTCTAGTCTAGTCTAGTCTAGCCTACTCAAGCTTAATATATCCTAGCCTACTCTAGCTTACTCTAGTCTAATATAGCCTAGTGTAGTCTAGCCTTGTATAATCTAGCCTAGTCTAGCTTAACATACTCTAGCCTACTCTAGCCTAGCCTAACATACTCTAACATACTCTAGCCTAGTATACTCTTTCATACACTAGTCTAGTCTAATCTAATCTACTCTAGACTAGCCTACTCTTTCCTAGCCTACACTAGCCTACTCTAATGTGGCCTTTTCTAGCCTAGCCTACCCTATCTTAGCCTGCTCTAGCCTAGCCAACTCTAGCCTAGCCAACTCTAGTTTATCCTACTCTAACATACCCTAGCATACTTTTGTCTGGCCTACTCTAGCTTAACCTACCCTAGCCTACTCTAGCTTAGCCTACCCTAGCCTACTCTAGTCTAGCCTAGCCTAGCCTAGCCCAACCCAACCTAGCCTAGCCTAGCCCAGCCTAGCCTAGCCTAACTTAGTCTAGTCTAGCCTAGCCCAACCTAGCCTACTATAGCCTTGCCTAGCCTAGCTTATCCTAGCCCAACCTAGCCTACTATAGCCTTGCCTAACCTAGCCTATCCTAGCCTACACCAACCTACTCTAGCCTAGTCTACTCTAGACTAGCTTAGTCTACCCTAGCCTACACTAACCTAGCCAACTCTAGCCTATCCTAACCTACTCTAGTTTGGCCAAACCTAGCCTACTCTAGCCTAGCCTACTCTAACTTGGCCTAGCCTAGAGTGGCCTACACTAGCATAGCTTAGCCTACCCTACTCTAGCCTAGCTTTGTCTACCCTGGACTGGACTAGTCTAGCCTAGCCTAGCTTGGCCTAGCTTAATGTAACCTACTCTAGCCTACACTAGTCTAGCCTAGCTTACTCTAACCTAGCCAACTCTAGCCTAGGCTACTCTAGCATAACTTAGCCTACCCTACTCTAGCTTAGCCTTATCTACCATAGCCTGGACTAGCCTAGCCTATCCTATCCTACTCTAGCCTAGCTTGGCCTAGCCTAACTTAGCCTGCTCTAGCCTAGCCTAACTTAGCTTACTATAGCATAGCCTTGTCTACTCTAACTTAGCCTGCTCTAGCCTAGCCTAACTTAGCTTACTATAGCATAGCCTTGTCTACTCTAGCTTAGCCTACTCTAGCCTACTCCACCCTAGCCTAGTCTAATCTAGTGTAGCCTAGACTAGCCTAATCCAACAATCTATCTTAGCCTAGCCTACACTAGCCTAGCCTAATCCAACAATCTATCTTAGCCTAGCCTACTCTAGCAAAACCTACTCTAGCTTAGCCTAGGCTACCCTACTTTATCCTTCTATAGTGTACTCTAACCTAACTTATGCTAACCTACTCTAACCTAGACTACTCTAGCCTACTCTAGCATAGCCTAAACTACTCTATCCCACTCTAGCTTAGCCTACTCTAGCCCAACGCACTCTAGCCTACTCTTGCATAGCCTACTCTAGCTTAGCCTACTTTATCTTAGCCTAGCCTAGTCTAATGTAGCCTAACCTAACCTAGCTTATCCTAGCCTACTATATCCTACCCTAGCCTAGCCTAGACTGGCCAAGCCTAACCTAGCCCATCAAGCCTATTCTAAACTATCCTAGCTTAGCATAACCTATCCTACCTAGCCAAGCTTACCCAAACCTACCCAAGCCTAGCCTACTCTAGCTTAGCATAGCCTACTCTAGCCTAGCTTACTCTATCCCACTCCAGTCTACTCTAGCCTAGTCTAGCCTACTCAAGTTTACTCTAGTCTAGCCTTGTACAATCTAGCCCAGTCTAGTTTACTCTAGCCTAGCCTACTATAGCCTACTCTAGCCCAATGAACTCTCGCAAACTCTAGCCTAGTCTAGTCCAATGTACTCTCGCAAACTCTAGCCTACTCTGGCCTACTCTAGCCTAGCCTACACTAACTTACTTTAACCTAGCCTACTCTAGCTTACCCTAGTTTACTCCAGTCTAGCCTATCCTAACCTAGCCTACTATAGCCTTGCCTAGCATAGCCTAGCCTACACCAACCTACTCTAGCATAGTCTACTCTATCCTAGCTTAGTCTACTCTAGCCTACACTAGCCTGGCCTATCCTAGCCTAGTTTACTCTAGCCTTGCCTCCTCTAGCCTAGCCTATCCTACTCTAACCTGGCCTAGCATACCCTATCCTACACTAGCATATCTTAGCCTACCCTACCCTACCCTAGACTAGCCTAGCCAAGCCTAGCTTAACTTAGCCTACTCTAGCCTAACCTAGCCTAGCCTAAACTAGCCCAGTCTAGCCTACTCTAGCCTACACTATCCTAGCCAACTCTAGCCTATGCTAGCCTACTCTACCCTAGCCCAACCTAGCCTACTCTACCCTGCCCTGCCCTACCCTAGCCTAGCTTACTCTAACCTAGCCTAACCTACTCTAGCATAGCTTAGCCTACCCTACTCTAGCTAAGCCTGGACTAGCCTAGCATAATAACTTGGCCTAGCCTAACTTAGTCTACTCTAGCCTAGCCTTGTCTACTCTATCTTAGCCTGCTCTAGCTTAGACTATCCTACTCTGGCCTATTCTACGCTAGCCTGGCCTAACCTAGCCTAGTGTAACCGAGCCTATCCTACACTAGCCTAGCCTACTCTAGCTTATCATAGTCTAACCTACTTTATCCTACTATAGCCTACTCTAACCTAGCTTACTCTAGCCTACTCTACTCTAGTCTACTCTAGCCTACTTTAGCTTAGCCTACTCTAGCCTAGCCTACTCTACCCTAACTTACTCTAGCCTACTCAAACCTGGCTTACTATAGCTTTGTCTACTCTACCCTAGACTAGCCTAATCTACTTTAGCCTAGACTAGCCTAGCATACACTCTAACTTACCATGTGCTAGCTTAGTCTCCTTTAGCCTACTCTAGCCTAGCCTAGTCTATTTTACCATACCCTACCCTAACCTAGCTTAGTCTAGGCTTCCTAGCCTAACCTAACTTAGCCTACTCTAGCCTAGCCTAGCCTATAACATAGGTTAGCCTACTCTATCTTATGGCATAGGCTACCCTACTCTAGCCTAGCCTATAACATATGCTAGCCTACTCTATCCTAGCCTAGCCTAACCAAGCCTACTCAAGCCTATCTTAGCTTAGAATAACCTAGCCTAGATAGCCAAGACTACCCAAGACTAGCCTACTCTAGCCTAGCCTAACCTACTCTAACTTAACCTATCCTAGTTGAGCCTAGCCTACCCTACTTTAAGCTACTCTAGCCTACTTTAGCCTAGCTTACTCTATCCCACTCTAGTCTACTCTACCATAGCATATTCTAGCCTAGTATAGTCTAACCTACTCAATCTTAATCTAGCCTAGCTGATGTCAACACACGCAACCCTACACAGCCCGCAGGTCGGAAGGTCCACGTCAACACATGATCTTTCCCTTTACACTGGCCCGAAGAGCTTCTGAATGGCTCTTCTATTTCCCTTCCGGGAAACCTACACCAACAATAAACTTCAGAAATTCCCCCTTTTTCTACGGGAAATCGGAGTTCATACTTTCACGAATCCGTTGGTCACGCGCTTCTCTCTCAAATCTCCGAAACTCGAAAACCGTCAACGCTGACCCTTCCTCTTCCTCTTTCGGACTTTTTCCTATCGCAATTTCGGCGGTCGCGGTGTCCAATGACTTGTTCCTGCGATTCCCGAAACCCGATGTTCCGAAATTCCGACACACTCACAAGGTTGACCTTTCAACGCCCCTTTACTCCATCGGGACTTCGGACTTCATGAATCCTAATGCAAAGAATTTAGAACTTCACCCCACAAAACTCCGAAACGGTCAACTGGAGTTACTTCCTTGTCGAGAGTGCGCCACCTGTCAGTTTCACTGACTCCTCTGTGGCCCACACAATCCTTTTAGCTTTTGGGACTTCGCGTTTCTCGTTGCAAAGTTTACGGGACTTCAACCTACGAAAACCCGATATAGAAACCTACGTGTAAATCCAACGACCCTTATGGCTTGGATCTACGGTCCTACTCCTCCTGAGCTTAGAACCTTTCGGGAATACTCGCCGTATCTCCTCTGCTCCTCCATGAGATTTGATGGCTCACGGGATTTCGAGAATTCTCCACAGAGAATTCCGACAGTCTGTCTTTTTCCTATGAGAAACTCCTGTGGTTCGATGTTGCTACACTTTCCTTCAACCACTTCGAAGGCTTCAAATCCTTCTGAACTTTTTCCAACTCTGAGCCTTTCAGAAAATCCCTGCTCGCACTCCTTGCGGCAACCTTTCAAACACATTCAAGTGTTGAAATCCTTCGACTCTGCGCACACCTGCAGCAGCAGTCCCTCAATACTCCACTTAGGTCCACAACCCTGAGACTTCAGTCAGCCTGCACACTCCTTGCACGGCTCCTGTGCCCAACCGCACTTCTGTGGAAGTGAGAACAAAAGCTTTCTCTTCTGAGCTTTCAGAGACAAACCTCTGAACACCTTTGTCAACGCACTCCTTGTGGACAAATCAACTGCACTCCTTGCAGGAACTCTTGCTCAGATAGAGAAACAATTAAAACTCATTGCTCTCCTCATTCCTCTCCTCATTCCTCTCAGATTTCAAACATTTAATAAGAAATCATCCATACATAGCATAAAAGAAATTGCATGACAGAAAGAGTAAAACATTAATGAGCATAACATTCAAAGATGCATACACAGAGAATATATAAACACCATGAGTCTGAATCACAACTTTCTTGTATTAATTCAGAACTTCTTTACATGGAGTTTGCTACACAAATCTCTGCTTTTCCTCTATGCTCTTCACACTCTTCATGCTTATGTTACAATACACAATGAGGGTGTCTATATCCCATTTCCCTCTTGCACTCTAAAATTGTCTAATCTATCATTCAATTTTACCTACTTGCATTAACTACCATAAATGCCTCCTACCTACTAAGGACGAGAGCAAATCGCTCAAGGTCCGTTTACATTATACAAGTGTGCCTCCACTTGATGTTTCATTAATGGTTCAAGATATTTCAAAATTTGTGCTGGGCGTTTTTCCAGCTGTCTATTGTCTCCGCGCTGGCTCTCTTGAGATGCTCCTGCATCATTAGCCTACTCTAGCCCAGTGTACTCTAGCTACTCTTTCCTAGCCTACACTAGCCTACTCTAGCCGACTCTTGCCTACACTACACTAGCCTACTCTAACCTGGCTTACTCTAGCTTAGCCTACTCTAGGCTACCCTAGCCTACTATATCCTAACCTAGCCTAGCCTACACCAGCCTACACCAACCTACTTTGACATATACTAGCCTAGCCTAGCCTACTTTAGCCTAACATAGCCTAGCCTAGCCTAACCTACTCTAGCCTAACCTAGCCTAGCTTACTCTAACCTAGCCAAACCTAGCGTAGCCTAGCCTATTCTTACATGGCTAAGCCTAGCCTACTTTAGCCTAACTTAGCCTAACCTACTCTAGCCTAACTTAGCCTAACCTACTCTAGCCTAGCCTAGCCTAGCCTAGCCTAACTTAGCCTATCCTATCCTAGCCTAGCCTAACTTAGCCTACTCTAGTCTAGCCCAACCTAGCCTACTCTAGCTTAGATTACTCTAGCCTAACTTAGCCTATTTTAGCCTACTTTAGCGTAGTGTAGTCTAACTTAGCATAGACTAACCTAACCTAGCCTAGCCTAGCCTACTCCAACAGTCTAACCTAGCCTACTCTAGGACATCCTACTCTAGCTTAGCCTAGTCTAGCCAAGCCTACCTTAACCTACCCTATCCTACTTTACCCTGCTATAGCCTACTCTAGCCTAGCTTACTCTAGCCTAGCCTAGTATAACCTACACTAGCTTAGCCTACTCTAGCCTACTTTAGCCTATCTATCCCAACGTACTCTAGCCTAGCCTACTCTATCCTACTCTAACCTAGCTTACCCTAGCATACACTACCTTAGCCTATTCTAGCCTAGCCTGTCCTATTATAGCCTAGCCTAGCCTAGCCTAGCTTAGTTTAGCTTAGCCTAGCCTAGCCTAGCCTAGCTTAGTTTAGCTTAGCCTAGCCTAGCCTAGCATAGCCTATCTTAGCTTAGCCTAGCCTAGCCTAGTCTATCCTAGCCTATTCTAGGCTAGCCTAGCCTAGCCTAGCCTAGCTTAGCCTAGGCTACTCTAACCTTGCCTAACATACTCTAGCCTAACCTAGCCTAACTTACTATAGACTACACTAAGCTAGCCTACTCTAGACTGGCCTAGCCTACTATAGCCAACTCTAGCTTAGCCTACTCTAATCTAGCCTTTTCTAACCTACTATATCTTACCCTGCTCTAGCCTACTCTAGGTTACTCTATCATAACTTACTCTATATCTTACCCTGCTCTAGCCTACTCTAGGTTACTCTATCATAACTTACTCTAGCATAGTCTAGGCTAGGCTAGCCTAGCCTAGCATAGTCTAACCTAGCCTAGTATAATCTAACCTAATGTAGCCTAACCTGGCCTAGTATAATCTAACCTAATGTAGCCTAACCTAGCCTACTCTAGCCTATAAATTATAGTATACAAATTAATAAAATATTAATTATTCAAAATTCAAAATTATTAGAAAAATAAATTAAACTAAACTATACTAATAAAAAAAACTAAATTAAAAAAAAAATTCATAAACTAAACTACACTAATTAATATATATATATATATATATATATATATATATATATATATATAAT
>ML801568.1:122111-138239 GCA_009831015.1 Picea engelmannii | reverse complement strand
AAAAACGTAATGTAATATATAAACTATAAAATATTGATCAAATCATAATTTAATATATAAATTATAAAATAGTAATAAAAAAATATATATATATATATTTATAAAACATATACTATCTTAGCTTACTCTACCTTAACCTAGCCTAGCTTACTCTATCCTAGAGTGGCGTAACTTATACTCTAACTCACTCATGATATGCTAGCTTAGCCTACTCTCGACTAGGTTAACCTAACCTATTCTACCATACCCTACTCTAACTTATATAATTTTAATTAAACAAATACACCATACTATATTGTATGATCAATAAAAATATATATTGTATAAATTAATAAAATATTAATTCTTTAAAATTCAAAATTATTAAAATAAATAAATAAAACAAAACTCTACTATTTGAAAAACTAAATTTTAAAAAGTCCATCCAAAGTTAAACTAAAGTATACTAATTAATTTTTTTTTATATTAAACTAAAGTATACTGATTAAAAAAATTATACTAAACTAACAGAATCTCAAAACATAATATAATATATAGATTATGAAATATTAATAAAAATAGTAATTTAATATATAAATTATAAAATATTAATATATTATATATATAAATTATAAAATATTAATAAAAATATATATTTATAAAATATGAAAAAATGAAAAACCAACTTCCTATAAACTCAAACTCAAAATCATTGATAGAGAAATTAAACTGCATTGCTAAAAATAAATAAATTTAATGCACTGGTAACACTAATCTTGCACCCATGAAAAACTAATTTTATGTATAAAATCACATTTTAAGAGAGATAGGTTATGAAGTATAGAGAAATTTTCTGGATAAAATCACATTTTAAGAGAGATAAGTTATGAAGTTACACTGTACTGCATATTTGAGGAACTAAATTAATAAGCAGAAAGACATAAACTCAAACTACATCACAGTACACTAATGAGAAAGTGCACTAATGAGAAAGGTTCAACATAAGAGGGTTAAACTCAATAAACATAATGAGAAAGTGCACTAATGAGAAAGGTTCAACATAAGAGGTTTAAACTCAATAAACATACAGGTGGATAAAACTAGACTACGATGGCACGAAGAAACTAAATTTATATTGGATTGGATTATTGAAGTGGGTACACTAAATTAAACTCCTTTAATGGAGAAAGGAAAATAAAACTACATTCATGGAAAATGAAACTAGATAATAATTAAAAATTTATGGGGAAATGATGGAAAATGAAACTAGATAATAATTAATAATTCATGGGGAAATGAAACTAGACATACAGGAAGGTTAAACAGAGACTAAACTAAAACTTTTTTAATGGAGAAACTAAAATAAAACTTCATTCATGGAAAATGAAACTAGACACACGTGCAGATTAAACTTAATAATTAACGGTCGGTTCAACTAGAATAAATGAAATGGAGAAACTACACTATGGAATGGAATGGAGAAACTAAATTTATGGTGTGGTATGACATGGATGGATGGATGGATGATACCTTGTTCATAGATACATGGAAGCTCTCCTAATGTGGATTCTCTTCCCATCATCATAATTACTGAATCGGATGGTTGAAGAAATTATCAAAAAGAAAGCTACATCGATTGGGATTGTGGAAATGAAAGGACTAGGGTTTGTTTCTGAGGGAAGAAAGAACGCTGAAATGAATGGGATGGTTGAATAAATTATCAAAGGACTAGGGTTTGTCTCCGAGGGTAGAAATTAACAGAAAAAATGTTGGACATGGGATTGGAGAAATCAACAAAAAGAAAGATGGCATGGGATAGTTGAAATGAAAGGATTACGACTGGAAAGGAAATGTACCTTGAATTGAAGCCCTGCAATTATTGGGAGAGTGTTGATAATTATTTCCAAATGGAGGTTACTATCCATAAAAGAATCGAACCAAACACTAGAATAATTTTGACAAAATGAAAGTTTGAGATGGACAAATGTACATTAAAATTGCTGAAATGAATTTAAAAAAAACTATGGTGTTTGTGAGAGCAGAGAAGAGCCGAGGGAAAAGCAAATAATAGTAAAATGTACCTGGAATATAAATAAGCCATCATTGAAAGAGAGCAGTAACCCTTGAGCAGCTTAACGACCCTTCATTTGAAGATCTTTTCTCGAACAGAGGATGATCCAAATCAAATTGTTGCCTCCTCTATCACATATCACATACACACATGACATGAGTATGCATAGGGACATTCTTAGGCTTAGGCACATGCACAGATGCAGACTGAGACGCCCAACCTCGCAGATATACCTGACCAGACCAGAGATAGAGAGGGAGGAAGAAGTAAATGTGAAATTCTGTAAGATTTTGATAATATATATGCTTCCTTTCAACAGATACATTGGCCTCCCCCTATCTCGCACAGTCGTTTAACAGATGAGACAAAGACAAACTCTCTCTCTCGTCGACAACTGAATGGAAAATTTCAAAATTGGTCCACCGCACCACACCAAAAAAAGCTGGGAAAACCAAAAAGCGCTCTCATGCTTTTTGCGATGCTTTTTTGTTTTTCAGTTTTTTTGGGTTCCTGCTTTTTGAAATGTATCTATTAACCCTGATTTACCATAAATTTTTGAATTCTTCCTAATCTCAAAATCTATTAGCCCTGATTTACCCTAAATTTGGGAACTCTTCTAATTCTCTTTTGAATTTGTACAAAGTCTTATATGATCTGCACAATAACTTGGACAAAGTCTCATGTAAATATCCATTTTTTGGGCTTTGTCTCGACAGAGGTTCATTGGACATATATGGACCAACATGAGCCAAAATTGAGATGTTGAAATAGAATTGTAACTCAGAGCTGTTAGCTGCATTGGTGGGATATGAAGAATGGTGTAGCATCCAAATTTGGGGTTTCAGTAATTATCACAGGTATCTGAAACAGAAATGGAGGTAATTACTATTGGTACCTGAACAAGTTAATGTTTCATGGAACCCAGAAAGACCGATGCATGGTATTTATTGGACTGCATGTGGATTAGTTCGCTCTATAAAAGTTTGCAGGAGTGGTGTTGTTTGTGATGAGTCTACAGCCTCTATGAGCGGTGTTGTTTGTGATGAGTCTACAGCCTCTGTGATTGATAGTGTGAATGTGCTTTTCGCACCACTATCTTAATTTGTGTGAAGCAGAGAATGTAATGATTGATAGTTGTGAATGTCTTTTCACACCATTATCTTAATTTCTGTGAAGCGGAGAATGCAAGTCTGATGGATGGAGGTGGTGATTTTGATAAATGAAATCGAAGTGCAGAAGAAGCTCCTAAGAATCGTCTTTGGTTGTCATATCTGGATGTTGTATTCCTTGCAACATCAGGCCTTTATAATTCACAACTTACTTCCATTGTTGCTCTGAACTCCCAGCTTGATCCAATATATATATATATATATATATATATATATATATATATATATATTTTGAAGGAGCTTGAACACGTCTGCTCTTGTTATGGATTATACCATAGATTGTACACTACACAGGTATGAGGGTGCCCAAAAACAATTGCTGCAGTTGGAGATTCTTATTCCAATATTTATTTTATGCTTTAGATAGGAGATTCTTATTCCAATATTTATTTTATGCTTTAGATACCTCTGGGGAAGAGGAGATATATGCTATTGTGTTTAAATGAATACTCATTGTGACATAATGCTCCAAAATTACGTGGAAGTTTTTCTAGTTCAGAAAACATTACATGGGTTTCTAATCGTCGACGTGTTTGTTAAACCAGGGTATAAGTGTTAGTGGCTTATCTCGGCTTGCAAATGATTTAGAGCAAGGTTATATTTGCAAAGTTACGTCTTCTTGATGTAGACATTTTGGCTTGTGAGCTCTGTTTTCTGTTGTCCAAGTGTTGTGTTTTCCCGCAGATTTGTGGAGCTTGCTTATTCATCCCTGGATTGGTTGTTGACTGTTTATTTAAGAACCAGGTTGTTGACTGTTCATTTAAGAAAGGGACTCAAGACAATACTGGTTCTTGAGCAGGTTTTTGAATTTTTTGAAAATATAGACAAATGAAAAAAGCAATGCAATTGGATCTGGAGAAAATTCCTCACCTAGGCTTATTCCAAAATGACAATGTTATGATTTTAAGTGCTTTTATTAACTTCCGAGTGGCATGGAAAGGCCAAGAATGTTGGATCAAAGGGGCATGGAAAGGCTCATTATTTCCTGTTGTCCGTTACTTCTAAGCTATGTATGATTCTTGACCACCTCTATTCAGAGTTTTCATAATTTGTTTAAATTGTTCCAAACAATATTTTTCTTTCCTTTCAAATAATGATTTGTGGCCATACTCTGGCTTTTTCTGACAGAGTGTTGATTCCTTTTTTTTAAAAGGTGGATGCCTTTTTTAATTGATGGTTTAGGCTGAAATGCTTTATGAATCAATCTGGTAGTTAGCTGAAGTTCAGTGTTTTTCCATGGCTAAGTGTTTGTTGCGGTGAAGGATAAAATCTCAGCTGCAACTGAACATGTAACTTTATAATATGTTCTTGTAAGAGAAGATGCTCTTCAAAAATTGTGGAATCAGATAAGAAATGTTGATTCTCTTTTTATCCTTCCCTTGCAGGCAAAGGAGTTAAGTGAAACTAAGAAAATCTCAACATTGAATCTTATGAGTTTTCATAAAAAGCTAGTAGTGCAGGTGATAATGTCAAGTCTAACAATAATTCTGTACTAAGAGATGAAAAAATTGAGCATGATGTCTCTACTAGTTAACAAGAACCCAATGAAACAAATGAAATACTATTTAGCAAGTTTCGAAAGGGCATATCTACCGCTTCCTTGTTAGCTACAACAACATTGAAATATTTGAAGGAAACAAAAATTATGGATTGAAAAAAAAGGGCTACGAAACTGTAGGATGCGAAGAAATCAAAATGCGGCTTCAGCCTCAGCCTACAAGGAGAGTAGTACAACTAGCATTGTCCATGTAGCCATAAAGAAGACTTGCTGGGAGAAGGTGGGAAAAATTTAAACAGAAGGTAGCATGCTACTGGCTTTATCTGGTGGACACCCTCTCTGTTTAAGTGTGTCAATGGGATCAGTGAGCATCCAACTGTTGCAAAGGGACGAGGATGTGATCATCATTATTTTGTAAGTTTTTCATCATCACAATTCTTATGTATGTATGTATTTCACAGTTAGTAGAGGACATGAGAGTGGTGGGAAACGTTGTTCATAAGATTCAAAGTAAGTGCTATGTGTTTGTTGTGAGATGCTGATATTTTATTTTTACATATATAGAAAGATCAAAGGGGCATATGATACTTATTTGGATGGTAAAGCTATTTGAATTTAATTATTGTGTGCTTTAGATCAGAGGGGAATAATATATCTATTCGGATGGTAAGCCAATTGAATTTTGTTATTTTTTTTTGTGACCCATAACATGTTTGTGCTATTATCGGTTTAGTTTGTTCATATTTTTGCTACAAATTAGAAATTAGTTATTTGTTTTACAGCAGTATTGTGATATGATGATGGGATTTGATGTTCTTGTGTAGGCTCTTCTCCTTACTGGATTTCATAGTAGATGTGCAGGAGATTGCTAAGGATACTTTTCAGGCCCCCCAATAGTATTGTAAGTGGCAGTACAGAGCGTTGTAGATGCAGTGGACACTATGTGTTCTGTGTCATGTATGGAGACTGTGGTTTCAACTGTGATTCCCAAGCATGCAAGGTGGTTTGGAAAAATTGAATGTGGAAGTGGCAAGGTGGTTTGAAAAAGTTGTAGCTATGAAATTATTGATGGGTGCAAAGAAGAGCGAAGGGCATATGAAATCCAACGCATTTTCTTTCACAACCAGGCTTTTTTTTAAGTCGCAGAGAAATTGTCATATGTTTTGGTTGAAATAGTGACGTTTTCATTTTAAATTGTTTGGTTTTAGTACCCAACTACTTTTATTCAAACATGCCCATGCCCTTTCTCTCTATATATGCATCATTATTGTAAAATATAAATATTTGAAGGAGTTCATATTGTCTGTTTTGAACAGTTCTGAATAGTATACTTGAGATGAGAAAATGTTTATCTTGACATTATGATGGTGAATGCTATCTTTGCAACAATTAAGGGTGCATATAATCATTTGTAAATATGATGGTGGAGAGATAAGATAAGATAATTTCGTTAATATCCAACAAAGGACCATAAAATTAAGTCAATGGGACTAAAATAGTACATATTTACAAAGTTTGAGGGTGAAAACAACTCTTAGGTCAACATCAAAAGCAATGAAAGATAAAAAATTAAGTGTCTAGTTAAACCCTAAATTCCTAAATTAAATGCCGAGTGGAAAAATAAATGTCTTATTGAGAGAAGATATAAAATAAGGTGCAAATGAAAGAAATATGTTAGACACTATAGAGTCTTAGCTGAACATAAGAGAAAATTTCAAGGCATGTTGAAGCTAGAGCTGGTTAGCAATGGCAAGTAAGGAGATCCTAATACATTGGAGTCATTGGAGTCATCAATAACTATGAAAGGGTCAATGCATTGTTAGATGATATCTTCCCAAGAGTGGTCATCCCTGAGAGGGATCAACCACAAGAGCCTAGGGGGAGCATAGGAGTGAGGAAGCCCAAGTCTCCATAGGGAAGAAACTCCAAACAAAAGCCCAATTACTTGTACAAATATGAGGAGAAGTGTGTTGGACGTGGAAAATTTCCTCTGTGGCTGCATGGTGTTGATCTATTTGTTGGTCTAGTGGTGTATACATTGTGTCTTGGACCAACAACACCTCATGGGTCACAAGGAGGTTGGTTGACCACTTCGGGGCCGAGGGAGTGTTGAATGGAACCCTGAGATCATAGCAATCCGGAGACAAAAGAATCATGGATATTTGTATGCTACTTGTTTCCCTAATTAGATAAGGTAGCTAGGAAGTATGAGGTGATCCTCTTGAAGGCCTTCATCTAAGATAGGGCATGTCGACACTGAGACTTGTCATGGATCATATGATCACGATCAATCAATCAACATGTATCAAGATTCAAAATTGTCATGGACCATGTCATGAAAATATTATTTATGAACCAAAATGAACAAAGATCTGTGTCCCATGTCAAGAGTCTAGAGTTAAGAGTCAAATATAAGATCATGTGACAAAATTTTAAAGCAATACATAAATATTAAATCCAAGGCCAACCAAACAGTTCCCTTGTTATGTTGAATCTTGTTTGCTAATCATTTGCTAAATCTCATCACTAGAGCATCTTCCCTAAGCATTTTCTTGATTCTTCTTTGTTGAAGTTAATTTCAAATGTTTTGATCTCACCATCCTACAATTCTCAAATCAAGGATTGTAGGAAGGAAAATATGCATTGTTCTATTTCACAAACTATTGATATGTCAAAATGTTGAAAAGCTATTAAGTTTAATAAAAAGTAGAAAATACACAAATTTCTTCTTTCTTTGTGTGAGGTCCTATGTGTCCAAGTCCACCAAATATCTCTTAGCCTATCACCAAAACTTGAAATGTGGGTTTCAATTAACTTTTAATGCTAAACATATAGGTTGATGTTGATATTTACCTTGTAAAGTTAACTATTTTTTGATAAAATGTTTCCTTTAATAAATGGTCTATGCACAACATTTTACACTAAAAAAGTAGGTCCCAGTCACCACAAGCAAAAAAACCCTAGAATATAGCATCTGACATAGGGGCTACATCAAAATTATAATAGTACATGCTATATATAAAGTGTTTTGGATAACCTTAGGGCTTGAAACCAAGAGTGAATTAACATAGAGACTGGCCATAAGGGTTACATCAAAATTGATAATAGTACATTCCCTATACAAAGTGTCAAAGAACCCTCAGGATATAAACCAAGAGTGAATAGACATAGAAAGTGGCCACCTGACACAATAAAGATAAATATTAGGCAACAACAATAGACAAAATTTGGAGGAGGAGTTTGGTCACTAGGATTTGAGCCCCACCTATTCAATGTTGTTTAATCAACAAGTGTAGTGGTGTCCCATCCATCATTTTCCTATCACTCTCGATGCTTCTCCATGGAAATTGCCAACTCTCATTAGGGAAATTTTCAATTCTTAGGCCGAGAAGAAGCAAGTTAGTTATGGTGCTCTTTTCTTCAATGCTCATTGTGCTCATTCCCAAGTTAACTAGTAGCATAAATATAGAACCAAAATTGGTGTTTAACCCTTTCTTCCTCATTAAAAAGGGACATTTGGGTTGAGTACCTCCTAGATACTTCAAGTGTTGGTCGAGGGAAGTTCGCCCAACAACATGGACCCATGAAAGATAGTTTTTTTGACTTGATATAAGACTTCCAAATAGACTAGAGCTGTGACAACCAAGTGCATTGTTAAGAAGAGATCCTCTAGAGTTAATTCGGTCACAGATTTTTTACTCATTTGGATCTCAACGAGTGATACCCCTCAATGGATCGATATTTCTTGAACGCCTTATAACAATTCCACCTCTAGTCCTTCCACCATGCAAATGGTGAAGGTAAACCCAACTTGAGAAAAAAATCATTTTGCTTAATAATAATCTTATTTTAAGGTTACGACCAAGCTAGGAACCAAATTGGTGTATGAGACCCCCTTGTTTGTGGGACAAGGGACCCCCTCCGTGCAACGATTTGACTGCTAAAGTATACATAGATAAACATACCCTACCCCTCTATGGATATGACCTTATGACTTCTTAGGAGGAAACATATGTTCTTAACCAGTAGGCCCACTTAGGTTGTATGATATTCCTTGATAGTAACTCTACCAATGTGAGCCTTAAGTGTTAGCCTAATTGGTTGGTTCCATTGTTGCTAGGGTGTTTTTAGTAATTTAGTGCACTATGTAGGACCCGATTTGATTCCCATGAGGTTAGGCATATTAATTCTACACTTCCTACTTTACATTAGGTAACATTCTCATAAAGGGGGGAAGTGCCTAGAAGTTTCCCAAGGATTTATTTCCAACCAAAAAATAAGTCTATATGTGGGTGTTATGCATAAATTATTCTTTTAAATATGGTCATTGCTTCAATTCTATAGCTTGACTATCAGAAGGATCACCAACCTTGGCAATTACCCTCTTGAAATGACACTTGGATAAAAACTAGGGGATTTTTCTAGAGGTTTTCTTTGTATCGAACAAGGGGCAGTCACTAAATGTAGTTCTCATTAAAATACAAGCATGTTTGAAAGGAGTTTTATTTCCAGGTAATGTGACTTTTAATGGCTTCCCAGTTTTTCCAAAACCCTTGAGATGTTAATCTTAATGTGTTTAAATATTCTCTAAACGTGCAAAAACATTGAAAGTTTGTACCTGAAGGATTTTATGCCTCTCAACAATTAATAGATCTAGAGTTAATATGGATCCATGATATTGATAAGAATGTGTTGATATTATGGTAGTTGCGGGAGGTATTAACCTCCATTGTGACCTTTGACAAGATTAGAATATTCTGGAAGCAAGAAAATAATTGAATATAACCCTAGAAGAGATATCGGCTAAAGGAGATAATTAATATTAATTAATTAGCACCCAGAGTGAGAAGTCGGCCCTAACAATTTGGAAGAGGTAGTATAAATACAGGAGGTCAGTCTTCACTTTACACACGATTCTTAGAATCACAGAAATGCACTTGTGCTCACTGCAATTGGGCAGTTTTGTGTGCAAGTCTTGGAGAAGGTGTTGTCGCCAGTTCTAAAGTCTATAGTTTCGGTCTTCCTGGGTTGGACTCTCTGGTTAGTCTTGGTTATCTCTTTCTTGGTGCATTAACCTAGGTTGGCTATTGATTTTCTATCGGAATTCTTCTCTCTGTCAAGTTGAAGGTGCTCGGGGGTGGCATTAGTGCCTATCGTTGGGTGACAATATTGCTATATTGTTTATGGTTAAACGAGCACATCCAATATTCTAACAGGTTATGGGCCCACACCACCTTCATTTAGTTAACCACTGGAAGGGATAGTAGCCATAAGGATACTAATCTCATTGAAGAACTATCGCTAGGGTTTTCTAGCAGGAGCAGTTACCAAAGCACTATCGCTAGGGTTACTAGTAGGTGCAGTTGCAGAAACCCTAAAACCCTGATCCAACACCTTATGATGGAACACCTCACTCAAGGAGAAGGTATTCAAGTGCACCTTAGTCCATCGCACCTCTTGGAACTCTCAGAAGGCAGAAACGTCAAAGTTGAAATTTTGGGTCAAAGCTTGACCAACCATCAGTAAATCGAAGTCATGAATAAACAGATCAGTCATCCATACTACTCAACACTCACAGGAACGCTTGAAGATAACATGTGGATAATTGACAGTGGAGCTTCTAGGCATATGACAGGAGATCAAACCAGACTCTCCAATCTAAATGAAAAAAAGACATCGTACAAAGTAGAGCTTGGAGACAAAAGCACCTACGTAGTCGAAGGAATTGGTCAAGCCTCCGTCAAGTTGAAAACATGTAACAATGTTCATTTGAGCAATGTCTTATATGTACCTAGTTTAGAAAATAATCTTGTATCCATATCTTTCCTAGAAGAAAAAGGAAACATAATAGCTTTTGTAGATGGAAAAGTGTTATCTTGGCCTAGAGACTCCAGCATAGAGAATGCTAGGGTTATTAGAACCCGTGAAGGAAATATATACAGACTACTAGAACAGAATGATGAATCTCTTGTACATGATGAAGTCAATCCCAATGAAATTTGACATATAAGGTACGATCATATTAACTATCAAGCATTACCCTTCCTCAAAAAGATGGTTGAAGGAATACCAGAATTACAGTCTATACATGAAGGAATTTGCAAAGGATGTGCTCTTGGAAAGAATATCAAGAAACCATTCCCAAGAAGCAACAATAGATCTAAGGAGACTCTAGATCTAATACATTCAAATGTTTGCGGTTTGATGCCAGTCAAATCTTTAGGAGGTTCTCTTTACTACGTAATCTTCATAGATGATTACTCGAGAAATACTTGGTTATATCTCTTGAAGACAAAGGATGAAGTGTTCAACAAGTTTCAAGAATTCAAAGCAGAGATAGAGAACCTCACAAACAAGAAAATCAAGACCTTGAGAACTGATAATGGAGGAGAATACACATCCAACGTATTCGTTTCCTTTTGCAACACAGCAGGGATTAGGTGGGAGTTGATTGTTCCTCATAATACTCAAAAAAATAGTGTAGCAGAAAGGAAGAATAGATCTATTGAAGAAACCATGAAGGCATTATTGAACGATCAAGGTTTATCTATGTGTTTATGGGGAGAAGCAGCCATGACAACAATATATGTTTAGAATAGAAGTCTTCACCGCATATTGAAGGATATGACTCCAGAAGAAGCCTTCTCAGGAAAGAAACCTAATGTGGATACTTAAGAATCTTTGGATGCCTTGTTTACTTTCACATTCCCAAGGACAAAAGGAACAAATTAGAACCCTCGGGAAAGAAGGGCATATTCATGGGATATAGTGAATCATCCAAGTCTTATAGAATCTATATCCCGAAACAACATAATATTGAAATCAATAGAGACGTGACCTTCAATGAAAAGATGGCTTTCAAGAAATCCATAGAAGAAACTATAGATGAAGAAGAGTATGAAGAGCCTATTAAAGAAGGCACGTGTCTTCCAGAAAGTCAGAATGAAGAAAAAGAACAAGTTGATCATCTGATGCAACCATGTGAGACCAGTGATTCAGACACTATACCCAAAACCAGGAAATGACCAGCTTGGCTTGAAGCTACCCTACAAGAAGTAGAAAGACTCAAAGCCCCAAGTGGGACCTTCAGAAAAAGTAAGAAGCCCAAGAGATTCTCCAACTATGCAGCATGTATGAAAAAGATTATAGAAAAAGAACCTACCACATTTGAAGAGGCGGTTCAGAAGAAACAATGGAAAGAAGCCATGAAAGAAGAACACCAATCCATCATGAAAAATGATGTATGGGAAATTGTGCCTAGGCCTAAAGAAAAATTAGTATTAACTTCAAAATGGGTCTATAAGATCAAACATGCAGCAGACGAAAGCATGGACAAATATAAAGCAAGTTTCGTAGCTAGAGGGTTCTCCCAGAAGGAGGGAGAAGACTATGCCGAAACATTTGCTCATGTTTCCAGATATACTTCCATTAGAGCTATCATGTCTCTTGCCGCTTCCATGGGATGGAGTTTACATCAGATGGATGTAAAGACAACTTTCCTCAATGGAGCAATCAAAGAAGAAGTATACATTGAACAACCTCAAGGGTTTGAAGTACATTCCACAGACACTCATGTTTGTAGACTAAAGAAAGCTTTATATGGACTCGAGCAAGCTCCAAGAGCTTGATATGCCAGAATAGACAGCTACCTAATGAGACTTGGTTTCTCCAAAAGTCATGCAGATCTAAATCTTTACTAGAAATTCGTGAACAATGCACCTGTGATTCTACTGCTATATGTCGATGATCTATTCCTAACAGTTGAAGAGTATCTCATCATCCAGTGCAAAAAGGAACTAGCTTCTGATTTTGATATGAAAGATCTTGTTCTCATGCATTATTACTTGGGACTAGAAGTATGGTAGAAGCATGGTGAAGTATTCCTTGGACAAGGAAAGTATGCAATAAAGATTCTTCAGAAGTTTGGAATGATGGATTGTGAATCCATGGACACTCCTATGACCTCAAATATAAGAAAAGTAAGAGATTCAGATTATGATCCAGTAGATCCATCCCTATATCGACAATTGGTTGGGTCATTGATGTATTTAGTAAACACTCAGCCAGACATTTTCTTTGCTTTAAACACACTAAGACATAACCTAGACATGAGCATTGGATAGCTGCAAAGAATGTTCTAAGATATATTCATGGGACACTAAACTATGGTTTAAGATATATCACATCCAGTGATATAGAACTTCATGGATTCATAGATTCAGATTGGGCAGGAAGTGCAGAAGACAGAAGGAGTACTTCAGGGATGTGTTTTAGCTTGGGATCCGCTATGATATCTTGGGGCAGCAGGAAACATAAGTTTTCCACACTCAGCACAACAGAAGAAGAATATATCGCAGCATGTGAGGCATGTACAGAAGCAATATGGATGAGAAAGCTAATTTCCGGATTATTTGATCAGGTTCCAGATTCGACCATAATACACTGTGACAATCAGAACACCCAATGTTTCATGAACAGACACATTGATATCAATTAATACTTTATTCGAGATAAAGTCTAGGAAGGAGAAATAAATCTCCAGTATATCCCCACAAGTGAGAAGACAACATATATCCTAACAAAGCCTTTGTCCAGAATAAAGTTTGTATATTTCCGAGACAAATTGGGGATCGTGGAAATAACTCCCTTAGTTGAAAGGGAAGAGATGACTCTCCAGGTTGGGAGGGAGCACTGACATATCATTGATTTGAGGACAGTCATTTTCAAGTTTGGAAAATGGCCCATCTTAGGCAGTTCCTTTCCAATTCGGAAAGTGGTTTGAGATTTCTGACGAACGAGAATTTTCCAGTTTGAAAAATGGTCCAGATTGAACGGTCATTTTCGTAATGAAAATGGTTCGATGAATTGTTGATGTACCATAGACAGTGATTCCCCTTGTGGCCAGTGTAGGGGAATGGTCTAGGACAGTCTCTCTTCTTGACTGTCACTCTCAGTAGTGGTCAAGAAGACTAGTCTGCCTCACCGGAGAGTCATTCTTTTGAAGCTCACAATTGTGAGCAGTTTCGAAGAATGGTCTGTTTTGGAGGTTGGTGCAGGATAGTCATTTCCTTAGGAAATGGTCTAGACAATCACGTTAGGGCATATTCATTCTCTCCAGGTTTCACTTTGTTTAGTTCCGGAGGAATGGCCCAGATAGGTGAATGGTCTAGTTTTAGCAATCAAGGATAGGCATTCCCTAGGGCAGACTCATTCTCTCTAGGTTGCACTTTGTTTAGTGCCGGAGGAATGGGCCGGATAGGTGAATGGTCCAGGATCAGAAATGAGGACAATTATTTTTCCTTGCTTGAGAAGAATAGTCCAGATAGCCCATCGTTGATGTTCTACTCTAAGGGAAGATTCTCTTCCAGATCTCACAGATGTGAGTGGAAGAATGTCTCAAATGACTCAGTTTATATCATAGCATTGTTTTTGTGCAGGTTTATATTAGTTGATATGATTACTATGGAGACTGTATGTATCTAGACAGTAGAGGTATGCTATTATGGTGGATATGTTCCATTGTTTGTGACTATGTGTCATGGATTGAGTAGTTGTGTACTACTATGGATAAACACAGTTGTGTTGTATCACTTGACAGTGTACTAGTTGTCATGGAGATTATCTAGTTGGATAATAATGACGGTGCTCGTGATTTAATTAGCTTGTGTGGCTATAATGATGCTACCAGTTGAATGGTTTGTTTGTGCTCAAGTGTTAAGCCCTAATATTGGCTCATTACCCCTTAATTGGGGCATATTATATTAGTAATGCTATTTTATTTATGTGGTCTTTAGGCCATTAGTTGTAATTATACCTCCTAGTCTCCTATATATACCAAGGAGACATTTTCATTTTGAATCATCTTGCACTTGAACATTTAAGTGGGGTAAAAGGAGGTTGCCCCCTCGAAGAGGATTATTATCTGAAATTATCTCTTTTTCAAGGCATTGAGTACCTTTTCTGAGGTTTTTCTATGCTATATTGATATTTGGTTCTTAAAATATAGTATCAGAGCTCAAGGTCTTGGGGTTTCGCTGCTACATCTGAGACACCTTGGAATTTTTGCTATAACTTTTTTTCTACAACGTTTCAGAAGGAACAGATTGGAGGATATTTAGTAGACAGATCAAGGTATGTTGGGTTCAAAATTCAACTCCTGAGGCCTTATACTTTCGGAGATACAACCTGTACAAGATAGGTTTTTGGAATCATCCTGAACTGAGTCATTGCGGAATTTTCGATATAATTGTTTTTTTGTAACATTTCAGACCCTGAACTTTGGAGGCTATTCATAGAAATTAGTAAGGTATCTGTGGTAAAGATTTCATATTCTAGGTCATCTTAAATTTGTAGATACACCCTATGTAAGATAGGGTATTTGACTAGTCCTATTGACTAGTCTCAAGAAGGTGTTCCAGGTAAAAAAACCATAACTTCTTCCTAGAGTATCCAAATTGAGTGGGATTAGTTTCATTGGATCATGGACAGTCTCTAGTATTTCTGGTGCAAGTTTCAGAATTTTATATCAATTATTTTGTGCGGGGAAATCTATACAAGTGAGATCTCCTGGAAAGGCAAAAAATCAGCAAGTTGTGGGAAAGTTACCGTAAATTCCACTTGGCACATCCAATTTTGATCAGACCTATGGAATTGCAGAGAAAAAATATCATAGAACTACATAAAATAAATTTTAATACCCAAAAGGGCCGAAACTTGGGAGATACAACAGAAGAAAGATTGTGTAGCAGAACCACCTCAAAATCAAGGTTCAAAAGTGATACTTGGCCAACATGCCACCAAAAAAGGGAACTTCTACACCAAATAAGCCTCCAGACAATCCTACTTGGACTCTTGATGAAGGTGAAGAAATTTGTAGGGACATAAATGATTTACAAAAGAAGATAGTAACAAAAGATGAACTACAAGAGATAATGGAGGGTTTAAAAGGGGAGATCATGGAAGTATTGAAAATTTTCATAACAGAGAAGACACCTGAAAGTGAAAATACATCCCATGAAATTCATGATGAGGACACGAGGAGGGTGAATCAAGAATGGAGAAACTCCAACTTTGGTTTGAAGACCAACCACGTTCCTAAGATCGATATGAGGAAGTTTGATAGCAAGGACCCAACCACATGGATACTTCAGATGGAGCAATTCTTTGATCTCCATAATGCGCCACATACACAAAAGGTACAAATTGCTTCTTTATATTTAGAACCTAATCAATTTGTATGGTATCGATGGCTTTGTTCTTGCAATTCAATCGTCACTTGGACAATTTTCATGGAAGAAATGATAGAACACTATGAGGATACAAGGAGCAATACCTTCTTTAGCCAATTGATAAATCTCAAGCAAAAGGGTTCAGTTACCGAGCACATTGAGAACTTCCAAAGATTGAATATA
>ML801568.1:81596-119220 GCA_009831015.1 Picea engelmannii | reverse complement strand
ACAAAAATGACACCATTTATGGCACTTTATGGATACCACCCTCCTTCCATCACTTCTTCTCTAAAATAAAAATCTAAGGTTCAAGTAGTGGAAGATCACATCGAGAATCAACAAGAAGTTCTCCAAATCTTAAAGGACAACCTGACCATGGCACAAAATCGCATGAAACAACAAGAAGATTGACATCGTAGTGAAATAAGTTTTGAAGTAGGGGATTGGGTGTTTTTAAGACTACAACCATACAAACAGATGTCCCTCAAGCAAGCCAAGAAGGATAATAAATTATCACCAAAGTACTATGGCCCTTATAAGGTGTTGCAAAATATTGGTACTATGGCATACAAATTGGAGTTTCCTGCATCTTCACGAGTACACCCAGTTTTCCATGTTTCATGCTTAAAGAAGGTTATAGGCGACAAGATCCTAGTTCAAACTATATTGCTAGAACTTGACGAGGAAGGAAAAATCATATTGGAGCCTGAAGCCATTTCGGAAGAAAGAAAAAAATTGAATATAACCCTATAAGAGATGTTGGCTAAAGGAGATAATTAATATTAATTAATTAGCACTGAGAGTGAGAAGTCGACCCTGACAGTCTGGCAGAGGGAGTATAAATACAGGAGGCAAGTCTTCACTTTACACACAATTCTCAGAATCACATAAATGCACTTGTGCGCACTGCAATTGGGATGTTTTGTGCGCAAGTCGTGGAGAAGGTGTTGCCAGAAGTTGTAAAGTCTATAGTTTCGGTTTTCATGGGTTGGACTCTCTGATCAGTCTTGGTTATCTCTTGCTTGGTGCATTATCCTAGGTTGGCTATTGATTTGCTATCAAAATTCTTCTCTTTGTCAAGGTCAAGGTGCTCGGGGGTGGCATTAGTGCCTATGGTTAGGTGACAATATTGCTATATTGTCTATGGTTAAACGAGCACATCCAATATTCTAACAGAATGTTGGTGGTATCTTACCTCCATGGGATTAAGAAACATGACCACACTATGGTTGGAGTAGTGATTTCCCTTGCAACATAGAATGGTTTTCTCTTAGTCCCACTATACATATTTGTGGAATGTTGTTACATAAATGGCCATGTCTATTTACTAATTTTAGTTGTTTAAAAACTTCCACACACTATAAAATAGTATATAACATGGAAATAATCATGTATATGATAGAGGTGACTTAATTTCAAATGTTTTTATTTATTTTTGGTTTTTAGTAGTGAAGAGAATTATTGCAAGTCTATGTTTAGAACTCCAGAAGTATAGGCAAGTGGGTATGATTGACTGCTAAACAATATTAGTTACACTATTTATTAAATATTGATTTTATATAAGAGTATGATTCACTAACCACCATCATTGAAATCACATTGATAGATCTAGAAATCACCATTGTTAAACAACATTTGCTACTAAAAGAAAATCTTAGTTATTTGTATAGTGAAAAGTATTGTAGTTCTATATTTCTATTGAGTCTTTTAGTTTTTTTAAAACATATTTAAAGTTAGGTTCATAACAATGGTATTAAAGACACTTTTTTGACCTTTTGGGTAGACACCAACAATGACTTCATTACCAACTACTCTGTAAGATCCCCAACCAAATCTGATGTAAAAATCAGATCTATGTGGTTGAGAACTTTCGTCAAACACTTTGATGGTATGCTCAAATACCCTTTCCAAATAGCTTCCTCTTACTATCACAACTTCCATGAGGTCGTCTAATGGATGTATGATGTCACTTACTTCAATTCCTACCCCTTAACACTTCATTATTGATGGTTGTTCTAAATATTTGTTGGTTGTTATGCTTTATGGCAGCTGGATGGTTGAAGTATTTTGACAAACAGTTTGCAAATATTGACTCCAAGAATCCTTGCTTATGTGTTTATTATATATGGTTTCCCATAGAAGTAATTTCTAGATCTGATGCAAGTAATACAACAACCACTTGATTGTCATATAATGGCTCCAAAATGCAAGGAAATAATGTCAAATATCCTCCTTTTCGATCCCCTAATGATGACTTCCCAAAAGGGATGTTATATCATGCAAAATCCATAATTCCCATGCCCATAAATGTCTCTTCCATGAGACTTATGCCCTACTGAAATAATAATAACTTGATCCTCCTATATTTGGGATCAATCCCTCAAAACGAAGACAACCCAGTTGAGCAAATGGCATAGTTGGCCCTAGAGATGAATCTCCCTGACTACAAGTGTAAGATCTAACCCCAAAACACTAGATATCTAACCCAAAGTACACCCTCCTTCAATAATTTCGTCAAGTTCTGATAATAAATAATTATGGGGGATGGAAACCACCAAGAGTGCCAAGAAAGGTTGCTCCATGGTTGAAAAATATACCCAAGTGTAAATCTCCTCCAAATCCAACCACTAGAAGCCAAATCAAGCTCCTTAAGATTGGACAAAGATCCCTTCCTGCAGAAAACCCTCCAATAGTGTGCCCCTCTTTACTAATGATAGCTTAGAGTGATTTGATCTGAATAGAACTTGCAAAATGATTGGCTAGAGTGAGATCTCCCCACTGAAACAAATCCCTCTAGCTAGAGTGGATCTCTCACCACTTAAACTATATCTAGGGTTTTACTCCAAACCCTAAGCCTCCAAAGCTCCTTGAGATCTCCACAATCTCAACTCAAAAAAATAACATGCATAATGACAGGAAATGAGCCCCTATGCAGCTCTGAAGATCCAACTCCAGCTCCTGCAATCTACTTCCTGCACACAAGTGAAAAACAAATACCAATCTACAAACCCTTTCTAGATCTAATCTAATCTACCCAAGGAAAGATCAAATCTTCCATGAAAAGTTGAATACAATAGATTTGGAAAGGGGAAAACACACGGATCTATATATATAAATCAAAAGAAAGAAAAATACATCAATTTAGTAGTACCTTGAGTCATGATGCATTCCTCCTAGATCCTTTCTCTAGCTCCTCTCTATCCGTCACACAAGCAAGGATGACCTGATATGAAGATTGGTCTCTATAGAAGAGCTACTCTGAATTTTTTGCAACATGTCCCTGTGAATGATTCCTCCCCCTCTTGCCCTTGGAATCTCTTATTTATATAGTTTGGTGGAGGAGACTAGGGATTGCTTCTAGACCAAGGGATGCTTCTAGACCAGGGGATGCTTCTAGATATATAGAACTCAGTGAACCTCGACTGGATTGAGAGTTCCTAAGCTCATATCATGAGAAAAAAAAATCACCCAATGTTGATCTCCTTTTAACTCACCAATTATAAAATGCTACAGGGGCGGTCAAAGGCTATCAATATTGTAACCAATGACCGATCACATGTTGTCATTGATGCATCCTATGACCAATCATACTCTGCTATTGGATTAGAGTGCAAAATCCCTCAAAATCAATATCAATCCAGGGAAAAAGAGTGTGACTCGTCAATGAAGCATTAATGGTTCCTCAATGAGTCCCTAGGGTTGAAAATAAGGTTGTAAAAGACACAATGGAGTGTATAGGGGTGGTAAGAGAAACATTGTAACTCTTTTGATTGATACTACATTCTTCGGGGTCATCACCTCGAGATATTGAAAAAAATGGGGAAAATATTGACAAAATTTGACAAATATCAACAAGCATAAAGTTGGACCTAAAAATACCAAAAAATTAGTGACTTGAAAGAATAAAAAAATTGTGGAACAATAAGGAGAAATTGGAGATTTTTGTAATAGTGCTTTAGATATCGAAATTACACTTGGGTAGTTATGAACTAAGTCTTGAGTTTTATGTTATAGATTTACTAGGAGATTATGTGGTCATGGGTGTACAATGGTTGAAAACTTTGGGATAATTTCACATGAAATGGACTAATTGTACATGAAATAAGAATTAGAGGGCTACAACCCAAGTGCAAACAAGCTCATTTACACAAAAAAATAATAGAACAAATTTTTAAGAGTGAACGATGTTTCATTCCTTGATTTAATTACATGAACGGATTGCATGTCAAACTAAAGATGCAAAATCTAACAATTAAAGGGGAAGATTAATAGTTGATTAATGAAATTGCATATTTCTTCAAGGACCCTGACCCCGATAAAGCGCGTCAGTCATCGGCTATTGGTGATTTCCTTCCAGCTTTTGTCAATGTCTATCCTTCCCAGATTTTGTCGACACCGATGGGGATCGACTATCTCTCGAAAATTCATGGAGATTAACTCACGCAAACCAACTCCTCCTTATGCCGATGTCGATGGGGCATCAACAATCGGAAATTAGTGTAACTGTGTGGCCACTTTACCTTCTTACATTTTGTCGACGTCGAACACAAGTGCGTTAGGTGAAATGTTAGCTGCAGATTATTAGTTAGGATGTCAAGTTCTTTTAGACACAAGGTTTCATTTAACAAGTTCAAGAAAACCTGACTTGATTGATAAGAGTCATGAAAATAAAATAAACCATCCCCCAAAGTGAACCCAAACTAGACAGTAAAAGAAAACAAGTGGTACCCAGAAAGTGATAAAATTTCATAAGGATTTTAGGGTGTGTTGAGCGCTCAACAAATGGCGATTTACTAGGTGAAACCAGAATATTTGTTCCTTCTTCGGGCTTAGCTAATGCAGAAGCTGGTTAAGAACCTTACTAGTTCTGTTTTTAAAAGAATCCCTTCTATCATTGCCTTTAAAATTCCCTCGGTTCGTGAATCTGGGCCCGCCTATGGAGTTTCATCCTTTATTCCACCTTGGTTCCTCTTGATCATGACCCACACCCCCTTTTGACAAGAGTCAAATAAAGCATTCGCTATCACCAAGCCTTTTAGTTATCTTCATTCACTTGCTGCAGTGTTGCTCCGCTGCCAGCCAGCATCCATATCCCCGACGAAGTCACCCCGACATCACAGACCTTGCTCCGCTGTCAGCGAGCATCCATAGCCCCGAAAGAGTTATATTCATACCCTCTCCTACTTCATCCTCATTTGATATAATTTATTTATTTATGGTAGAGATTCCCTAAGCGAGTGGGAGAGGAGGATGTTTGTTATCTGCAAGATGAGATGGTTAAGGTGAAATTTTTCCTAGCTCTGTCTTGAGGGACATGTGGTCCTTTCCAACTTACCATATTTCCCTTTTGGTTTTACCATACCATCAGGTGGACACTTCATCACTTGCCAAAGTCGTTTATTTGCAAAGATCAAATACATAACTCTTTTAAGAAAAATGCAGTCTGATCAGTGTTTCTTGTGTGGCATGTAAGCATGAGTCGGGAACAGAGTTTGCTACACTGTATTGATTAAGGTCAACCAATGCCTTGCGGAACACAACTGTATTTCACCAAAAATACCACACACAAAAGAAAAAAAGAAATAAAGGACTCTGCAATCATCCTACCTAACACCTACAAAATAAAATAACATGGAAACACACACATTTTTTTTTCCTTTTTTATTTTTTTTAACAGAAATATTGTTTTAAGGCTTGGTCATTCACTGGGAGGGAATTGTTTCCCCCCTCATATTTTGCAACCGATACGTGCCTGCCCCAAGTTTCTCATCTACCTAGAAAGGTCTGAGCCATAGATTCTAAAACTTCAATTATTTTTCCTTCGGTTCATTTTCTCTATCCCATTTCAGGACTAAGTCTCCTACTTCAAAATTCTTCTCTATGGCCTTATGCTTGTCAAACCACCTTTTAATCATCTGCTGATGAGCGGATAAATTTGATTTTTCTTTCACCCTTTATTCTTCTAGGATGAGGAGGGTATCAATTCTTTGTTGAATAACTAATGAGGGTTTTCCTCTAGATCCCTGAGCAAGCTGAAGAGATGGAAGGTATAGCCTGTTTAGAAGAATGGTTTCTTTTTCGTATACTAGAAAGTATGGGGATTTCCCTATATCTTCCTTGGGTGTTACTCTATTGGCCCATAAGGCATTATGAAGTGAACTATGTTGATTCCTCTGATTGTATGCAAATGTTTTCTTCAAGATCCTCACTAGGCTCTTATTGGTTTATTATTCCACTCCATTCCCATGTGGATAGTAGTTTGCAGAGTATCTGATTATGATTCCTTTATATAGAGAAAACTCTATTAGTAGGGTGGAAGAAAAGTAAGCAACATTATCAAAAACAAGAATGTAAGGCATACCGAACCAGAAGTTTTAAAACAATTGTTTTTGTCTGCGATAAACATATCGTCGATCGTCAATCCCCGATACACTTTCGGCATCAGGACTTTTTCAAGAGAGTTGATATGAGAGAACTTGGGTAGGTTTATCATCGATCGTCAATCCTTGATACTTTTCGGTGTCGAAAATATAGGATCAGGTTTTAGAACATGTATCTTAAATAAAGTCTTGATTCCGATTAACACGAGTAACGAAAGACGTCGGTCTTGAGTGCCATGTGTCTTTGTCATGTAGGGGTGTCGCACAGCCTGGTTTCGTCCTGAGCCATATTAAGGTCCCCTGTGTCCTAGTCAAACCTCCTATTCATCTTTTCCAAGTCAACTCTATACGACAAGATCTATCAGCGTCAGATATTTTGCAAGAAGATATCAACGAAAAAATGTTCGAAGCAGAACCTCGACCCCCGACTCACTAGCTGGACTAGCGAAACGATGGGATGTTTTTGACACAAGATACAATCGGATTCTGAAATTTAATAGACTAGTTAATGTTTCATCCCACATTTGTTGTTACATGGTGTGTCGATTGAACAAAAACAATTTGAAATCGTTGATAGGCCATGTTACAACCCGTCCCGCGTCGTCAACCCACGATCGAATTTAATTTTAAATGCCTTTGAATATCTGGAGGAAGATTTAATAGAACTACAATCATAACCCGAATTGAATGGTTGATGCGACAAGGTAAGTTCATCCTGCTTAAATCTATAGAATGACTTTGAACAATTTTATTATGCGCACAAGTATGAATTCCAGAGCATCCGAAGAAGCAAAGAAAGAATCTCGAGACTGTGTTGATTCTCAGACTATCAAAACCAGGTTAAACAAGCGACAGAGGTGTGTGTTCAAGTTTGTCAATTTGTCGGTCGTGATTTATATATGCATATGATTTCTTACATGATATCTATCTATGTTCTAGTTGCAGGTAAAATTCCACCGAGAAAGTCAACCACCAGACGCTTTTCGAGAGAACCCAAGCTAAAGGAAGCTGGAACATGTGAAGGCTCTTCTCCTAGTACTGCGAGGAAGTTTGAGTACACTCCCAGGGCAGAGCCAGTCATAAAAACCTCAACAAAGAAATATTTTGTTCAACTGTCTATCTTCGCTGATACAAAAGCGAGCACTAGATCCAATGTAATGCTCCCACAGTGGGGGGACCTTTTCAACAGAATCAGCCGAGAGGAGTACCCGGAGTGTATACCACACATCGAATCAAATGTAAGAGTGCTCGATGACCAGGTATTCCCAAAACTCCGACGGTCATATTTGCACATGGTGGCCAGTAGAACCTTGATTTTCCCTTGCATAGTTTTTTTGAAGTGGCTAATCGACCATATCGACGTGCAGAAGTGCTTGATCAATGGTGAGAATGGCAGGTGTGTCAGATCTTTCCTCCCGACAGAAGTCCAAAATTACTACAAGCTCAAATACCCAGAGGAGCATCTAAACATAGAATTCATGGTGAAGTTCTACGAATTCCACGACACTAGCCGGTTGATGGCCTCATGGTGGAAGGAGGAAAATAAGTTTACCAATCGGAGCAATGGCTAGTATGGGACAATTAACTTGAGGGAGCCATACATATATTTGATGGCTCTCATCTAATGACTATATGGAGAGAAGGACTACTCCAAGTTTTTGGAAGCATGGATGCCCTTGACATACACAGTGGCGATCTCCGGAAGAAGCTTCAACTGGGGAGCGATAATTTCCAAACAATTGAGCATCTGTGTACATCATGCTCAGACACCGAAAGAAGGGGAAGAACCCGCTTTCCACATGGCCTCATACTTTCTCAATATTATCTGCGCGAGAAATGTCTTCGCCGGCATGAATTTAAGATGACATGTTGCAAAGCTCCCTGTTCTTGTTTATTTCATTATACTCTGGGAGAATAGGTACAAAAACTCCTATGCACTCATCTATGATGAATTCATCGCTCATATTCATTTTATTATATTTAAAAAGGAATGCCCAAGATTATTCGCAACAACCAATAAAATGGTAGAGAAGGTAGGCCACTGGTATTTGGATGAACGCTCAACCTATATCAGGGTGTTCGAGGCCACCGAAGCACCGCATATACTCCCCGATCACGTCCCAGACCGGCTCATTGTAGGAGAAATCTGCTATCAGACCATCCTGCAGGGCTATAATGCCACACTAGTCAAGGACAATAAGCGAGCTTTCATACCCTACGGTTTCCATGTGGGGTTTTATCCGGTAAAGGACACTACTCAAGCCAAACAAGAATGGTTGAGCCAACTTGAATTCAGGTTCCCGACAGGATGATTCTGTAAGAACGACCCTAAAGGCCTGGTCCTCCAACATGCTTCACAGGTATCATCATGTTGGCCATACGCGCATGATAAATTTGAGGATGGAATTTTCACAGAGTGTGCTTAGGACTCGGAAGAGGTAGTACAGAGGATGGCCAACCCAAATATGATTAGGTTCAAGGCCATGAGCATGGCTGAATAGGTGGAGAAAATAGACCAGTCGGCTCAAGAGGCCCTCAGAGCCAGGGAAGAAATCAGAGTCGCGGAGACTATAGAGGCACAAAGAAGGGGATTTCTCTTGCTAGAAGGGGTGCAAAGAATCATTGATCATTTGCAGAATGACCCTGATCTAGTAGAGATGTCAAGGATACCCTTTGATGACCCAATTGAAATAAAAGGAGAGCCAAGTGGCCTAGAGCCAATACAACTTGAAGAAATCACAGGGCCAAAAAACCCTGAAGTTCCACCACCACAAATCAGATCACTAGGGGGGATTTCAACCCAGCCTGAGATAGTGAGGACATCGGGTAGGAAAAGTGTACGAAACCCCTTGTTCGAATTAATAACCAACTATGATGATGAGGAGAGTTAGGAGGTGTCCTTGGTGACTCTAGTGCATATTACAGAGGAAAAAGAACCTGAGAGAGCATCTACCCCAGGTCCTGATGCTCCAATTCAGAGCCTTCCGCAGAGCGAGCGTCAGGTTGAAAGAGCCTTAGACATTGGGATACTCGACTTGTCAGGAACCCCAATGGATAGCTTGAGGGATGAGTTGGGATCAAGAGGTTAGAAAGAGGAAGTTCCGCAACAAGAAATTGGCACACCGACAACTGTTACCATGTAAGTACCAGACCTATCCATGACTCTTCAATTTTGTTCGATGCCTCACCAGTCGATGCACAACAAATGGAGGTTGAGCCATGGGGACATATAGAATAATTCCAGGAACCAATCCTAGAACAGATACATATGACCGAGAGCCTGGGAAATACTCTAACCTGGGGAGAACAACAAATCCTTGAACCTATTGATGAGGTTGTCGACATACAAGCAATTTCCTATGACAGGAAGAGAAAGGCCATCATGAAGAGGAACACTAAAAATAGAAGGCTCACGTTAGATATCTCGATCCTCATCACTATGGAGGAGAAGTTACTCAACACAGAACATGCTAAGACGTCTGAGCTTATCGGTGCAGGGACGATTATCACATATGCACCATTGGATAGAGAAATAAGAGATGAAAAGGAGTTGGTCGTTGCACTTAAGGAGTTGGAGCGTCTGAACCATTTGGAAAAATGCTATCAAGACTCCACACAGGCCACGATGTTTTTGAGAAGTGAGTTTCAATATGCCTATAACAAATTCACGAATGAACGATACCTTTTCACTGTAGGTATAGTTGATTTCCAAGAAGACACCCTTATGACACTAGTAACCTACAATGACATGGAAAGGTGGTATGAGAAGGATCACCAAGCAGTAGAAAGGATCGATTACATCAACGCAGTTCAAAAGAGCCGAGACGCCAAAGAGAATGACATTCATGTGTTGAGAGATAGCAACATAGATCAGATCAGGAAAGCAACCGAATATTGGGTGAAAATGGCCCAGGAACCTCAGCGGGAGATTCAGGAGAAATGGGTTGATTTCGAAAAGAGCTGGGAAAAGATTAATCGAGAGATGAAATACATCGGCCTCCCTGAATTCGGCTCACCCGAGGACTTTGTCGACCTGCATGATATAGTCAAGAAACATGCAGAACAAGACTCGACATGGACAACAGAGATAGAAAACGTGGCAATCATGGTGTCAGGTCAAGTACAACAGTTCATGGAGCTTTTGATCAAGGCTCAAGCAGTTTTGTAGTGGTTAAGTGTTAAAATAGTCAAGTATAGATCACGAGCAGTAGAAGTGAAAGAAATTCTTTCAGCCTCGATGGACCAGCATAGGTTCCCGTATTTCAACACATGCGAGGAACTCTTCGTCAAGTGGTCGGAGTATGAGAAGAGTCATCCACTTCAGTAAAACTATTTGATGATTCTTAGAGAATAGAGAGATGAAATCGCCATGTGGAGATGTTTTGTTTTACTTAACTTGCACTCGTAATAGCTATTTTTAGTTAATGATTCATTATAAATAAGAGGATTGACCTTTTAACAAAGGTCGATGGTTTTAGCAAAGACCCTCATTTTTGGAATTGTAAAGAACTATTTCTGAACTACCTTAATTGAGAAGTCTTGTTTAGGAACAGAGACAAATTTATGTTTTTCATCAAAGGCGTCATGTGATTGGATTTGAGGAGGAATTACTTCCAACTTTATTTCATTAATGGATGTTGTAATGAGTAAGAGTTTCTGAATCTATTGATAAGTTAGTTGGTTCAATATTTTTTGTATTTCTTATCTCTAATGATGAAAGAAAATCGTTGTGTTAATGTGTGGTTAATGCTAGAGCTAAGGAAACTATTTTTATTGCCATCATTTTATTGCATGTATGTTTTCTTTCGATAATTGTATCTCAGTCAATAGTTGAAATACCAACAAGTTAATGTATTAGTAGTAGGCTTGTCACATGTATGAATATCTTTGTCTACATGCTTGAGCACAAGGGTTATCCCAAGCTCAACCTTCTTCAGTAGTTAAGATCCCCCCTTTTACCATCACACATCTTTTTTATCAGACCCATCCATTAAAATAAAATACAAAAAGAGAACGTTTAAACTGAAGGAGGAACTTTCACAAGAAGATATCATGTAAATCACTACGTAAAGCCCATCGATAAATTGGTTGGATCGAAAGATATGGAGAACCATTCCACCATCAAACGATGTCGAGTCTAATTGGGCCTCCGTGGCAGGTTTGGTTGCTGTTGTTGAGTTAAAGGGATTTAGGACCCCTCAACAGACTGGTGCAACAATTATTTCCTCTTTGATGCATTGAAAGGATAGTTCACCTTCACTTTCCCATTCAAAATGGGCATCCTTCTTTAGTAACTTGTTAAGGGTTTTAACAATTTCAGCGAAGTTTGGAACAAATCTCCTGATAAAGTTAATCTAACCAAAGATGGATTGCAAGGATTTATTTTCTTTAGGCATAGGGATATTATTGATGGCTTCAACCCTGGGAGGATCTATCATGATTTCATATTTAGAAATAATATGGCCCAGTAACTTGCCCTTGTCAACACCAAAAATTGATTTCTTAGGGTTGAGAAAAATGCCACACTCCCTACATCTCTAGAGGATAGTTCTTAAGTGTTGGATATGGTGTTCCCTCTTTTTAGAGATGGTGGTCAAATCATCTTGATATATCTCTATAAGTTTTTTGGGTTTGGGATATCATCATGAGGAGATTGGAGAGTGCTCAAAGTCTGCTGAAGAAAAAACCATCTCTTCACCATCAGATTCCAACAAAGGAATCAAACCAGCTTGTCCCCATTAGAAAAAGAACCACTCAGGAAAGTATAAAGGGCATTTCAATTCTTTTATTACATATAAGAAAAATGATTATTGTCATAGGTATTCTAGCTAGGTTTTGGCCCTTCGTTAAGGAAGTAAGCGAAGAACAAGGAAGAAAAATAAAAATGCGAACTTCACGGAAGACACGGTGACTATTACTGGGTCGAAGTGAGCAAAAGAGTAGAAAAGACGGAGTGAAGTCCGAGAAAGCAATTTGTTGGATGAGGAGATCAAGGATGACAGATCAGGAAGAAATAAGGATCATGGATAGCTCAGCAAGAGGAAAGAGCCACCATTATATGCTTTGGAGCACCGCGCGAGAAGGAAGGAAAGATAGGCTAGCGAAGCCCTGAAAACGCGGGTCAAGTTGACCTAGGGTTTTGGTATCTAGGGTTTTGACACTTAGGCTTCGAACTAAGGATGTAGGTGAGTGATTGTAATGTATAAATAGAGGTCAAGAGGACCTGGGATGGGTTGTTGTCATTTTTGTTACTATTGTTGGTGTTTATATTGTTGTTGTGCGATCAAGTGAGAAACACCGTGAGAGAGAGAAGTGTTGAGTACGAGAGCCTTATGTATTGTAAGATCTTCAGCTGGGTGACAAGGGAGGGAATAGATAGAGAGAAGAAGAAAGAAGATCTTCTATCTAAGAGCGCAGACAAGAACTATATGCTTCATCTTAATACATTATAGAGCACAGTTCTGTGGACGTAGCCCTAGAGAGAGGGTGAACCACGCATATTTTGTGTTATGTGTGATTGATGCTCTGTTCTTGTCATTTGATATATTGTTATTTCATTACTGTGTTAGATCTGATAGATTTATCTTGCACATTAGATCCTAGGACGATAAAGAATACTATATTGTTGTGTGTCGATCACTTTGAACCCACTTTACATTCCTTCTAGTTGTAGACATCTTTGTCCTGCAACCCCCACATAGCTGCTTCGGGTGAGACTGCATCTGCTTCACAGGTGTTGTTGAAAGGGCCAGTATTTAGGGCTTGTTTGTGTGCTCTTGGAGTTGAACCCTAGGTCTGCCCCTGTGCCAAAGAATGGTTCCGTTGCCGAGACAGGAATCTTCTTGAGGGAATGTCAAGGTGGTTTCCATCAAAGACATAAATTCAAATGTGGGTAGAGAATCAAGAAAAGGACTTCGCTGAAGCCCATAACAAGAACCCTAATATTAGTATATAGGATTTGGTTGGAGAGATATATCTTTACCGATATACATGAGATTTTATTTGGAGGAATCCATCAGGAGCTATATGAGTGGTTAGCTAGGTTAGTAGAAACCTAGTTTGAGATCAGATCTAGACCTCCTGTGGTTTGGACGTCGACGCTAATCAAGAAGGTCAAGAGAGTTGATAACGTTGTGTCACAAGAAGTAGATCATTGGTTTGATAGCACCATTGGAGGGTACATCACAGAGTTTTTTGCTGACAGAGTAGAGTCATATAGCCAAGCCCTGAGATATTTCTTCAAGGGACCGAGAGGAAAAATTTTACATTTTCTGAAGTTAAGAATCAAGATGTTATTGCATGAGAAGAACATCGACACAGAGGCTGGACATACGTGCAGTGGAAGAGCGTTCAGAGAATTTCATCTTGTGAACCTATTTAAGCAGAACTATAGGGATGAGGGTTTCTATAGTGGAGAAGAGGAAGACCTGACAGATGAAGAGCATTCAGAACCCGCCGGGACAGAGGAAGGGAAAGTTGAAGAGCTTCGTCAGGAAGAGCTAGAGAATTCAGGAACTGCGCAAACCATTGAAGTAAGCATTATGGGGTAAATCGGTAGGTGTGGAAACTAACTGATCTCCCTAGATCCACCTAGATCTAGAACAAAACACATGAGAACATGACACTTTCCTTAAGTTTTAGATATTGAATTTACTAACTAAAGAGGGATAGATGACATACCGTTTAAACGCCGCTTCCTCTCTCCATCGCCACCTAGCTCCGTTCCAATGCTCATACAATGATGAACCTGCAAAAGAATGCAACCAACCAAAGTGATAGTAAGAGAATAAACTCAATATAAACTTATGTATGTGATCAAGGAATCATACAATAAAACACAACAAGCGTTATAGGAAAGAATCATATTACTGTATCATATTAAATGTGAAAGAGAGATTACAACCATGGCCCTGATGTCGTAAGGTCCCTTCCAACTGTCCTTTGTTCCCCACACACTTCCACTCCAAGAATTCTGAGAGCATAGATATAATAATATTCACAATCTATCTTGACAAAATGGCTCATCTAGCCAAGATAACAATCTCCAAAGCTCAATCCAATCCAAGCTCCAAAATCAAAAGCTAACTTTCTCCATGAGAGCTCCTCTCCTTTTATAAGTTGAAGAGGATAAGGTGAGGAGGTTAGGATGATCCCACTAAATCATGAAAGTGAGTAATATCCAAATCATTCGGATGCCACCTCACCATGGAAGTTTCTCCTTCTAGAAGCATCGAGAAGATGCTCGTTTTTCCCACGTATGAGCATTTTCGCACCCTGCCTATATAGCAGCCTGCGAACACTTTGCGACCTAGCTATGGTGAAACCTACAAAAATCAGACATTTTCACACCCTGCCTATATAGCAACCTACGAACATCCTCTTTAATAAGGTTTTTACAAAGGAGAATGCAACTTATTTTCTCAGGAAAATTTCTTCTCCCTTCTTTCTTCAGGAACTCAGGCCATTGACCCCTTTGAAGGAAAAAGATAGGTTTACATCATTAACGGTCATAGGGATGACATAAATAATGTGTAACAGTAAGTTCTATCATCCCTCATGTTGATTCAACAACACTAAGCAATTAGAATAGTCAGAATCGTCAGAGTCCTCATAGTACTATTAATAGCAGTTCAACATACACTTAGACAAGAAACCTAGGAAACTCTATGGAAGATGAGATGTGACTCCCTATCTTTAGGGGAGATGGATCCGAAGATCCTAATCAACATTGGTTCCTATGTGAATCCATATGGAATATTAAGAATGTCACCGATGAAGCTGTTAAAATAACCCAGTTTAGTACTACCCTAAGAGATCGCGCACTGAGCTGGTACATGAAGCTTGTCCAAGGACTTGTACAACCTAAGCCAGTGAATGAGATCAAGAATGTGTTAACTGCAGAGTTCAAGAAACCCAAGTTGGAGTCATAATGTATTACAGAGCTGAAAGAGATCAAGCAGAAGGTAGTCGAACCTGTTTGGGAATTCGATAAGAGATTTAAGACCTTAAAAGGTCGATTGACTTTTCAGATCCTAGATGAGTAGAACAAAGATTGGTTCATTGATACCTGCTTACCACACATTAGAGTTCCTTTGATGCAACAGAATATTGCTTCGTAGGATGAGGCATTGGAGATCTCCATGAAGTTAGAATCATCCCCTATGGGAGAATCTAGCTCAGGTATGAGTCAGATCTTGAGTCAGCTAACTAGTTTGTCTCTGCAGGGCGAAGATATGAAGAAAGACAAGGGAAAAGATAAAAGAGAAGACATATGGTGTGTCATATGCAGATCAGAAGGCCATGACAAGGAGCACTGTCCCTTATTCTATGAATACTTGGCCTCTGGAGCTCCGAGCCCTTTGAAGCAAGTCACCTTACCCTGGTGTGAGGTATGCCGAAATAGACATCGCCTTGGTGAGTGTTATTACATGAAAAAATATGTTTAGACACCCAAAAATTTGTATTACACGTTTTGTAAGTCCATGGTGAACGATGATAGGGATTGTACGGATTACGATCTCATACATGAAAGGTCAAGAGACATTTACAATATTCAAGGTGAAGTACAACAAGAAGGAAACACTACGCAGTATAACTCCCCTGGGAGAGGAAACTTCAATCCTCGCGGTGGATTTAGAGGACGAGGACAAGGAGGAGGTATGGGTCAAGGCCGAGGATATATCATATGTTATAACTGCACATAGCCAATACACTTGGCAAGGGACTGTCAAAACCCTTGTACCACTTGCAACTATTTCAACTGCTTCGATCATGTTATCTAGGAATGTCCAGCATTGCTGCTAAACTTCAAGAGAAACGAGGACCTTAGCAGAACCCGTAGATACAATTGATCAAAGCATAACCTCGCGGAGAATACCCTAGAATCATTGTTATTACTAGAGGAGGCGTTGTTATAGGACAAGACAAAATGATCCAAAGAAAGACTACAAAAGACTCAGGAGTCAGGAAAGGTTCAGAGAAGACCCAAACTTTTGATGCAAATAAAGAAAGACAAATATTCGAGGAGGCAAGAAAAGAGTTCAAAGGAGACAAAGGTTCTTCATAGAAGACGCGACCAGAAGTAAGAGAATATGGAATGCCTCGGGCATTTGATCATTCTGTGTCACCAAGAGAAGGAAAGAGGTAAGAAAGCTCATGGAATTTCTATATACTTGTATTAAGTTGATCCAGGATGAGAGCATTGTACAAGAATTAAAAAATTTAATCAGACAGTATGAGCTAGGAAAGATTGACCCCTTACTGAATAGGGCAGTACACCAAATCAGTAAAAAGAGAAGGACAAATAAGGAATTACACTTGGATGCTCAAATAGGAGAATACGATATAGACTATGTGGTCCTTGACTTAGGGTCGGAGGTCAATGTCATGACGAAGCAAACTTGGGCACTGATGGGAAAAATCAAGTTGATCTATTCCTCTATCAGGCTCAGAATGGATAATCAACAAGCTGTAAGCCCCTTTGGTAGACTGGAACATGTCCCTATGGACATTGATGGAGTAAGAACATTTGCAGATTTCGAGGTAATTGAGATAGTTGATGATAGTTGTCCTTACCCTGCGTTGTTAGGAATTGATTGGGATTTCAATAATTCCACTGTGGTTGATTTAAAGAAAATACGTATGATGTTTGAAAGAGATGGCCTTAGGGTCATTGCACCCTTAGATCCAACTGAAGTTCAGAGATACATAGAACCCATCAGAGAGGAAGACCACGCATATGAACTGGAAAACATATACAAATTAACAACTAGACAACAGGATTACATTAATCCTACGGCTGATGGAAACTTAAGATGGCGAATTGACAACACATGTTCATGAAACTCAGAAGAAGCACTGGAGAACTGGAAAAATAAAATGTATGAAGTATCTACAAGAAGATGTGCTAGATTAACCAGAGAATTTCGTTGGATTGGCACAACAGTAAGTAACTTACCCACCTTTGATGGTCTAAATCCTTTAGAAACCTTCTTGTCGGACTTTGAAGAAAGTGTACCAATGAAACAAAGATTGTTGGCAATGGATGAGGCCCTGAAAGCCACACCAACAATATGGTGGGGGACACAAAAAACCAACATTACACAATGGGTACAATGTTGTAACCTGATGACAACGCAGTTCTCATCACAAGTAGAAGGCTGCGAAGTTCGGTACACAGGTCGAAGCTGCCCAAAGGACCATGTAAGAAGTTGCGAAGCATCCTAGAGAAACACTCCTCAAGAGAAGTGGGTGCACAAATTCATTAACACACTGGACACGACACCTATCAACTGGTACCTTCAAGAAGAGTTGTGCCTCATCACTACAGATTGGAAAGGTATGACTCAGAATTTTCTAACCACCTTCTTATTTGAAATCCAATATCCTTCATTAGATCAAGCATTACAGATTATAAGACATAAAGCATTCGAGGAGGCCTCTAGCCTCCCTTTGGAACAAGAAGAGGACGAATGGACTGCGCCTCTCCATAAACTGCAAGGTTGTTACAACATCAATGTTGATGAAGATGATGATCCAAGAAAGGTGAACATCACAGAAATGGAAGGCCAAAGAGATGTGGAAGGACCAGTAGTTGAGTTACCATTCATTGGACATCCAATCAAGATTAGGAAAGTCAAGATTGGAACAGAGCAGACACCAAAGCTTGCCAATATTGGAGATTATTGGGATGTTGCCACTATTGACAAGATTACATAATTACTGCATGAATATCAGGACTTGTTTCCAACCAAGTTCACTGATATGAAGGGAATTAAAGGGCCTGTGGGAGAGATGAGGATCCCTTTGAAACTAGATGTAAGACTAGTCAAACAGAGACCCTACAAATTGAACCCTAAATATAAGGAGAAAGTGAAGATTGAGCGCGGCAGAATGCTGGAAGCAAGAATTATAGAACCTATGGAAGAATCAGAGTGGATTAGCCCTATGGTGGTGCAAGATAAGAAGACATGAGAGATTAGGATCTGTATAGATCTCATAAAGTTGAACGATGTATGTTTTCATGACCCCTTCACTACACCATTCACTGATGAAGTGTTAGATAACGTGGGAGACCAGGAAGTGTATTATTTTACAGATGGATTTTCAGGATACCACCAGATCTAGATTGCCAAGGAAGATCTCCATAAGACCACATTTGCAACAGAATGGGGGTCCTATCAGTATACAGTGATGCCATTTGGATTGAAGAATTCCCCATCCATCTTTTCCAAGGTGGTGGTCGAAGCATTCCAGGAGTTTTTGCATAAATTTCTAGAAGCATATTTTGATGATTGGACTGTCTTTAGCTTATTGAAAAATCATATTGAATGTCTACTGTTAATGTTGGATAAATGCAGGCAGTTGTCAAATTGCCTTGAATATAAATAAATACATATTCTTCTCACCATTTGGAGTGTTGTTAGGCCATATTGTATGCAAGCAGGGATTGCTGGTAGATCCATCTAAAATTTCCATTATAGTTGATCTACCCCCTCCTACTTCAGTCAAACAACTACGCACTGTGCTGGGACACACAAGATATTACCTGAAGTTCATTAAGGGATATTCCTAGATTACAGCACCCATGGAGAAGCTTTTGAAGAAATATTTTAAGTTCAGTTGGATGGAAGAATGTTAGCAGAGCTTCGACACATTGAAACATAAAATGGTTATTGTGCCTATTCTGGTTTTTCCAGATTGGAGCAAGGAGTTTCATGTGCATGTTGATGCTTCTTCTATTGCTTTAGGAGCAGTGTTAGCACAACCTAGCGAAGGAGATATTGACCACCCATTAGCCTTTTCCAGCAGGAAGCTATCAATAGTTGAGATCAATTACACCACCACTGAGAGAGAAGGGTTAACCATGGTGTATGCACTGCAGAAATTTCGCCACTACTTGTTGGGAGGACACTTTAAAATGTTTATTGATCACTCTGCGCTGAAATACCTAGTCAACAAGCCAGTGTTGGGGGGAATAATATGCATATGGATTCTGCTCTTTCAGGAATATGACTTTGAGATCATAGTAAAGCTAGGAAGAATGAACAAAGGTCCTGACCACTTGTCGAGGTTGGAACATGGAGAAGAGCCCACTAGTTTGGAGGATACACTGTTGGATGCATAGTTGTTGGCCATTAGAAAGATTGATGACTACTTTGTAGAAACATTCCATTTCCTTTCAATAGAAATGGCCCCTAGCCAATACACAATTCCTCAGAAGAAACAACTAGTAGTGCGCGCTGCCGAATTTTCACTTATAGCTGGACAACTATACAAGATGGGACCTGATGAGATATTGAGAAGATGTGTTATGGAGGAAGAACGACCAATGATACTCGCAGAATCTCATGAAGGCATCGCAAGAGGACATTACGCATGGAAGGAAACTGCGCAGAAGGTTCTTAGAGATAGCCTTTGGTTGCCTACCTTACAAAGAGATGATAAAGACTATTACAGAGCCTGTGATGTATGCCAAAGAGTTGGGAAACCATCCAGAAGAGATGAAATTCCATTAGCACCACAACTAACCCTACAAGAATTTGAGAAATGGTCCATTGACTTCGTGGGACTTATAAACCCACCAGGAAAGCGCACAGGAGCAAGGTACATAATTACTGTGACATAATACTTGACCAGATGGGCTGAAGCAAGAGCAGTCAAGGACTGTAGTGAAACTACAACTGAGCACTTCATATTTGATGACATCATAACCAGGTTTATATGCCCAAAGATCCTTATGAGTGATCAAGGCACACATTTCATAAATAATATTGTTGAAGCCTTGACTAAGAAATTTGCAGTCCATCACCAGAAGAGCACACCTTACCATCCACAAGCAAATGGGACAGTGGAAGCATTCAATAAGATCTTGGAGACAACACTGACGAAGATTTGCAGTGTGAACAAGGATGACTGGGATTTAAGAGTACCAACAGTATTGTGGGCCTATAGAACCACTTGCAAGAAGCTAACAATGCAGACCCATTTTAAGTTAGTATATGGTCTCGAAGATGTTGTCCCAATGGAATACTTGGTACCAAGCCTAAGAATTGTTGTCTTTATAGATATGTATGACACTGGTGTTGTTCAAGAGAGGCTTTCACAGTTGGTCGATTTGGAGGAAGACAGATTTGTTGCAGGATTTCATCAGCAGGTACAGAAGGAAAGAGAAAATGCCTATCACGACAGGCACATCAAGAAGAAGGCATTTAAACAAGGTGATCTAGTATTGATATATGATAGTAAGTTCATCAAACATCTTGGGAAGTTCAGAACGCATTAGCTAAGGCCATATGAGGTCTCCTATGTTACATAAGGAGGAGTTGCACAGTTGAAGACTTTGAAGGGAGAATGGAAGGAAGGATTAGTGAACGGGAGCCGACTGAAGTTGTACTATGACAACTAGCTACCTCGCGACTCTAAGTAAAAGCATAAGGAAAAGGGTCTAGGTACCAGGTGCAATTAAAACTGGGTACTAGACATAGAAAAGACAGTCTGCACAAGGAAGGAAGGAGAGGAGGCATAGAGAAGAAAGCAAAGGCTACACTGTGTAGTCTGAAGTCAAAGTAAAACAGAAGAGTCAGATCTGAAGTGCCTCAGGATGAGTCACATGTGAGTGTTGGGGGCGTGTTGGCCCTTGGTTATGGAAGTAAGCGAAGAACAAGGAAGAAAAAATAAAATGAGAAGTTCACGGAAGATACAGTGATTATTACTCGGTTGAAGTGAGAATAATAGAAGAAAAGACGGAGCAAAGTCCAAGAAAGAAAGCCATTGGATGAGGATATCGAGGATGACAGATCAGGAAGAAAGAAGGATTGTGGATAGCTCAGCAAGAGGAAAGAGCCACCATTAGATGTTTTGGAGCACCACGTGAGAAGGAAGGAAAGATAGGCTAGTGAAGCCCTGAAAATGAGGGTTAAGTTGACCTAGGGTTTTGACACTTAGGTTTCGGCCTAAGGATGTCAGTGAGTGATTGTAATGTATAAATAGAGGTCAAGAGGACCTGGGATGGGTTTTTTTCATTTTTGTTACTATTGTTGGTGTTGAGATTGTTGTTGTGCAATCGAGTGAGTAACATCATGAGAGAGAGAAGTGATGAGTATGAGAGCCTTCTATATTGTAAGATCTTTAGCTTGGTGCGAAGATCAACCCTGCAGCTGGGTGTGCAGGGAGGGAAGAGATAGAGAGAGGAAGAAAGAAGATCTGCTAGCTAAGAGTGTAGACAAGAACTGTATGCTTCATATTAATACATTATATAACACAGTTCTATGGATGTAGCCCTAGAGAGAGGGTGAACCACGTATATTTTTTGTTATGTGTGATTGATGCTCTGTTCTTGTCATTTGATATATTTCTATTTCATTACTGTGTTAGATCTGATAGATTTATCTTGCGCAGTAGATCCCAGGACGATAAAGAATACTAGATTGTTGTGTGTCGATCACTTTGAAGCCACTTTACATTCCTTTTGGTTGTAGACATTTATGTCCCGCAACCCCCACATAGTTGCTTCGGGTGAGACTGCATCTGCTTCACAGGTGTTGCCGAAAGGGCCAGTAGCTAGGGATTGTTGGTGTGCTCTTGGAGTTGAACCCTAGGTCTGCCCCTATGCCAACACCAGGATGTAACTAAGCATCAGACAAAAACAAATTGGGTTAATAAGAGAGACAGGGTCACCAAAATTGAGACCAAGCAAAAACCACACCTTCCCAGTCCTCCTGTTAGGAACGCACAATTGAAGGGAAAACGAATGGATTTCTGCAGTTATTGCAACATCAGTGGCCATTGGGAGAAGAGGTGCTGGAAATTGCACCCTAAAATTCACTACCATTCAAGTTGGAAGATGATTAAAGAGCCCGTGAAGAAGGAAGCTCCATCAACCATTGAAGAAAAAATGTTACAAGAAGAAAGTGTTTGGTATTGGCTTGGTAAGCATTGGATATTTTATCTACAAAATTAAATTCTGTTGGTTTTAAGTTTCAAATTCAGTAGAAGGCATGATCCAAAAGGATCCTCCTCGGTTCCAGATTATGGTACGCATACAGGAATCATTGCCTCCATAAGATCGAAAAGCGATTAGAAAGAATCTATTGAGAGGATGCACAATGGACGTTCAAAAGAAATACAAGTTTGGGGAAGTCTACATGGCTTCCATTATCGGTGTTGTTGTCCGCCATCACTATAATTCTGCATATATCAGCTTGTTATGTTTGCAGAACATAATGATAAATGAAATGGTGTGTGATGGGTCTGTGGTATTAGTCGTTGCCTGGTGTGAGATTTTTGTACTTATATGTTGCAGAGCCACATGTTCAAGACAGTTATGCAACTTGTTGAAGTGTAGACGTACCGCATAAACCACTCGATCTAGCGTTGACATTGGAGAATAATTTCGCTCATGGAGGTAACGAGATAATGGTCGTTCCCGTGGTGTTCCAGCGATACCATCGCGATATGATTTGAGTTGGTGGTGACATATGTTCTCAATCTCACAGAAATATTATGTATCAATCTTGTTGGTCAAATTCGATGAAGTATGACTAGTGCATAGTCACCATTGCCTCAAAAGTTGCCTGGAATATGTACATGGTTCATTGGATCTTTGGTGTACCCATTCTCTGGTCATACGATTTACTGAGACTAAATAAGTCCGCCTACGATTTTGTTGATGAAAGAAAGGGACAAAACAAATCTAAAACTATGATTTGTATTCATATTCGATCCTCTCCAAGTTTTGTCCAATTCAGCTTGAGTTTAACCCCATTTTCCAGCAATGCGACAATATATATGATGGTTCCATGGAGCTATAAGGTTAGAGTACAAACAAATAACTCGCACGGAATTGCAGTTTAAGCACCGTTGATAGCAGTTGGGGCTCTGGATACCTACATGCACGCTCTCTATTATTATTGGCGCTCTTACCAATGGCAAGGAGATATTGTTCGTGTCAGATATGGAGCAAGTGGTGGATGATATCCATGTTTAGATTAATTCATATTCTTCCTTCTGTTGGTACTTAGCTTGACCAGATTACATCGTCGAAGCCTCTCTTTGAACCAACAATCCAACTGTGTGATCCACTGGGTTTCAATTGCAGTCATGATGCATTGCCATTGATAGCAAATTAAAACCCTAGTTTTTGAGGTTGCATGGGAAACAAACCCAAGACAAGATGGCAATGTTGAAGGTAAAATGGGATCTTGAACGCATTTTCACATCACATGAGGCTCTGAAGGAGGACCACTAATTCTAGCCCCAGAAGCTTCATTATGGAGGAACGAAATGGCGGATAGATGCTCCCAAACCGATAAAATGATGGACCCAAATCAAGATCTCACAAACCTTCAAAGACCTAGATAGCCTAGACCGAAATGTGGAATGCTTGGCCCACAACAGAAATGATTCTAAGTGAATAAGAAAGATGATCGGGGAAGTTGAAACATTGTCTCAAGGGAGGATTTGGAGGGATTCCAAAGCCCACAAGAACGAAGAGGAAGCCACTTCTACCATTAATTTTATCCCAGTTCTTGTTCCTGAGATTGATTCTAAGGCTCAAAGAATAATGTTAGGCATCAAATATTTTAAATGAAATGTTTTTATGAGTGCTTTCTTCTACCTTCAGTTTTCTGAGAAATAATATTTAAATGAAATTTATGATAAGACAATACAGAGGTTGTATCTCATTATCTTAGTCATAATATTAATTTAAAATGATGTAGAAAATGATTTACAAAACTGTTAAAACAAAGCCAGGTTTCAATTACAGATAAGTCTCACTTTGTTTGCAGTAGAAGAAAAGTAGATGGTGTACCCTTGAAAGGAGATTTAAAATGCAACAATTCACACAGGTGACATGTCTTGTTTTTAATCACAGTAATAATAGAGGAAAAAATGTTGTTGAATGAACTTCTGGTATATTATGATCATAGTAGATGTATTGCTAAATTGAAATCATTCACTCTTCAAGAACTACAGAAAGAAATTCATAAGAGATGGAAACACAGAGGAAACAAATAATGCAAATGGAACAAAACTTAGAATCTTTGACTGTACTTGTATTAATATTCAAAAAGGTTATCTCTTTTACATTAGGCTAGAAGCAGCCCTGAATAGATCTAAAATATATCTATTTATACAAAATTGTCTCAACTAAAAGTAGTTGGACTTTCCACAATATATGTTCTAAAAATAGAATACAATCCGAATGGAATAACAAAATGCAGATATTGTTGATTTTTTTTTTGTGTTGTGATGGATCTGTATATGTTCCTTCATTTGCTCCCAGATGCACTCACTTTCCTCTGCTCATTGAATTGAGTACACATGTCCATCAATGCTACAACGAATCTTGAAGGCTCAATCTTCTCATTTAATTCAAAGGAAAACATCTTCATTTGTACTTGTGGCAACTTCTCGTGGATCTTGTTTACTTCTTGGGTTATGATCTGATACTGTAAACTTGGATTCACCAAAAACTCATTGATTTTGAGTAAATCGATCTGGTTCATCTGTTGGATGGCCGACTGAATATTTTGCTTTTTCTTTCTTGAGTTTTCTTGATTCATTTCTATTCCAATCTGCCCCAATGCCTTTGAGATATTATTTCCTTCAAATTCAATCAGTTTTTTATCTACAGAAGATAATGCCTCCAGACAAGCCTCCTTTGCATCTCTAGCAAGTTTCTTTCCTTCTTCTAGATTTGTCTCCCAAACTTTCAAGGCCATTTCGCCTTTCACTTGTTCATAATGTGAGAAAGGGACGTGACCAGGGATATCATCTTTCTACCTCCATATGATAAATTCCTGAAACTTAGACCTAGCCGCACATGCATTTTTTTCCTTGACATAAATACTTTTCAGAGAAAGGTTTATTGCTTGATAGCATTTCTAAATAGTATCCACTTTCTAATAAATCTCCTGTTGGACAACTTCCAGCTTCTAATTGATTTATGATGCTTGTTATTTGAAGGAAGTAATGTCTATTGTTGCGTTCTATGTTAGGGCCAACATTTTTTGCAACTGTTCTATCAAATTGTCCTGCTGAGTGATCAACCCTTTACTGGTCTATGAACTCTGGTAGATCAACTCGAGTTTATCCTGTAACTGCTTCATCTAAAGTTGATAATTAAGCTTGATTTGTTCAATGTCTTGATTCATCCTGCTTCTAACAGTTTGTTCTGTATTGTGAATCTCATTCTGCAATTTCTCCACCAAGAGACATTTCTATTGCAGTTGTTTGGTTAAATTGTCCACTGACCATTGATTGGCAGTGGCAAAATCCCCTAGTGAATCTACAATTTCCTTTGCAAACTTAGGATCACCTTAGTCTTTCCCATCATACACCAATCTTTTCCTTTTAGTGACTACTCCATCCTTTTGTTGAGACTCTCTTTTTACAATAGCTTTTCATTTCTTGTTGGAAAATAAACTTGAGGGAGGCATCTCTTCAGGAAAGATAGGAGTAAGATCACCTACATGAATGAGCTCTGAACTAGGAGTTCCAAAACTAGTTTGTAAAGGGGTTAATGATGGGATATGAGAAATAATTGTAGTGGAATGTTCTTGAACTGTTATATTTGGGGTGCCAGTAGGAGTAGCTAGTGTCGAATGAGGAACAACTTGTCCCTGATTCATGAAAGATTCAAATTGGGATAATATTTGTTGATCATTAATACCTAGCAATGCTGATTTTATTTCTTTAAATAATCCTTCTGAAAATTTCTAGACTTCTTCATCTTTGTTCTTAGTGGAGAAACTTGGCTCAGATACTGTGGGTTTAGCTTCCTGTGAATATGGCATGGGTTTTGAATCTCCTTGCAAGATCTTTGGAAAATTGTTTCGTCTATGATTTTGGAAGCTGAGGAAACTAGCTTGTTGGTCAGGAGGCATAGTCTAGAATCTACTTTGAACGTCTTCATAGGATCTAACTCCCCTGAACATCTCATTATAAGGAGAATCATCGTGGATGTATCTTTTCATGTTATATTGATCCAAATGATTTTCCACTATCTTATGTGGATCATGTCTCTTGAATTCGATGTCAACTAATTTGACATCTTCCAGGGATGCAGCCTCAACTTTGGAATGACCAAAATCTAGCAATGTGAACATACCAAATTGAATGAGAAACATTGTCCAAACCTTTTTTTGGGCTGCTTTCAATTCCTTGGTGATAGCTCTTGCTACTGTTTGGTATGCCACCTCTCTGCATACCATCCTGTCAGGTAAAAATATTGGAAGGGCATGAGGAGGAAAAAAACAACCTAATACTCTAATGTAGGAGAGATTCTCCTCAAAGAACCAGTCTGCAAGTGTGCCTAAATTCCCCATAATCTTCTCTGAAATTCTAGGTGGTGGGTGCCCATATATAGTTATGTGAATAGGTACCACTATGCAGTGACAGATTTCATAAGATAAATCTTTGGCATTTTCTTACCATAATTTAGAGTGGTAGAAATGTATGGGCTCAGAATTGGCCTTGGTCCAACTCCAATTCATCAGGGGGAATGGGGTCATGAAACAAATGGCATCCATGATATATGCGGACATGTAAAAAGGAGTAGGTTGCCCTTTTGATTTCAATGATTGATACTCAACAATTTCCTTGGCCTGGTTATCATATATCATTTTAGCCCAATTGAAGGTATAACCCTCGGCTACTTCATTCATTATGGCTACCCACTCAACTGAAAAATGCGCGGGGTTCTTTTTCCCAAATAGACGACAGAGCATCATGGATATATATAATATATGAGCAGCTAAGGACGTTGTGGAATACATACCATGAGCATCGGCTCTGAATTTATTCGGATGTCCCCACCAGGACTTGATTATATCATGGCCATTTCTATTGTATTGAGTGCATTCTTTTCTCTCAAAATCTAGGAGAAATGTTGCATTGTAAGTATATTTGGGTGTGGGAGAAAGTTTATACATTACTTGTATATTATCTAGTCGAAAAGAGTCAAAGGAGGTCTGTTGGTGGCTAATGATGCTTCTAGTTTGAATGTCGATGTGTTCTAAAGCCCAATTTATCATATCATTGTAGGGTATAATTCTAGGTCGTGCAACAATCTTATGCAGTTCTGGCTGTGCTACCAATCTAAGCTTGGATGAAAATGACTCGTCGTCTTCCTCGGCAGATTCGTCTGGATAGTTAATAATCTCATGCTCTAAGATATCATAAAACTACTTCCAAGACTTAATGGCATCCGTAACTCGTGGAGTTGTGTCTTATAGAACGTCTGAATTTAGATTGGAATCATCACCTGATCCATGAAGCTTCCTTGCAACTTTTCGTGGCGCCATAATCCTTAAGGAAATCAAATTAGTCTGCCTGTAACAAGAGAAGTTTGTAAGCTCTTCACTGAATGAAAAACTGTTATTTGCAAATGGTAAAATGATTTTAAAATTCAAAGTGTTTTATTCATAAAGTCTATCGATCTTCATATAGATCTACTGACGAAGAATTTATTAAAAACTTAATGGAATTTATTACCTGGTGATTCACAATCTTTGTTGAAATCATTAACCTTAGTCAATCATAAATGTTATTAATTCTTCGACGGTTCTATGTTCGAAAGTTTTGATTATGACAGGGTAGAAATTTCTCGAAGGCCAAATTTGTGGAGAAGTTAATCTCTAAGTAATCGTTTTTATGTTTTAATTAATCATGTTTTAAACATTGTATTAGCCTTAGGTAATACAAAAGTTCGATATTCGGAGATTTTGATGAAGGATGATAGAAATCCTCTGAAGGCCTAATTTACGAAGTCATTAATTAATACTTAATCATGATTAATTAAAGTTGTTAATTGTTTTATTAACTCTTTGAAACATTTTTTTAACTTTTTTGTAATATCCAATGTTTTGGCGCTTTGATGCTTCGGCGATTTTGAACCCAATCTTTGTTTAAAACTCCGAAGGTCAATCTCTCGGAGTGACATGGAAAATATGATGTCATTCTTGATGACGTGTCAAGAAAGGAGAGGTAACACGTGTCACTTGAAATCGTTTGAATCATCTGACGAGAATGTTAAAAATAAGTGCCACGTGTCAGCCCAAGAAAAGACTTAAAATGACACATGTCCTATAACTCATCCGTAATTCCTTTAGAAATTATCATGCGGAACTATCTTCAGGACTTCGGAGTTTCAGGGCTTTTGTTGTTTAGATTTGTTGGAATACCCGAAGCGTGAAGTTCTGAAATGACCGTTAAATATTTTCTTTTAAAACTCAGGAAGCTTTTGTACTTCGGAGATCATTAGAACCGTTCGATCAACTTAGAGTAACTCATTGATGATTGATATTGTAAGCGCCTTATTGATAAATAACAACCAATGGATTTATTTTAAATTAAAAGGCAATTCTCTAAGTTTTTTTTCTTTTTTGGGAATTTTTTTTATTTCTAAGAGGCAAAAACAAAAGTTCAAAAGCTCAAAATTATAAGTGTTCTAACACCAGCGTCGAACGATTTCGCGTTGTTTACTTGTTCATTAAAATTTCCAACGCAAAAATATGAGAAATTTGTTGTTGGTGATCATAATGGGAAATTTGTTGCGAAGTTTAAGGAGATCACTCTTTTACCCACGCTTGACTGTAGACTTTTCATATTATTGGTTCTTATTTCCATGGTTTCGGTCTCCCTTGGATTTAGATGTGATACAAGCGTGAAATCATGGATCAATCTTCTACCTATTTTTGTTGTCAATCCTCAGAAAACCACATGCACGATAGGTGTTATTTTCATTGTCAATCCTCATAAAACCATGGGCGTTATAGGTGTTAGTTTCATTGTCAATCCCCAGGAAATCACAGGCGCGGCAGGTGATTTTCATTGGTTGATACCTATGGCGTTGGGTTCACTGCGTTAACTGCCACAATGGTTCATATCGTGCCCATCAAATCTCCCAATGAAGTCAATAGTTGTGACATCTCGGTGAAAAATAGCTGCGAGATATTCTCTAGCATGATTTTCATTTACAAGTGTTGAGAATGAATTGAAGAAGATGTTTTTCTAGTGGGGAAAAGGTGTACACCCACAATGTTGTTCATGGCCACTATGATGTTTCCACCATTTCTAGATCATCTACAATCTAGACATACTATGGAAAACATATGTGTTCGAGTGCCATGGTATATATAATTGGGTCGGTGAGAAATAGTTCATGTTGGAATACAAAGATGGGGGGCTTTCTCAATACAACCAGATGTTGAACCCTTCCTTGCCACAATCGAAACGATCATCTCTCAAGGCAGGATTGTTTGCAAAAATCTATCCTTTGTTATTATGCAGTTGGACACAATGACGTTGGTGGTCTGTTGAAACCATTGTTACCGTTGTGAGAAATACGCATATGCCATACTTGGCGGTGGAGTTGTTGGTAGAGGAATGAGTTATGTGTTTTCCACGATATCTTGTATCATTGAGCGATGGAACCATAACAAACCACTATTAGATATGGTTTGTTGGAACCATATCTCAAATAACTTTGGTAAGCCACTATACCATAAGTTTGGGCGCATATATTATGCCATAAAGTGGGTTTTGATACCTTGGTTAATTCTTTGACTGGCATGTTCTTTTTGGGTTTTACATTATAGTTTAACTCGTATAAACTATTGAAATCCATTTTCATAAGGTTCCCATATGCCTAAGTTAAATTGATGGAAATCAAAGGCGTTTTGGGAATTTTTCCATATGCACATTATATTGTAGTGGAGTTTGAGACCATAGGGTCGAACCACTAGTGCATTTTTATGACATTGGCCTTAAAATTGATGTTTGTATACCCTCTTAAAGTGATGATGATAGTGAGAGGAATTTTATCCTATGCCTAAAACTTTGTTAAAACTTTGCCAAGCCTTAATTGGCTTATTTGTAATCATCATGTAATCCGTTGAATGAGGCATTTTGCCTAAGCCATTTTGGAATCCATTGTAAAGTTGACCAAAGAGTGTATTTATAAACTCTTGGCAAGTAAGGTACTCCAAAGATGTAATACATGTATCCTTAGCTACAGGTTGCAAGTTATGCAGATGCGAGCTTCGACATTTCAACTCCGAAGAACAGAGGTGAAGGAGACAAGGAAAGTGCCTTTTTCCAGACATTTGCTTTGCAACAATTGCAAGTGTTGGCTTCACATTCTGATTCTAAAGTACGTGGGTGAAGGAGTCTTAAAGGAATGTGCCTTTTGACATTTGCATACATATGCAGTTGATACTTTTGGAGACAAAAAGTTTATTTTGTGGGGAGGCGTGATCCGGGCAGATCTCCACACATGGAAGGGACTTCTACTTTGCTCGCCATGTCAAGTTGAAAGTGGTGAAAGTGGTGAATTTATGCTTTTAAAAGTTTTATTTTCTCATGCATTTCATTAATGCTTTGTGAGAAAAATGTCTCATGCATTTAATTATGATTTATGAGCTTTTGGAAAAACTCATACAGTATTATTCACTTTTGATGTAAAATGATTAATACTTGTGAGGGAAATTAGACTCATGTATTTATCATTAAATTATAATTTTGGAAATTGGTTTTTATGTGAGAAACCACCTCACACCAATTTTCCATTATTCTCAATTATAGGTTGAGATAATCAAGGACATGAAGGAAGAGTCTTTGGGTGGTTTTGAGACTTTTCCCATTATGTGCTTGAAGATAGTTTGAGATCCTACATTCATGGATCTTGTTTTTCCTCTTTTGTAATTAGATCCTATTATGTGGATCTATGACTTAATGCTCTTTCTTAAGAGGGAGTGAGGAAAAAATATATAATTCCTTATGTGAGCCCTTTTAAAGGGAGGAGAGTAATGGAGAATGAATGAGTGGAGTTAGAAAGCCATAGTGCTACTGCCCCTAAGCATTGAGAGACTTTTTCATGTAAGAAATTATCCTTCTTGATGTATGGAGAGATATGAGTGTGAGTAGTCTTCTTGAATCCTCATTGAAGGAGAAGGAATATCTTATGTAATTACTTATGAAAAGGTCCCAACATATTTTGAAGAAGGAATGAGAGTGATCTGCATTCCAATTGAAGCGGGTCCGAAGACGTAGCCCAGGAGGGGTGAACTCCGTTACCAACATCGGTTGTATCTCTCTTGTGTTTTCATATGATTTATTCCATTTTAGTTCATATATGTTATGTATTCTTGTTTAAAAGCATGGTTAATCATGGATTCATGTGAATTTTAATTCTTATGCAAATACATCATCATACAATGATTCTCGATTGAAAAATTGCATAGAGTAAAGTACTTGATTGTTTTCAGAACGTGCTCTCTCTTGATCGTCAAATAAATTTGTAGGGCACCTCCCAATCAATACTCCATATGGGTCTTTCATGGTTGATATGAAATACTTGAGGATGGTAGCTTTGAAAGGTATTAACTGTTGAGGGAAACGTCTTACAAGGGTGTTAAACCTATCATTGAAATCCTTTATATTCTCCCCTGAATTTCTCTTGCAACTGTGGAGATGATTATACATGGATTGGTAATCTCTCTTTTTTCCAAATATTTCAGTGAAAATATCTTGAAAGAGGTCCCAATTTGTGATTGTTCCTAGGGAAAGACTATCAAACCAATATTTGGCCCTTCCGACAAAAGTGTAAGAAAATAGCTTCATCAGGATATCCTTGTTTTGGTCATAAGACTCCAGATTGCATAGGAAAAAATATAAGTGATCTTCAAGTGTAGTGGGATCTTCTCCCAAAACGTTGAGTAGCTACTCCTTGAAGTCCTTTGGGAGTTTAGGAGGAGAGTAATGGATCTTTGTTATGTACAAAGGTTTGTGCGCCTCTTTGGACTACAGGTTCCATATAGCTTTTAGCAAGGTGGGTATGGGTGAGCGTGGAGGCATGGAGGTAGCAGGTGAGGATGAAGGGCTAAAAGAAGTAGATGAAAAATCACATGCGACGAGAGAAGCGGGGGGTTTAGACTTTTTGGGTAAGGTTTTACGGCCCTTGGGAGTTTCTTTCTTTGGGGTCTAATAATTCCCCTTTCGAGTATATCCCATGGTGGAGTTGCCAAGTGAGATTTAGTGCAAGCTCACCAAGAAAGGTGGAAAGGGAACGTCCCTTGGGTGGAGTCACCAGGAAAGCTAGGGGAAAGTCTTTGGGATAGATTTCCAAAGTGTCGTTAGGGTTTCAGAGAGGATTCAAAATACTCCCCGACAATGGAAGAAATTTTTTATCGCACAAGTTGTAGTTTGGGAAAAGCTCGACCCAACCACCAAGTGGCGACAACTTGAGGACACTATACCCAATGCCACCTCAATATAGGTCCCACACTTCAAGGGTGACTAGGTCACTCTAGGGAGGTGATCCTGGTGACCCTAGGGGGGATAGAAGGGGAAACCAAACATGGAAAGAGTGAAGCCCCTAAAGGCCAATATTCTAGATGGAAATGGAAATTTTATAATGAGTCTTAGGTTGTATTGAGGTTTCCAGAGCCTTGAGTGAATTTCCAAGAAGTTAGTACCTACCCGAGACATAAGGAAAACAACTTTGCAATATAATGTGTTATTTGGATCAGAAATTTAGGCTTGATGTCCCTAATTTGCAGCAACATATAACAATATATATCAGCAAAGAAACAAGTGGTAGAGTTTCTAACAAGTTGCTAAAATTCCAATGAAATATGCTTGAAACAAAGTAGATAAACACTAGAAAATTTCACGATCTATAGAATGAGAATTTAGAAATGACTTATGGTTGTCATAAAAGATGTATGTATAAGTGTTTTGAAGCCTTATGTATGTAGAAAACTTGTTGTGATAGGAGTGAATTTAGCCACGAAAACTTGTAGAGAAACCACTAAAAAATTGCATTAAAGCAAGTAGAATAAATTGGCAAATTATTAGCAACATTTGATGGTGAAAACACAAGTTATGAGTGACTTTTGGTTGGGGTTTTTGCAGTGAAATTACCAGCCTTATGGCTGTATAAAACCAATACTTTTTTCATAAACCTTATCCAATCAAAACAACTCCTAGTTAGCTCAATAAGTGCGCCAAGGTTAGTAGAAGGTTAGGGTAAATTTTTAGGCCTAGTCTAGGGTTAGTTTAGGAGATAATTAGGGTTAGTAGGCTAGGGTTAGAGAATACCTAATGGTTGTAGGTTAGTTTTAATACATCAGCAATAAATTTTGGTTGAAAGGGGATGCCTCAATGAGGAAAGGTAGCTCAAGGCTAGGGAAACAAAACTCAAGTGAGAGAACACCAAAACTTAAAACTTTCATGTTTCCCAATGCAAAAATTTATATCTCCAATGCAAGATTAGTGCCTTTAATTATGGGTTAATGGGGTCTTAAAGAAATATCTATGACTACTAAACCATTGGGGGTGTAAATCCTCTTACTTCCCAAGGTAAGTAACCTAGCTAGGGTTTGAAATTGAGATGTGTACATCCTCTTAATTCCTCAACAAAACCCTTGCAAATAACTTTAAAATATTGATAATAATGGTGGAAACTAGGATAGGGGTGTATATACTTATACTCCTTATATAAACTTAGCCAAAATAATCTTAACTTGAATTACCAATGATAATAATAAAGTAAATAACCATACCAATCCAAGAAAATCCTTTAACATGCCAATGTAAACCACCACAATAAGCTAGAAGTGACCTCCAAGAGATAGCACATCATCATCATCATCATCATCATCAACCATAACCAAAAAACATCATTACATAGAACAAGAGAAAAAATACTCCAAGTGTAGTGAAAATTTCAGTCCAAGTACTTCTCAGAAGAGGGAGAGTTATGTTAAAATGAGATCGTATGATCTCTTATTTATACAAAATGTCACTAAGATAGTTTTTCCACATAATATTATGGTAAACCAAAAGAATATGGGTCAACAAACCTAATCTTTCCCCTTTTACAAAATAATATTAAACAATTCACTTAAATTCTACTTTTACACAAAGGAAACCCTAATTTAGAAAAACGTCACCCCTTTAGGGGATGTTTTGGCACTAGGAGCAAGTCATTGTTGATGGAGGAGTGTTGGAAGGTTTCCCAAAGCCACATGTCAAGCATACAAGTCATTTCCTTCATGGTAAAATCCTCAACCTCCTCAAAATGTCCATGTGCCAATGCATATCAACCTCACCACCAAACCCTAACCCCCCTAGGTGATGTCATGTCTCTAAAGGTGACGTTTTGCCTATCCTAGGAAAAAAATTTGGCATGTGAGGGATAAGTTATTTTGTCCAAGTCATAATCTAGGCCTTCAAGGTTTCATCTCTCTCATATGACATGCGGGCCCTTGGAATCCACCTGTGGGATTCAAGCCCATGGAAGCCCAAACTAGTCTTGTTCCTCCAAATTTGTCCACCAACTAGGTCCTGCAAAGACAAGTAAGCACGCCCTCCAAGGATCTCAAATCATAACATCATGATAATTAAATCAAATCAATAATTGAGCCACCTAATCATGTGCACCAAAGATTACCATGTCAAACAATTAAGTGCTCAAATACATTTTGCGACTTTCCAATCTTGGATATGGGAGGGTTGACAAGGTGTCCTATTGGGGAAATATTTCCCTAGGTCAAGGAGAGTTTCCAAGAGATCCCTCTCTAAACCATGTAAAGTGGGTGAAGTGGTTAAGAGTCAATCATCAATGGGCATGTGTTTCATGACATACAAGGGGTTTTAGTGTCTCATTCATGGGTGCCTTTATAGAGGGGGTGTGGTACCTTTCTTTGCAATGCACTTTTTCAAATCCCATCGTTTTTCTATTATTTTTTTCTTTCATAATTTAAGGAAAAGTTGGAGGCCAATGCCCTGGCATGGTGTCCGCATAATTCCAGTGTCACTCACAAACACCTAGTGGAAATGCGAAGGTTGGCTCGTGATGAGACCCCCTTTCTCTCAGTCATACAACTGAGAGCCATTACCTTGGTTTGGTGACCAAATGATGGTAATTCCATACCACTATATATCTATGAACATGATAGGTCATCTCGTGATGAGACCTTTTATCCTCCAACTAACCTTTTAAGCATTCTTAATCACTATTCTTGTGGGTCCCCTTTTTCTTATAGATAAGCATTTCATTGATTTCTAGGGGGGATCCATGCACGAAGCATATGTAAGGTTTATATATAGGATTTTAATTTTTACCCAACATCAATCCCTCTGGGCCTTCAACCCCTTATTCCCACAGAATGAGGGACAACCCCTTCTTGGATCAATACACCCTAAAATCCCAAGAGATAAGGAAATTGGGGGAAATAGCGATGGCAAGTGGTAAGTATGGTCGGGAATGGTACGATGGATATTCAAGGGAGTTCCTAGTAGTAAACCCATCCTCAAGGATATGGGAGGGTTAATGAGGTGTTCTATTGGGGAGATATTTTCCTAGGTCAAGGAGAGTTTCCAAGAGATCCCTCTCTAAACCATGTAAAGTGGGTGAAGTGGTTAAGGGTCAATCCTCAATGGGCATGAGGTTCATGAAATACAAGGGGTTGTAGTGTTCCATTCATGGATTCCTTTGTAAAGGGTGTGTGGTACCTTTCTTTGCAATGCACTTTTTCAAATCCCAACGTTTCTCTATTATTTTTTTCTTTCATAATTTAAGGACAAGCTGGAGGCCAATGCCCTAGCGTGGTGTTCGCATAATGTCAGTGTCACTCACAAACACCTAGTGGAAATGAGAAGCTTGGCTCGTGATGAGACCCCCTTTCTCTCAGCCATACAATTGAGAGCCATTACCCTGGCTTGGTGACCAGATGATGGTAATTCCATACCACTATATATCTATGAACATGATAGGTCATCTCATGATGAGACCTTTTATCCTCCAACTAACCTTTTAAGCATTCTTAATCACTATTCTTGTGGGTCCCCTTTTTCTTATAGATAAGCATTCCATTGATTTCTAGGGGGGATCCATGCGCAAAGCATATGTAAGGTTTATATATAGGATTTTAAATTTTACCCAACATCAATCCCTCTGGGCCTTCAAACCCTTATTCCCACAGAATGAGGGACAACCCCTTCTTGGATCAATACACCCTAAAATCCCAAGAGATAAGGAAATTGGGGGAAATAGTGATGGCAAGTGGTAAGTATGGTCAGGAATGGTATGATGGATCTTCAAGGGATTTCCTAGTAGTAAACCCATCCTCAAGGAAGACCACTTGCTAGGGAACAATGTCAACCACCAAGGTGAAATATGGAAAAAGGCATAATGTCCAACCATATATCATGAAATCTAAAGCAGTCTAAGATACAACATACTCAAATGCCTCAAATATTGAAATGACACTAACCATAATACCTTACTTGTAGCTCATGGAGCAAGGCCCATTGCCTCTCAGAAGCTAGCTGGTGTGGTGGATGCCATCGAAAAATATACGACCTATGTGGTGGTGAGAATGGTCTCCATCTATGCAAAATGATACTGCTAGTCATGTAGTCTCTCGGCACTCCATATCTACAACTTGAGGGCCTCGAGACATAATCTCCTTAGTTATCCACAAAATGGGGATAAAATTCACTATCTTAGGAATTTTTTTGAAAAATGTTAATGATACATAGTATCCTTAAACCCCAAGAAGTCAGTGTTTGGGGTGGATGAAGGGAAGTTGTTTGGCCACATTGTGTCTAAGGAAGGCGCTAAAATTAATCTAGCAAGAGTAGAAGGAATCCAACAAATGTCATTTCCCTCCAACGAAAAAGTGGTGCAATATTTCCTTGACTGAATTAATTTCATGAGGTTCACACCTAACTTTGTTGAAGTTTCCAAGCCTATCTCAAAAATGTTGGAGGAGAATCAACAATTCAAATGCAATGAAGAAAGTAAAGGGGAATTCTAGAAGATCAAGGAAGCTATGTAGCACCAATTTTGGAAAGCATCGAGTATTCAAAAGATTTTCAGATATTTTCCTTTTCCTTAGAAGACACAATTATAGGTGCACTCTTACAAAGAAATGAGTAGAATTTGGCACAACCTATATATTTTATTAGCAAAGGAGTTATAGGAGTGGAATGGAAGTAGGTCATCATGGAAAAACAATCTTATGCCCTGATCCAAGCATTGAAGCATTTCAAAAATTATGTGGGGTACTTTAAGATAGTTTCCTTTGTTCATAATCTAGTTGTAAATGAAATCTTATCTCAGGAAGAATGTTTGGGTATTAGGGGAAAGTAGATATCCAAAATCTAGGAATATGACTTGGAAATCAAGCCAATTAAATTGGTTCGGCTAAGGATTAGTTAGAATGTTGACAAAGGGAAATGAAAAAGTGTTATACCTTGAAAATAAAACAAATATGGACATGACATTAGCGATGCTTGAAGACTTACAACAACATCAATGGTATGAATACATATTCTATTATTTGTAGAATCTGTGTGCTCGAATCACCTGTCAAACCACAAAAGAAGAGCATTGAGATTGAAGGAGATGGAGTATTGCTTGATCTAAGGAGAATTGGGTTGGAGGAACTTGGAAGGTT
>ML801568.1:63299-76465 GCA_009831015.1 Picea engelmannii | reverse complement strand
TTCCATAATAGGATCCATTGTATGGTGTTGCCCTACCTCAAGGGTTTCTATAATAAAGTTGTGGTTTTCTATATGGTTTCATATATCTTGTGTGGTAATTGTATTCAGATATATTTGGATCTATTGTGATATTTTGTATTCAGGTATTTGGTTCTTAACAGTTACAAGATGTGAAGTTTGGATCCATCCAACCACTATTAATTGAGCATTGCAGATGCAGGTTCAACAAGAGAATGCATATTTAGGAGTTCTCTTACACTTTATAGGAGAGTGTAGTTCCTGTATGGAGGAAAATGTTATAAGGAATAGGTTTCAATGCACCTAGAAGAGAACACCTACCATGGGTGGGCACAATTGACCTTGGGCATAGTCAATCACCACTTCAATGGCATGGTTGACAAGGCTAGGAGATATTAAAGGGGTTCATGACAAAGAAAAATATCACGTCTTAAGCATTGTGTGGATATGGATGAGGTAAACACTAATCAAAAGTATCCTTAACTTGATGAAAACAGTAGAAAATTCTTTGATCACTTAACAAAGAATTAAGATGAAGTCAAAGGAAAGTTTGATAAAGAGGCACAATCCCAAATATTCATGAAACGAGACATAGTTCTCATGTGGGATAAAAGAAACAAGACGTTGGGTAAGCATGGAAGGTTTGATAGTTTGTGGCTCATTCCATGTAAGGTTGAATATGTTGTTCGTTCAAATCCATTCTATCTAAGTGACCTAAATGGAAATATCTAAAGATTTATTACTCTAATGGAATTTAATGCTAAAGTGGTCTAGAAGGAATAAGCTCATATGAGCATTAGAGTAGACATATCTTTTGTTTCATGCTCTCTTTGGCATTTGTATCATGCCTTACTTGTAGATCCCTTTGGATAAATTTAACTTGGTAAAAAAATTGTTTGAATCATTGAATGGATGATGTGGGGTTATAGGATGTGAAATTTAGATCCATCCCACCACTATTACTTAAGAATCACAAATGTAGGTTCAACAAGAGAATGGAGATTTTGGAATTCTCTTACACTCTGTAAGATAATGTAGTCCTCGTATGGAGCTATTTGTTACGAGGATGAGGTTTTGATTCACCTAGAAGAGAATGCCTAGCATGGATGGGAACAAATGAACTTTCACACAATCAATCACCACTTCAATGGAATGGTTGACGAGGCTAATGGGCATTAAATGGGTTTATGATGTAGCAACATATCATGTCTAAATAACTGTGTGGATATAGATGAGGTCAACACTAATACCTTTTGACGTCCATGGTGCAGCGGCCAGTATAACATCAAGTTGTTTCTAATACCTTTTCTTTGCATTCGGCAGCAAGAAGGCCTTTATTATCAATATTTATTTCAATCAATATGTAAAAGAAACAATATTCCTCGGAAGCAGTAAATCAATATGTAAGGTTATCAATAAAGGCCTTCCAGTGCTAAGATTTCCTTCAAGAGCATTGTTGGGATTGGGAAATCCTTCCCTACTAGTGCCTTTGAAATTTAGGAGGATGGCAACAGATAAAATATGGGTATTGCAGGCTCATGATTATTTGGGTTATTTGTATTTTGGTATCTTGTGTTAGTAAATAAACTCTTTTTATTTTATTTTTTATAAGTGGTTTTATATATAAGGGCCTTCAAAAAACCAGACCATAGTTACAAAAATTTGATAACAACCGGATTGTAGTTATTGAACTGCCCCAAAAGGGAGAAACCAGTTCAACCAACCGGGTAAGTTTAGCATTTGAGAGACTACCAGTCTTAAAGAACAAATCTAAGCTAACTAAAGGGAAAACTATTAAAAAGAAAAGATCCCTTGAGGGGTTAGACACCTGGCAATTAACCTAGCAAGTAACCTGGCCATGACTCCTCCTCAACGAGTGTCCCTTTGTTTTCCAAATGCATGTCATCGTCCACAGTGCACTCGTCCCTGTTGGAAGCTGTCATGGCGTCTCCCGACGGAGTGTGCACATGCTGTCCTGTGGCTGTGACCGCATCCATGTCCTCATGCTGGACCTCATCTGCATCAACCTCTGCTACACTCTGCGTCCTGACATTTATGTTATCGCCTATCGAAGAGGGTGCCCCTACTGAAGCCGTGCCTGATGGGTAGGAGGGAGAGGCGTCTTGGAAGGTAGAAAGGAGCTGGAGGAGGGTTGAGATCCTTCTGTCCATAAGCTGCATTCGAAATTGGAGGTCCTCCATTCCCTGACGGAGTTCGAAGACCAAATCATAGAGGATGGTGAAACTCTCTTTCAGCTGCAGATCAGGCTTGGAGTCAGTAGATGCTGACGTGTTTTTTCGGTCGGCTCGAACAGGAGGTGGCACCCCCATGGGTGACTTTGAGGAACCATCAACCGGTGCAGGGGAAGGATTGAAAGGTCTGGAGGTTGGTGGAGCGGCAAGGTAGCGCAAGGAAGAGCCCGAAAAGCTTTCAATTATGGCTAAGCACTCAAAGCGGGAGACAGGCGAGGTGGAGGAAGTGAGAGGTGCTAACTCAGGTAGCAGAAGCGTTGAGGAAAGTGTTGAGGGTGAACCAGGGGGAGAAACCGATGCATGAGGCCGAGGAGGATGCCAAGGAGAGACCCTTCGCGGCCGTCCTCGTTGACGCGGCATGATTTGAAAGTGGAAATGGATTTGGTGGTCCAGGAAAATGTGGAGAGCCTGGAGAAGGCCGGAACCTGTGAGCACCATGAACGTGCAAGAAAAACCAGGCCAGGGCAGTGGAGGAATGCTGGAGTCGGTTCTTGAGAGAGGGAGAGGAACACAAGCAGAAGGAGAAGCCATAGAACACTAGATAATGGAGGTTGGGTGAAACAAAATTAATGCCATTGCAAATGACGTGAAAGCCAGTTAATGCTAGGTAGAGTCGGTGGTGGTCGGCACGAGCTGGTCACATGGCTCGCTGCCTTGCTGGCTCGTCCACTCTCCCTCTGTATGCCAAGTGGTCGGCACTATCACCCCATCCGGGGGTTTGTCCACTTCCACAGCTTTGCGGATACATTCTTGGAGGATAGGGTGATTTGGAGTAAGGGGCATTTTACATAGGAGTTCTGGTCCGTCCCAGTTGGTCCCCAGATTAGCCAGTTCATCCGGTACCTAATTCACACTCCTTCTAATATGAGAAGGTATGACAGCCTGATTGAGTTGCAGTAAATCCGTAATAGTCTTTAGCCCATGTGAGAGTCTCTAGCTGGGTGATATTCTTTCCAGGTCTGCTCCATTTAAAAGTCTGTTGAGGAGATTGATGATGATTTGAGAGTCTCCCTCTACAATCAGCTGGGTGAAGTTGTGTTCAATGGCTAATTGCAGTCCCCTAATAAGTCCCCAAAGTTCCACCGCATTGTTCATGGTATGACCAAGGGAGCCTGCATTAATGAGAATAATGTGTCCATGGTGATTGCGGAAAATGACTCCGTCAAAGTTGAGTTTGATGAAGTCAACCGGAGGGGTGGACCAAGAGGAGGGGCTGCTGGGAGGGGTGGGGAGAGAGGGGAGAGGTGGGTGAGAAGATAGCAAGGGCTTCCAGTTCTTAAGGATCAAGAGTTCTGAGGGATTGTTGATTAGGTATTTTTCATTCCAAAGCTGGAGGTTGAGAGTTTCCAGAATATTGAGGCGACAACGATTCCAACAGTGTTGCCACGGGAGGGAAGCATTCCTGAAAAGCCTTCTATTTATTTCCTTCCATACTTGCCAGAGGATGAATCCAGGAAGTAATTGCCAAATACAATTTAGGAGGGGAGATTGAAACACTTGGTCCCTCCAGTTCGTAATAGTGTCGACGATGTTGTCTCTTTCGCGGTCTGAGGTGCGCATAATGAGCGCACTTTGGTCCCAAATTTGAGCAGTGTACGGGCAGGAATTGAGAAGGTGATTCATGGTTTCATCTGCCTCCCCACAAAGTATACATATAGAATGCCCCACAAAACCTCTTTTTGAGAGGTTATCCCAGGTTAGAATGCTCGAGTGGATAACGAGCCAGAGGAAGAGGGTGATTTTAGGCCAATGTTTGAGGTTCCAGATTTTGCTCCAAACATCCCGTGTAGGTGCCAGGTTTGAATGGATTTTGATGTGGTAGGCTTCTCGTATGTTGTAGGTGCCCCGTGGTTGATATCCCCATCGAAGGATATCCTCTCCTGTGAGCTTGGGGATTTTCCATTTGAACATTTCTTTCTTCCAGAGTCTCAGATCCACGTGCACATCGAGGTTCATGCATTTGCTATCAAGGTTCCAGTGCCGCCAGGTGTCTTCTAGAAGATTATCTTGCCAATAATCCATTACTTTTGTCAGGCCCACCTGTGTGGATTGGGTGCTGATACGCTCAGCCCAGTCCTCGTGGTCCAGAATTGGCCATTGCTGCCAGGAATCTTTCCAGAATAGGGTTGTTTTCCCATTTCTAATTTCCCAGAAAGCATGGTGGGTGACTAGTTGTCTATTCTGCTTAGCCGCTGCCCAGGTTAAATACCCTGGTATGTCTCCATTCTAGCATATTAGGTTTTTTTCCGCCACCTCTGGTACATATTTCTTCCTCCATATCCTTGCCCATAGGTCCTTGGGATTCTTAAGCCATCGCCACCATATTTTGGCATTTAGGACTTTATTCATGATGGTGGGGTCTCGTAAACCAAGGCCTCCTTGCGCTTTGGGTTGACAAAGTTTGTCCCAACTTATAAGCGCTATTTTCTTCCCTGTATTGAGGCCTTTACATAAGAAATTCCTTTGTAAGATTTTAATGGTTGTGAGGACAAACTTTGGAGCAGCCAGCGCCGAGAAGATGTAGGTGGGAAGGGCCTGGAGAACTACTCGGAGGAGAATGAGACGACTCGGAAGGTTTAGAACTCTTAGGGTCCAGGAAGAGAGTTTCCTAGTAAAAGAGGAGAGGAGATGTTCCCAAGAGGAGTTCTAGAGGGCATTATCAATCAGAGGGATGCCAAGGTATTTGGATGGAAGGGAGCTTTTGTGGAAACCTAAGATATCAGAGATATGGCGCTGAATCGGGGGGGGGGGCGTATTAAAGAAAAAGATTTGGGATTTATCTTTGTTGCAGTCCAAGCCTGAGGCCTCATAGAAGGTTTGGAGGATCAAGAGGATGGAGTTTGCTTCACGCACAGTTGGGCTACCCATCAGGAGCGTGTCATCCACGAATTGGCTATGCGAGATAGGGGGGGAGATGCCATGCAAAGGTAGCCTGCCAATAAGTTGCTTGCAACAACTGCGTGAATATATCGACTAAGACCTTCGGCCATAATAATGAAGAGGAATGGGGAGAGAGGGTATCCCTATCTAATTCTTCTATAAGGGGAGAAGGGGCGAGAGGGAACACCATTGATAAGGATGGAGAAAAAAGATGAGGAGGTTAGGTTCAAGATCCAAGTCACCCAACATTTATCAAAGCCAAAGGCAAGGAGCATTTCCCACATGTAGTCCCAGCTTATCTTATCGAAGGCTTTATAAAGATCTAACTTAAGGATCATACCTGGCATTCTAGTCTTATGCAAAGAGTGGATCACCTCATGAGCTAGGATGACGTTGTCCAGGATTTGTCTGCCCTCCACATAGCCCGATTGTTCCGGAGAGATGATAGTTGGTAGGATGGGCTTGAGCCTTCGAGCAATCACCTTTGTTAGAAGTTTATAGATGACGTTGCATAGGGCTATGGGTCTGAACTGCTTGGGATGGTGAGCCTGCCCCTCTTTGGGGATGAGAGTGAGGAAAGTCACATTGAGATCTTGAAGGACTTGTCCTGTGGAGAGGGAGTCTTCAATAATTTCCCATACCTCTACCCTAATCATCGGCCAACAGTGGTGGAAAAAGTCACTGGTGAAGCCGTCAGGGCTGGGTGCCTTGCATCTTGGGGTGTCCTGAAGCGCTTGATCCACCTCCTCGATTGTAATAGGCCGGAGCAGAGCTGAGTTTTGCTCCTTGGTGACGAGGGAGGGTACATGCTGCGTGACCTTAGCTATGGCCTCTGATCTATCCAGGAAAGGTTCTGTGAGGAGATATTTGTAATAGTATATTAGTGTTGTCTCCAGGTCTTCATGGGAAAAAATGGGCTCACCATTGGTGGAGATCAGGTGCGTGATTCTATTAGTGTGATGGCACTGAATGATGGATCTATGGAAGAATTTGGTGTTGTGGTCCCCCTCCTTGAGCCATTGGATGCGTGATTTCTGTTTCCATAGAATCTCTTCTTGTCCTTTTCTGGCCTCCATTTGCTGAGTTACTGTTGCTTCCTGGGCTTTAAGCTCGTCCGTTAACCCTTGCAATTGGATCTGATTTTGAATCTCCTCCATTTGCTCTGATAGCTGCTTTTGGGAGTCGAATATATTGCTGAAGGTTTGCTTGTTCCAGATTTTGAGAATTTGTTTGAGGTTTTTTAACTTTTGTTGGAATCTGTACATCTTGGAGCCACAGGGGACCACTGCCTGCCTCCACCAATCCTAGATCTTTGCTTGGAAGTTTGGATGGTTGAGCTGAAACTGTTCAAACTGGAAAGGTTTTTTCCTTGGTGATGCTGGCACATCCATCCATAGCTGAATGGGCCAGTGATCCGAGCCAGGGATATTCAGAATACTCGCTTCCAGGGTTGTTCCCTCCAGCATAAGGGAATCAGAGATGAGGAAGCGATCAAGTTTGTAGGCTACTTGGTGTGATCCGGTTCTTCTATTTGTCCAGGTAAAAATGTCGTTGATAGCTTCAAGGTCGATGAGATTGAGTTTATCTATGAGGCTGTTGAAGTCAGTGGAGTCTTGATCTAGACATCTTGATCCCCCTTTTTTTTCCTCCAGACTGCGAATGATATTATAATCTCCCCCAATAGTCCAACACTTGTATCTGGTCAGGTTGGATAGGTATTCCAACTTCCTGAGGAAGGCTTGCTTATCCCTTGGGTTGGCCGGGCCGTAGACATTAGTCAGGTGTCTGGGCTTGGTAGAGCCTATAAGCCTATAATCGACAGTAATGGACCATTTGGTAGTGATAAAATTCTCCATCAGCAATGAGTTGGGGTTCCAGAGGATAGCCAAACCTCCAGTTGTTCCTGTTGCTGCGGTTGAAATTTCTTCCCACTGCTTCCAATAGTAGGGGAGTAGCCTATCAATGTCTTCAGTTGTGCATTTTGCTTCCTGTAGTAATACTATGTCTGGTTTTTCCGCAAAGATCAGATATCATAGCATTTTTTGCTTGCTACGTCCATTGAGGCCTTTGATATTCCAAGAGATAATCTTCATGATGATGGGGGGGTGGAGAGGGGAGGAAAGTTTTCCGAGATGAGGTGGATTTTCCCTAAATTTACCATGAAATGGCCTATTTCTTGTATAAGCTTATTGGTAGACTTCCTTCCTCTTTTCTTTTCATCTTTATGAGTTTTGCTCTAGTTCTTTGATTGACTGCTCTGTATTCCCAGGCCCTTGCTGGATCGAGCTGTGGAGCTAGCGGAGGAATTGAGAAAGACCTTATGCACCTTCCGTAATTGATCCCGAGGTATAGTGTACAGTTTCTGATGCCTGTAGGCGTGTTCGAGGTGCTCCAGGTCCACCCCAGCTAATTCTTGCTCTTCTAGTTCCATTTCAACGTCACCATCCTCTGTCTCCATAAAATCTTGCTGATCCCCTGCCATGTCTAGGTGGGGGTGATCAGATTCCTTCCCCTATGGTGGTTGTTCTTCCCCTTGGTCCAAATATTGGGGAGGATTATCCACATGGAGTTCATTGGTATTTAATAGAGTTGAGGGGTTCTCTGGTTGATCTTGTAATATTGCATATTTATTACTAGTGGAGGGATCTTTACTTACTTGGGTTGGCTGCTTTCGTCCTGCTTGTCTTCTTTTACCCGCTGGTTGAGCAAAGTCGTCCGAGTCTTTTCCGCCTTCTGGGTTCCCTTCTTTGTGAGCCGCATTGAGGGGGCACTCTCTAAAAATATGGCCGTGTTCATGGAATTTCCTGCACCTGAACGGAATGTGTTCGTAGTCAATGGTTTGGGTCCAATCCTCATCATGGTATTCAAGAATTATTGTTCCCGAAAGTGGTTTAGCTATGTTTAGGTATACGCAGATGCGCACATAAGAGGTGTATCGCCTTTTCTTGGTAGCTTCTGAAGACTTAACATATATTCCAATGGTATTGCCTATACCAGCCAAGACCTCTTCCAGCCAGAATTCCTGGGGGAGAGATTACAGTCTGATCCATACTGGTGCATGGGAAAAATCTTCCTTTTCAGGGCTAAACTTCTCAGTTTAGAATCTTAAGAAGAGTCCTGTTGAGTTATAGAAATAAGGCCCACCATCGAAAATGTGATTGCAGTCCTCGAGGTTGTGCAATATGTTTGTGAAGAAGCCCTTGGAGCCCAGTTGTAGTTCATAGTGTCCTTTTGGCTTCCACCAGTATTGTATCCATTTGATTAGATCCTGCTCTGACGGCCACAGCCCTAGGAATTTCCCCACTAGGGCGTGGTCTCTCATGTATTGCTTTTGCTCTTCTATGCGCGGTGAGTTGATAATGTATTTCGGGGCTTATGGCGCTTGTGGAATGCATTTTCCTGGTAGCCATGGAGTCGGCGCTGTAGCAGGTATGGATGCGTTCTCTGGATCGATATCCATCTCCCGGTCCTTGAAAGTTCCTTCCGTCAGGAGTTTAGCACGTAGATCTGGTGGAGGCTCAAAGGTTGATCGTTTGAAACCTTCTCCAGAACTTCCATTCGCAGTGGCCTGGCTGTAGGAGGCACCATTCGGCCCTCCTTCCTTCAGAGTCATGAGCCCCAGCGGGGCTAGAAATGTGGCAGTGCGGCTGAAAACCCTAAAACCCTAGAACGGGTTGCAGAGCGTGCGTCATTTTTTCAATATCAATCATGAAAGAAATTGACCATTAGTAAATAAACTCTTATTTAAAGCCCTGTGTTGCATATATATGTGTACACATGATGGATGCTTGCCAGGGTTAATTATATAAACAATTGAAAGATGAAAGGGAAGAATGATTTTGGGTTTTCATATTTCATGATATCTGTGATTTCAATATGATAGAGCTGACCTGATACTCATATATATCATATCTATATCATTGGATTATGTTGCCAATTTGAAGGTGATTCTGTGGTTATGTATTTGTAGTTTTAAAAAATTATATTTTTCTTACTAATTTCGTTAAGTATTCTCAAATTACTTAATGATTTGGCAGGGATTATAATTTAATAATGTTTGTTAAACTGTTACTGAAATACTGTGAAGCTTTCTGAGTATGAAAGGAGTCACATGCAAATTTTAATTTTATATCCTCAGTCGAGGAGTAGATTAGAAGTGAAAATTATAACAGTAGTGATTTAGTAAGTATTTTGATATGTAATAATTTTTGTAGGGTTAATGTTGGAACATTTATGTATAAAATGTTAGTGTTTTTTTAAAAGCAATCAACTGTATTATATTATAAGAACAAAAATACAGGGGGCGAGCAACAATTGATCAGTTGCTAGCCAGCTTAGGCAGAAGCTATTATGGCAGCTCTTGTGTTCTGAGAAGAGTTAACTAGCTCGCTTGGGAAGAAGAAAATAAGCACCCAATTTAGGTTTCCCACTGATTCGATACTTGAAGTGCATTCAGAATGCCAAGGATTGGCTACAATACAATACAAAAGAAAGACTGGTATCTTTGAAGCAGTTACAAAAATTGTTCAGGAATTACAAAAAGATAGATTAGTCAGTGTTAACATCCAGAGGGTCACTTTCCTTTGAAGATTGATTCCTGTCTTTACTAGTGCCTTCAGCATGAGATGAATTCTTGTAATGTTTTTTTTTTTTAATAATAAAAAAGATACTATAGATTTTCTATTCAGAACATACAAAATTTTAGAGTTTGGGTCCTCGGGAGTCTTCCACAAAATAGAAACCAAACCTCCCTCCCTTGTTCATATCAAGATCTTTAATGTGCAGACTAGAAGTGCTTCCACAGTTTAATCTACACCACTTTCTCACTGTTTCTAGGTAGCTTCGGTGTGCAAGTGTAGCCATAATTATGAGAGTTTCTTGCAAAACCAGAGGCAAATTAGAAAGCCCCCCAAAACCAAAAATCCAAGCTAACTAGACTGACTCAATTGCTAACCCTGGAAAAAAAGACTTCCTAGGGTCGTCATAGATCCCTGAAGGGTTTGAGTGCCATGTTCGCTTGCCAGTCAACGAATTGCATTTTTGTTGGATTTTGGCCTTTCTTCTTCCTCATCTACCATAATGGGATTTTCTTGGGTTCCTATCAGCTTTTTTCTTTCCTCTGCTGCATCCCTCTGTGTGTCCTTAGGGGCCTTTGTCTTTTCATGGAATCAGATGCCAAATTGCTCCTTGCAGAATAGCTCAAATTTGGCTTCCAGAACCCAGATCGCCTGGCGGGTGGCCCGCATTTCAGCTTGTTGTTAAACCATGGCCTGCGCCACCATCGCTTTCGTCATCCAATAGACTTCTACAAGACGAAAGAACTTGGTGTCCCTTGTACGAGATTTCCCAGGGTGGGGGACCCATTCCTTCACGAACCACATAATTTCTTCGTTTGACATGTTCTTCCTCTTTCTCAATACTTCCTCCTGGACTCTCCCCATTAGTTCTTTCTCTTTTGCTGAGCACAGGTTCTGGTATCTCATCTTGGCCCCTCTGACTACCCTGGCCGCATGACAATTGATAATAGTAGGAGTTCCTGCAGGATGACTCCCTCCGCCCTTCCTTGGTTGCGAGTCCTTATTCCTCAGAAGCCCAATCTTCTCTTCTGCCATGGTTCGACGACGAATGCTTTCCATCTTTTCGGACTTGGACCTTGAATCTCTAGTGACAAGTCTACTAGAATAATCTTGGAGGGAGGCGAGGATGCTTTCCGCCCTAGAAGTCCGGTTGTTTCTAGTCATGAGGAAATAGATCTGCCCACTGTCTTTCTATCAGAGAGCCTCTTCTAATAGGAATGATGAATCCAACTTTGTAAATCAGAATGACTTCGGCAATAAATTTTGACAGCCTGGGGATCAATGAGCTTTTGTCTCTTATAGCCATGGTTGTTGTCTCGCTTGGAATTAATCATGTACTTTCCCCACTTTCGCCCATTATTTCAACAATTGATCCAGATCCTTCAGGGTTTGGGCTGATCTGACCTTCTCATTATTGTTTTTGGTGTGGTTGGGTACGACGTTTTTGTCCTTTCCCCATTAATCTGAAGCTCGATCAAATTTGGATCATTTTTCCACTTCTTCATTATGTCCTCCTTTATGTTCCCATGATGAATGGTGGTTGATCGGATAGCTCCACCTATTGCCAAAACAACCTGTGTCCGACCTTCAAGGCTATTCGTTGGAATCATGGTAACCCTTGGGCCTCTGATAGCCCTCATGGAGCTCGCCCCTTTCCACCTGTCCTATCATGCAATTGGTTTTCATGGTGGTTGAGACGTGTAAGGTTATCATGTAGATCTCATGTCCCCACGTTGTGTCATTTCCATTGGGATGCACTTTGGGCTTGGCCCACTTCCACATTAGCAAGGTAGTCAATAGCCGCATTTTCCCATCTCTTGTCGTGGCTTGGGATTATTGCTAACGTGCCACAGATGGTCAGTGCCACCTCTGCGAGCCCAACAAATAATCTCCAATTTTTTAGACTTTGTCTGGCGAGGCACCACTTATGATTTTTCCTAGAGCCGAGACCAAAAGTTTGGATTCTCCTTTAGTGATGAGTGTCGAATACCCCCTGACCTTTGCCCATTGTAGACCTACCTGTAATCCTGTTAATTCCGCTCTGTTGTTGGTGGTATGCCCCAATATGATAGTGTATAGGCTGACGATTTCTCCCTTGGCATCCCTAAAGATTCCTCTAGGCCCTCCTGGCCCTGGGTTTCCCCTAGATGCCCCGTCAAAATTCAATTTCAGGAATCCTTGAGGGGGGATCCCATGTCTCTCCATGCAGCTAATGCGGTTCCTAGGGTTTTGCTAGTGGGAGCGCTGACTTACCTTTGCCTGGGCTCCATATGGCTAACAGACCTTTCTCGTGCCATGTCGTTGTTAGGTCTTCTTCCTGTTAAGGGGCCTGGGCTATGGTCTCTCGTATGTTGTTCAGGACCCCTTGCCAAATCAGTTCTAGGCATGGAGGTTGGTTTCATAAGATCCATCTGTTTCTGGTTTTCCATATATTCCAAAGGAGGTATCCTGGGAAAATCATCCAAGTACGGTTCATAATTTAATTATGGTAAGGATATGTTCCCCAATATTCTATTGTCTTTATGATGTCTTGTATGTTCCAGTCTGAGATTCTGAATATTGCGGCCCCTATGTCCCATAATTACGAAGCTAACGAGCATGAATTAAGGAGGTGGTTTAGGGTTTCTTCCACTTGATTGCATAGTAGATAGATTGATGGGCCTGTGAACCCTCTCCTTATGATCATGTCCCAAGTTAGCACTTTTATGTTGATTGCTAGCCATAGAAAGGTGGCCACTTTGGGCCATAATTGGGAGTTCCATACCTTAGACCAGACTGGTCTTTTGGGCTCATTCCCCAAACCCATGGCTTCTTGGTAGGCTTCAGACTTAATGTGGAAGTTCCCATCCCCCTTTTCCCCCCATCTAAGGATGTCCTAGCCCTGCCTATTGGGTGGTGAGTAGTCTTTTACAATATCCTCCATGACCTGAATAGGTGGATCATTCCATTCTATAGGCCATTCAGTTGGAAGGATCCAGGATTTTGTTCTACGAGTGACGGGGTGTGGGTGTTCCTCCCAATATTGTGCAACTTTCATCCTACCATCCCCTATCATCTTATCTTTGATTGTCTGTATTTGTTCATCTGAGCTCAAAGTTGGACGTTGCTCCTATGCGTCCTCCCAGAAAAGGGCCAAATGGGCATCATGTAGCTCCCAAAAACTCTGATTTTCTTACCATTGCTCTGTTTTTCCAAGCATAATTCTAGATCATCGATCCTGATCTGTCTCCCTCCAAATGAATCCAATCTTGAGGGAAGATATCTTTGGCATATTTCCCCTGCCAAATCCTAGCCCAGAGCACTTTTGAACTTTTGATCCATCTCCAGTCAATTTTAGTCGCCTGGGCCTGGCTCAGCCTTTGGGGGTCTTTTAACCCTAAGCCTCCTCGAGACTTTGGTTCGCACATTTTTTCTAAGGGACTAGAGCCCATTTGTTTTC
>ML801568.1:45793-63150 GCA_009831015.1 Picea engelmannii | reverse complement strand
TTTGAACTTTTGATCCATCTCCAGTCAATTTTAGTCGCCTGGGCCTGGCTCAGCCTTTGGGGGTCTTTTAACCCTAAGCCTCCTCGAGACTTTGGTTCGCACATTTTTTCTAAGGGACTAGAGCCCATTTGTTTTCTCTTTTTGTTCCTCCCCATAGGAATTTTCTCTAGATTGAATGAATTTTCTGAAATATGTACTCGGGTGTTGCCAAAATTGAGAACAAATAGACTGTCATAGCCATTAAAATTGATTTAATGAGCATAAGTCTTCCTGACAAAGAGAGGAATCTATGGGTCCAACAACTAAGCATGTTTTCCAATTTAGTTAGCATCTCTTGCCATCCCATATTTCTTATAGCTTTTTCAATGAAGGGAGCCCCTAGGTAGCGCGAGGGCAGAGAGGATCTTTAGAAGACTAAAATTCTGGTAATTCTTTGTTGAATGATGTTCGGGGTGTTAAATAAGAAGATGTGGGATTGATCTAAGTTTAGTTTCATTCCAGAGGCAATAAGAAAAAAATCTAGAGCTTTCCTGATGGATTTGGCTTCCTGCACTGTGGGATTCCCTAAGAGGATATTGTCATCGACAAACTGAGGATAGGTCAAAGGTTCAATCTAAGGGGAAATTACTAGCCCTTTCAGGTGACCTTCTCTCTGGGTTTGATTTAGGAATCTTCCTAAACCTTCCGTGAGAATAATGAAGAGGTAGGCGGACATGGGATCTCCTTTCCTTAATCCCCGTGAAGCGTTAAAGGTGGGAGAGGGGGAGTCGTTGACTAGAATTAAAAAGAAAGCTGAGGAAGTAAGGTTAGGGATGCATTGGGTCCAGGAGGGGTCAAAGACAAAGGCCCCCATAACGGCTCTTAGGAAGTCCCAATTTATTTTGTCATAGGCTTTTGACATGTCTAGCTTTAGGAGCATCCCAGGTTTTTTTTCAGATTGCGAGGAATGAATGGTTTCATGAGAAATTACAATACCGTCCAGAATTTGTCTACCTTCTATGAAAGCCCCTTGTTCAAGGGAAATAATTTCCTAGAGGATAGGCTTCAATCTTTTAGCAATGATTTTAGAAATAATTTTGTAAAGAACATTGCATAATGAAATAGGTCTATACTTATCTGTTGTATTTGCTTCATTTTCCTTTGGGATCAGAGTTAGGAAGGTGGCATTGAAGGCTCTCAAGACTGTTTGAGAGGTCCTGGCTTATTCTATCGCTTCCCATAAGTCTTTTCCAATAATGTTCCAATAGGCTTGGAAGAATTCTAAAGTGAAGCCATATGGCCCCAGGGCTTTCCCCTGCAACATCTCTTTCACCGATGCTTCCACCTCCGCCATAGTCACCTCCCTCGGTAGGCTTTTGTTATGGTCTTTAGAAACCAACTTTGGAATAAGATGGATGATTAAGTCAATGGCTCCCTTCTGTGTTGAGGGGGTTCCAGAGGTCATATTTCTATAGGTCATAGTTCCAGAGGTCATAGTTCCAAAGGGTGTAGTTCCAGAGGTCATAGTTCCAAAGGCGTAGCTCCAGAGGGCATAGTTCCACAGGTCATAGTTCCAAAGAGTGTAGTTCTAGAGGGCGTAGTTCCATAGGTCATGGTTCAAGAGGGCATAGTTCCATAGGTCATAGTTCCACAGGTCACAATTCCACAGGTCATAGTTCCAGAGGGCGTAGTTCTAGAGGGCGTAGAGGGCCTAGGAACTATGACCTGTGGATCTACGGCCTGGAACTATGACCTTTACAACTCATATATATACATACTGACATATATACCTATTATATATACTAAGTTTATATATCGACATATATACTAAGTATATATATTGGTATATATACTAAGTATATATATTGGTATATATACTTGTATATATACGAGTATATATAATTTTATATATACCGACATATATACCTAGTATGTATACCAGTATATATACTAGGTATATATATCAACACATATATATATACCTAGTATACTAGGTATATGTGTCGGTATATATGTATATGTATATGTGTTGGTATATATATGTATATGTGTTGGTATATATACCTAGTATATATACGAGTATATATACTAGGTATATATGTCGATATATATACTTAGTATATATGTCGATATATATACTAAGTATATATGTCGATATATATATGTGTTGGTATGTATATGTGTCGGTATATATATATATATGTATGTATGTGTAGGTATATATACCTAGTATATATATGAGTATATATACTAGGTATATATGTCGATATACATACTTAGTATATATGTCGATATATATACTAAGTATATATGTCAGTATATATACTTAGTATATATACCGGTATATATGTCGGTATATATACAAGTATATATACCGGTATATATACTTAGTATATATGTCGGTATATATACTTAGTATATATACCGGTATATATACTTAGTATATATGTCGGTATATATACTTAGTATATATACCGGTTTATATACTAGGTATATATGTCGATATATATACTTAGTATATATACCGATATATATACTAGGTATATATGTCGGTATATACACAAGTATATATACCGCTATATATACTTAGTATATATGTCGGTATATATACTTAGTATATATACCGGTATATATACTTAGTATATATGTCGGTATATATACTTAGTATATATACCGGTTTATATACTAGGTATATATGTCGATATATATACTTAGTATATATATCGATATATATACTAGGTATATATGTCGGTATATACACAAGTATATATACCAGGTATATATGTCAGTATACATATATTAAGTAATATACCTAGTATATATACTTAATATAGTGTATATACCAATATGTATACTAGGTACCTAACCTCTCACCTCTTGAGGGAATAGGCATTGTTTTTCTTCACCATTTTCCATTTCTTCCATTGTATGAAGAGCTCTCCATTAGGGAACTCAAGAACCCTCCCAAGGAGGAAGAGGGGACTCACAAGTCCCTATTTTTCTCTATGGTTTTTTGCCTACTAATCTATTGATCCATTGGTAGCATTATGTTGGTCATTGGTTGATTTTCATGGTTCTAAGTTTCTCATGCTTTCTAACTTTTATTTCTTAGTTGTTTTAGTTCTATTTCTTTGTTTATACATGTGTTTGGCTTGTTTAACCCACTCACAAACCTTTGTCTTGTCTAGCAAGCTCATCTAGGCATGCAAGTGTTGTTGTTTTGCTCACCCAAGTGACAAAACCAACACAACAGGTGCAACTAGAGTTCTTTGGTATCTAATATTTGTTTTTGTTGGAGAAAAATGGAACCTTCTTCATCAAGTTCTAGCAAGTCAGTCTATACTTTACAATTTGATCCCACAACCCTCTTCAAACATGACACATGAAAGATTGGATGAATTTTGGAGTGGGTCGGGAGAGCTAGCTTGCATGAAACCTACTCAATGTGTTGTATGATTTCATAGGGACCATATAAATTAAAATATATATTTTGGGGAACTTTATCTTTGAGTGATGTCTATTTAGAAGGATGTGGTCAAAGAAATACTCGATCCCCTTCGTTAAAAGATTGTTCGGATATATCTTGATGAGTTTGTTGTTTCATTTGATTTTGCACCATAAAAAAGTTGTCCTTAAGGACATATATAGTGACTTCTCTAGTGTAAATCATTCTATATACTGCATGAAACTTGGATGTGCCCAATTCATAGGATTTCACTGATAACGGTTTTTGGCCATAAACAACTTCATGTGGTGTCATTTGGGTAGTTCCTTGATAAGTGGTGTTGTACTAGCATTCAACAAGGCTTTTGAGTGGTTAAATAGTCATGAGTGAGAATTTTCTTCTTGGTGTGGCTCAATGTGATGTGTAGTCCATTTTTCTACTTCTGGCATGCCATGAACTTTCATAGGTGTCAACTGCACCCCTTCCGACTCTTTTTTCAGGTTGTCCAACTCCTCTTCCAAATTTCAATCGATCTTCTTATCCCAACTAGTTATAGACTATTGAATTTCCCCAAATTTTTCATTAGAGTCATAACTTGATTCTCCAATTGATCCAATCTGTTGGTAGTAAAGTGGGTGGACATATTTTATGGGGATTTGGTATAAGGTGGTTTATAGATATGCACGATATGTGAGATCACAAAAAAAGGTGATCGGGTCTTAAGGACATGGGAGATTTAGTTGCTATAGCTCTCTGATATACGTGTCGATTCCAACAATATTGATCGGCCTAATATATTAGGGTACTAACTAAGGAGGCTCAACCTTTCCCTTAGACATACTAAGCAAGTACCTAGGTACTAGAGAGTGGTCTTCCTAAGTGTTGTTTTTAGTGTACTATAGCAACACGATGACCAATTATGTTATATAAATATGGTTTCAAGTGTACCTAGGGGACTTCCTATATACCTCAAGATACATGGAAGTGAGATTTTGTATACAAGTATTGTCTAATGTGGTAATACTTGAAGGGGTGCATAGGGGTTACATGGGTTTTCAACAAGGAAAAGTGAAGCCATGTGTAGTTCCCATGTGTATTCTTCCCCTAATGATGTTTTACCTACTAAACAACAAATCATTGTGTTATTTATAGACACCAAAACACATCTCTAAAAAAAATTAAAATTATGAGCTTGCTAACGCGAGAAAAAACTCTTAGTATCACCAAAGAATAACTTATCCAAGGTAGGGTTTGAGGTCGGAAATGTAAAATGATCACAACTTCATTTATACCTTTCTGATTCGCTATTATGACCCCAATTATGAAATTCCATAGATTTTCTAATATAATGGCACTAGTTTGACTAAAATCTGTGCACTCTTTTTAAAAGATAACCAATCTGCAAAATTCATGACCGTCACCAGAAAAACCTTAAAAATTCCAGATTTTGAATCGATGATATCTCATGTTTCTAGACTCCATTTTGGATAGTTTTTTGAAATTGTGTATTTTTTTAGAGGAATTCACAAATATGGCGGTTTTCTTTAGATTATGCACATAATGTTTCATAAATCGATCTAAATATTATTTTCCTATTTTTTAATCAAAAATATGTGAAAAGAAAAAAAAAATCCCACTTTTGTTCCAAAAACTTCTCCCACTTCATGGCTAAGAAATAAATCTAATACCACTTGTAATGTACTTAATCCAAAACTTGAGATGAATCACATGAGATGTAGTCAAAACCAATAACACAAGAGAAAAGAGAGATAAGAATACATAGCTATGTTCACTTGCCTCTTAAAGGGGGAAACTTCCAAGAGCAATGTTCCAAATACAATAACAATTATTGACAAAACAATACACAACCTTCTACTCAATACATAGGTATCTATAGAAAAAACTCACTACCTATGGGCCCCTTATAATGAGGGTCGACCAACTAATTTTGGACTTATTACTAAACATGACCCTTTATTACAATGAGTGACTATTGACTAACTATTTGATGGGTCGTATTCAAGGAAGGTGGCCTCATACATTAATAAAGTATCTAAGTAAGGGGGTTAGGGTAGGACCCTAACATAATGTCACTCGGGCAGTAATATGGGGGGGGCACAAGGTCGATCAAGATTGTAAGGTCCTTCTTGTTTATACTATATTCCATTTTCTAACAATAACTTTCCTTTCTTTGTGACTTTGAATCTACTAGATTTATCTAGGTTGGTGAATGACCCCATAAAACACCACCCATGGTGGTTGGAAATTCCCACCAAATTAACATATGATATTCCCAAGTTTGATGGTAAAACTCATGAAGATCCTTCCACACACATCATGAATGATCACATATGGTGTTTTTTAAACTCATTGGTGGATGATAGAATAAGGTTGATATTTTTCAAGCAGACCTTGACAAGAAGTTCCACTAAGAGGTTCATTGAGTTATAGGGTGCTTCATTTAGTGAATTTTTATTCTTGGCCATTCCATTCTTGATGCATTTCCAATTGTCTATATGGTATGAGAGAACAAAAGAAATATTTTGACGTCACTGCATCAAAATACCACCACACATATCTTGGATTATATTCATGAATGGAGATGGTGGCATAGGCTCAATAGAGCCAAAATTCTAGATCAATTATTTGCATATTGGTTTGGAAAATTAGCCCAATGGCTAAATTTATCTCCTATAATCCTCTATGCTCTAGATTATAGATGATACTTAATAAATTTCAAAGGATCAAATTAATCTAAAACATATACATATACATAATGATAATCATCTAAAATTTTGATGTGGCCGCATGTGAGTGGAACTACCCTAGATCCATCTTAATTGGAGATTTATAAAGTGCTAAAAGAGTACAAACCTTTCCTCAAGTTTTCTACTGTTTTCACCTCTTATTAACCCTTAATAAATATGAAGTTAATTCAAAATAAAAAAAAATTGGAAAATTTACTCTTACATGTTTACTCTTCTTTACTCTTCTTTTTAGGATTAAAAACATGTTGGTCAACATTAAACAAGTAAACAATTAGAAGAAGAGAGGTTAAGAAAAAATGATAGGAGTCAAATTTCAATCCTCATTTGATCTTCCATACAACATTCTCTATTCTCTTTTGAGTATTAGAGGCTATGAAATGTGCTCTTTTGAGTATTATAGTCTAGGACCTAGTGAGGTCGACTTCTTTTGAAAGAATACCTTCTCAAATCCCAACTTTTCATCAAATTATTTAATAAGCGAGGTCGAGATGTTGCTAGTGTAATTTACACTTACAACGAGCCCTTAAACCATTTTCATCTTAATTCTGAGATAAAAATAATATCACTACACAAATTTATTAGCAAAGGCAATTCTTTCAATTAAATCGTGTTAATTACTTTTTTAAAACATTCCTTATTTAAAAAAAAACAATATCATTCATGTAAAAAGCAAAGCAGTATCTTTACATTTGCTGTCAAAATATAATAAAATAGATCTTCGATTCCACTGTATGTAGTAGCTTATTTGTCCATAATTAAGTCGATATTACTTTTGTATAAATGTTATGTCTACAAATATTCTCACACTGTATCTAGGCATGCTATTGTTTAAAGGATTCTTCTAAGAAGAATGAAGTGTTCCATGCTGAGCATTTAATAAGTGCTTTTTAGTATTTACCAAAAAATAACCTAGTATATAGTAATTGGAAAATACGCTATATTATGTATTATGTATTATTTAAACAAAAAGGATTTATTATGTATTATGTGTGAAGAGATATAAAAAAAAAAAAAAACCATCGAATCCGAAGATTAGCCACCTAACATTCAAATTATTATATACCGTACCATACCATTTGAGTTTAATCAGTCATACAATTCAGTCGTACCATACCATTTGAGTTTAATCGGTCGTACAATTCAAAAATTCAGGAAATTCTAAGGTCATACAATAGTTATATAAAACCAATCCAAATTGAACATAAAAATATTGTGCTAGTGACTAGAAAAATTACTAATATAAGTTCAAGATTGGAGAGATTAGAAGAACAATAAAAGTTGAATGCTACAAAGCATGATGAACTTAGGAATGGATTTTAATAGAAACATGATCAGTTACAGAAACAAATTGCTTACAACTATAGTGAGCTACAACAATAACAAACAAAACTCAAAAATCTTGTTAATATAAATCATGATGAACTTAAGGATCGCATAACAAATCTTACAGCTAGAGTTGGTTCTTTAGGTAATGTCATTCCACAACCAAGTTATTCAAACACATCTAATCCACCACCAAGTATTTTAAGTGAGATAATCCCACAACCAAACACACCCCATAATGGCTGAGCAATCGCCAATCAATTTCCACCCTAAACAAATCAACCAAAATTTGTATATCTAATAAGAGAAAAACTAGAATTATCAAAGTTTGACGAAAATGAAAAACAATGCGTGGCATGGTTTATCAAGGACGAAGAATATTTTGAAATATGCAATATCGGTAATGACAATGACAAAAACAAGTATTTATACATGTAACTAGGAGGCAATGCATACAATTGGTAGATATGGTGGAATAAGTCATCATTTTTATTAGCTAGAATACATTCAATGACGATTTATTTAAAACATTTCATCGTATCAAAGAGAAAGACTTTTTTATAGAACTCACTAAACTACAACAAAAGAAAAATGTGGATAGATTTACACGTGACTGGAAAACATTGGCTATGTGAGTTCCCATGATATCAATAGAACACAGAATTTGATCATATGTAATTAGACTAAAGCCACATATCCATAATGAATTAAAACTACAGGATATTACAACCATGTAAATAGTCATACGTAAGGAAAAAGATGCAAAAAAAAGTTTGAAATGTCATCATTACAAAGATTCGCCAAGTTTTATTCACGACGAAAGGAGAGCAAATGTAGATAATGTGGAGGAAAGTGGTCACCTAAGCATAAATGCAACACTAAAAAATCATGTAGATATGAAGTTGAAAATGAATCTGACACCTCTAGTAGCAACTTTGAGGAAGAATAAAAAGGAAAGAAAACAATTGATCTAGATGCAATAAGTGGGCTCTAGATCATAGGTGTGCATCCAATTATTTATATCATTACAAAATTATAGATGGGAAGGTAGTAAAGGTTCATGTTGAAGAGGACATGATAGACTCCGATGGTGATGAAAATTCACCAAATGTGTCATTAGCATCAGTCATGTGCATTAGATAGACTCATAAGAAGACAAATCAAACTTTCCTTAACAAGGTTATAGTCCAAGAAGAAGAAGTGCAACCACCTATAATACAATATACTCCACCTATAATGAGATTCATAAAAGGATTTTATAAGATTGGTCATCCAATCACTTCACTACAGAGAAAGGGGTGATATGTATTTGGACAACAGAATGTGAGGAAAATTTCCAACAACTGAAAAACCTCTTAATACATGCCCATGTACTAAAAATTGCAGACCCAAACAAGGAATACATGGTGTGCATCGATGTCTGCAAAGAGGGACTCAGAGGATTCCTCATACAAGAGGGACATGTAATATGTTATGAATCCAAAAAATTGAGAAAACATGAAATAAATTATGTAACCCATGATCTGGAGCTATATGCCATAGTGCACGCTTTGAAAATGTGGAGCTGCTACCTTCTAGGTAGAAGGTTTGTCCTCATGATCGATCATAGTGGGATGAGGTATTTATTTGACCAGCCCAAGCTAAATGCTAGGAAATCTAGGTGGATGGCTCTTATCAGTGAGTTTGACTTTGAAATCAAACACATCAAAGGAAAATAAAATTGAGTGTTTGATGCTCTCAGTAGAAGTATGAAGGTAATTCATTTAGAATCTATGAGTACTTGTGAGACAGACCTCAAGGAAAGAGTTAAAGTGCACATGAGGTAGATGAGTTCTTCAAAACCACGAAGATAGACCTGGAGCAAGAGCTCACCGGATGAAAGTATGCAGGTTATCAACTGACAAGTGATGGCCTACTAACATACAAAGGGAGGTTTTATATCCCAACTTGTGACACCTTGAAAAAGTTCATATTGGATGAACTGCACAAAAGACCATATGTTGGTCACCCTGGTTATCAGAAGATGATTACAGCCCTTAGGAAATTGTTTTATTGCCCAAGAATGAAAAAGGACAGAAATGATTATCTGGTTAAATGTCTAGAGTTCCAAAAGTTCAAGGTAGAACACTAACACCCAGCGGGGCTATTGCATCCCCTGCCTATTCCAGAATGGAAATGGGAAACCATTTCCATGGACTTCATCACCGGACTACCCAAAACAACCAAACAAAATGATGCCATCATGGTAGTTTTTGATAAATTGAGTAAGGTTTCCCACTTAATCCCGGTAAAATCCACTTGCAAGGCAATAGACATTGCCAACATATTCATGAAATAAATATTCAAACTACATGGAATGCCCAAGGAAATTATGTCTAATAGGGATGCCAAATTCACCTCATAATTTTGGAAGTCCTTGTTCACTGGTCATGGAACACAATTGTTGTTTAGTACATACTACCACCCTCAAACTGATGGAAAAACAGAGAGGGTGGGTCGAATATTAGAAAACATGTTAAGGATGCATGTAATGCATCAACCCAGGAAATGGGAAGAGTATATACCCCTGGTAGAATTTGCCTATAATAATGGATACCAAAAATCCTTGAAAATGGCCACTTTTAAGGCCCTCTATGGCAGAAAATGCAATATTCTAGTCAGCTAGGATAATCCAGTAGACAGGGTTACCCTTGAGCCTAAAATGTTAATGGAACTAGAACGACAAATGTCCCAAATATAGATAAATCTGAAGGTGGCCCAGGATCGATAGAAGAGTTATGCAGATAACAAAAGAAGTCATAAAGAGTTTAAAATAGGAGATCATGTGTATCTCTGAATCAAACCAAGGAGAATTTCCTTAAGAATGGGAGCATGTGCTAAGATAACACCTAGATTTTGTGGCCCTTTTGAAGTTCTAGACAAAGTGGGACCTATAGCCTATAAAATAGCCTTGTCCCCCACAGTGAAGGCACATAATTTGTTGCATGTTTCCTTATTAAAGAGATATATACATGATGCTACTCACACAATTGACTGGTCTGTGATGCAGGTGGAGCCAGAAGGATAGTTCCAACCAGAGCTAGAGTGTATCCTAAACAAGAGAGAGATATCTCTCAGGAACATAACCATTTCCCAGGTCAAGGTGCAATGGAAACACTTTGGTCCCGATGAAGTCACTTGGTAAATGGAGGATGCCATGAAACAAGAATACCCTTTTTTGTTCACTGTTGAATATGGATTTTTTTTTGCGATAAATAGAACAATGAGGGAGGTCTTCCTTTAAGGGGGAGGGGATTGTAACACCCTTCTTTCCTCCAATCTGTAATTATAAGTTTTATTATGGCAAAACAATAAGCCAACCCGTGGGTGATCTAGGATAAACAATGGACCTTGATAGATTTTGTAATATATATATGTGTGTGTGTGTGTGTGTGTGTGTGTGTGGTTTTTAATAAAATAGAGAATGTTCAGTTATTGTTGAAGGGATGGCCTTCATAGGTTACGATGTCATGAGAGGAGTGGGTGAGAGGGAGGTCATCATTGTTTTGAATGAATCTACCAGGTAGTTCCCTATGTAATTAAAATGATATGGATCTGAAATGTCCTCAACCCTAGAAACTGATTATTAGTCAAGATAGTAGTTGGAATAGTTCTCGAAGGAGTTAAGAATGGATGGGCAAGTACCTTCAGGAATTTTTCTGGCACAATCGACGAGGTCATGAGGGAAGAAGACGAGAAGAAAAAGGGGAGAGCTAGAGTAGAAGGTTTAACCGTAAAAACATCTTTCAAAACTCCTCCCGTGAAATCGTATCCTGTCTCGAGGGTGGCTAGTTGTAGTGAGGTTTAGCGCAACCTTGCCTACGGTTGGGTGGAGAGCGGTTCTCTCTACAACAATACTCAGCATATCTCAATTTTTTGTAGATATGTGTCTCGTCCACCACTATGTATTGACATGATCATGTGTATGGTTAAATCAACAATATAATATTTAGATGTAACCATTTGGTCTTCAAATCAAATTGTGTATTCTTGAGACACAAGAAATTGCATATAATGTTTAATTTCATGAAGAGTTTTACATTCTTTCTTTGCAATACTTCATATATTTTGAGAATTATTCATGAATGTATGCATGTGAATAAAGTTGTGTGTCTGGCATACAGGAAAGGATAGAAATATTTATAGTTGTTATGCACGCGTCTCTCTCTCTCTCTCTCTCTCAGACACACACACACACACACAAATATATATATATATATATATATATATATATATATACCATGTGTGCCATGGCGTTGGAATGCCCGACCTCAACTAGTGTTTCAAAGAATAAGGTATCGTGAAGAAGCCCTAAGGAAACCATGGAGTACCTTAGTCAAGCGAGAGCACCCTCAAGGCTCGGTAAGACTTGAGAAGGGCTCAAAGAAAGGTATCCATGAAATGCCTAAGTCTAGGCATGGATTTTTAAATCAATGGAGAAACCCTAATTTGTTTCAGAAGAATCGTTACTATGGATTTCACACGATGAATAAAATCAGGCCCTTTATTGGGACATGGTCGAGATGCGACCTCGACCATCGATTAGGCTGAAGGGAAAGATCCTGACCCTTCATCTATGATGAGAACAAAGCCCTACTTTGAAATTAACAAGGGTCATTGATCTGTCAGGGAGTAAACATGGACAATCTTGGACTGTTGGGTCCATGGAAAGTAACACAGTGAGAGCCACCTCGTCAGAATGACCTTGGAAGCTCGAGAGATTATCTAGATCGTCCATCGGGGTGAGGCCGCAATGAAAACTCCATCGTAGATCTCGGTGAATCTCATTTGAACGGGACCAAGGGAAAAAGGCGACATCATCATGATGTACCTTGTTGACTAGCATCACCACGTGTCCTGACGGAAGGAGGCCACATGTCACCCTAAGAAGGATCCATGTGTCACGTAGTTTTGGTAGAATTAGACGAGGGCTCGTAGGGAATATGGAAACCATGTGTCAAGCGGTAGGTATGACATGTACCACCCCACGTGTCAGGCCTCTTGTCAGTAGAAAATGGGAAAATGATTAAGTGTTGAGACATTTTGGACTCATGAAAGTTAAGATCATAGAATCCCACCTCCGTGAGTCTGCGAAAGGAAAAATGACTAAGTGTTGAGAATTTTCGGACTCATGAAAGCTAGTATCATAGAATCCCACCTCCACGAGTTTGCGAAGGGAAAAATGACTAATTGTTGAGACCTTTCAGACTCATGAAAGTTAATATCGTAGAATCCCACCTCCACGAGTCCATGAAAGGAAAAACGACTAAGTGTTGAGACTTTTCAGACTCATGAAAGCTAGTATAGTAGATTCCAACCTCTGTGAGTCCGCGAAGGAAAAAATGACTAAGTTTTGAGACTTCTCGGACTCATGAAAGTTAGGGTCATAGAGTTCCACTTTTGTGATTCCATGAGTCTGCAAAGGGGAATAATGGCTAAGTATTGAGATTTTATGGGCAGACTTGTGAAAGGAAAATTATATAGATATGTGGCCAATAGTCCACAAATCTGTGATTCCATGAATAAAAAGGTGTCATCATCGAAGAATCCTTCAGTAAGTAAAGAATGTTGGAGATGCGAAAGGAAGAAAGTAAGACAAGTTAGATAAATTGAGAAAAAAAAATTGAACACCCCAACCCTTAGAAGCCCTTAAGGGTTCGAGTATGTTACACTAGATTTGCCAACAAACAAATTTGGGAATAGAGATCGAAATTATTTTAAAGAGGGGTTTGTTAAAAAAATTCCCTCTATAGTGCTTCTGCCATTTCCCCAGTAGGGCTCTGATCGAGTTCGACCATAATATAATTGGAGTGAGCTATTGAATAAAACCATGCCATACCTCCTCGGTGACTGTGCATTCCAAGAACATATGTATTATTGACTCCGATTGAGCTTTACATAGCACACAACGTGAGGGACCTCCTATTCCTCGCTCGGATAAGTTCACACTGGTGAGAATATTTTCATGTGCCAACATCCGGTAGAAAACATTTATCTTTGGAGGATCGTCCTGATGCCAAATGGTGTTCCAAAAAGAAGATATCTCCTAGTCGACCTCTTGCAAGAGAATATATTCATATCCTTTGGGCACTGTGTAGCCTTGCTCTCCCCAACCTCACACATCAACATGTGCCAAATGTATAGGTAAGGAACTAGATAGTGAGGCAATTAGTAAGTCATCCTGACCCTAAATAGTTGTGGGAGGTCATCCTAGGTTCCACTCAATCCATGTGCCCAAGAGGTTCCAATCAGAAATATCAAACAGATTATAATTTTGTTGGGAGTCAAGCCATGCATGGAGTTGGGCAAAAAATCCTTCTTGTGATTGAGGAGACATGTTTAATATTATGTCTTCCCAAATTTGAATGAGTTTCCCATTACCAGGTGTCCAAGTAAGTTTACTATGCATAATGGGAAGTGTGGCACGTAGAAGCTTCCATATGGGAGAGCCAGAAGGATCTAGAACCAACGATTCAATTCCTCTCATTTTGTCCTGCTAAAAATACTTGTGAACCAAGACTTTCTTCCACCAAGAGTATTTACCTGAGAGCGTTTTCCACAAAAGTTTTTCACCAAGGCTCATATTGGCCAAAATTGGATATTTTACTCCAAGTCCTCCATGGGATTTGGGGAACCAAACTACTTGCCAATTCACAAGAAACTTCCCTCCTTCCCAAAGAAACTTCTGGATTTGCTAAGCAATCACTTTATTTACATGCATTGGGGCTAGCATGGAGGAGCACTGAAAAAACATGATAAGCTGAGAGGACTGCCTAGATCAAAACCAATTTGCCTGCTCGATTAAGCTATTTTTGCGCCACACTGGGAGAATTTATCCTTTATCTTGGAGATAATTACCACCCAATTATCTGTAGAAAGAGAGGAAAGACATATAGGAATCCCCAGATATTTAAAGGTTTTCCAGTTCAAGGCCAAAGGGAACTGTAGGATACCTGAAATGATAAATAGCGAGTGAGCATTAGTGTTCCAAGCATAAATATAACATTTATTAGGATTAACAATGCCTCCATAAACTGAGAGAAATTGGTCTAGAATGATCCTGAAACGTCTTTCCATGATGGTGGAGGCTCCCACAAGGAGAAAAATGTTAATAAAAAACCAATTGTTAATACACTTACCTTTAGTAGTAATTAGAGTATTTATATTCATTGACCTTTAGTAGTAATTAGAGTATCTATATTATTGAAGTTGGTTTTCCCTTTTCTTGTTTAGGGGTAAGAGTTAACACTGATAGTGTTATGGATGTAGTTTACTATTGTGAATGCACTCTACCATATAGAACTCATATCAAATATAATAAACAACCTCAGTTAACATTTAGATGATAAATTATGCCACATGGTTTTAAAAACAAGAATTGCTTAGAAAGTTGCATTAACAAATTGATGAGCAGTGTCTACGTTTTCTCATTGAATAGAAAAAAACACATTTGCTCTTATACATATAAAATACAACGACCTGATTTACTAATCAAATGACAAAAAATAAGAATATGTATATATAATTAAAGAGGTAGGCATTGATCATGCTTTAATGCTTGGCCTTTTGGATTATCTCTGAAGTCCACCAAGAACCATTCTGAAGTATCACAATCAATCTAAGGCATATGGGAGCCTTTCTCTATGAGTTCAGGGTAGAACTGTTGATCCCGAGGACTAAATAAAATTGATAACATAATGGCACTTTCCATCCAAACTTAATTGGATCATTTGTGGTAGTCCCCTCAACCGTTTACCCTGAGAATATATATTCATGGTATGTTAAAGGATTTCCCAATTTCTTATGTATTTGCAAGTGCATGGGAAATGTTGTTCTTAGTGAAAGCAAAAAGAAAAGTACAAAATGATACAACACTAATTTATGGTCTTAAGAGGTATCTGAAACTTTCTTGGATAGATTTAAACAACAAAAAAAAACAGTTGTTATGAGATCTCACTAAGGTAATTTGGTTCAATAATGATTGGTTTGGCTTAATGAATCTAGACAAAAAAAATTAGAAAGTTGTAGAGGAGAGTATACTACATACTTGAACATCATAAATGTCAGATTGCCATGGTTTTCCATCCTCCTTAATGATTTTTACTTAGCTTCCCTTTCGTACCAGACCCCCTACCCAAACTTGCCTAGTTAGGACAGGCTTTGCAAGATCTTTAATGTTGTAATAAAGATATTGATCAAGTAAAGATGGGCTTTGCATGATCTTTAATGATTTAATAAATATATCGATCATCCAAGGAAATTATGAGATCAATTATTAGCCCGGGCATTTATGGCAGAATACAGTTTTGAACCTTCAATGATGGCATTGATATTGCAACCTAATAATCACAAACAAACCAAAACACATAAACAAAATGTAACAATATCACAACAAGGCAAATTAAGAAATATATTTTTCCTTTGACCTCAAATAAATAACATCATCAATCAGTTCTCTTAACAGTCACATTTTGCAATGGTCGTGATAAATTTATCTAACACTAAGAATACAATTATGGACGAATATAGTTTATCTTCAACATTTTACTCTGTATGACAATAATACCGTATCCCATTATAAAGTGCAAAAGTGATAACATTTAAGATCACTAGTGACATTATCTTTGAACTCAAAAGTTTAATTTTTTTTACATAATAGCAAAAGGAGCTACAATAAAGTATTTTAAATTGTTATTTATAACATAATGAACATTGAAAAGGTGTTAAAAGATCAAAAAACATGCTAACAACATTTGCATATATTTTACTACTACTTTTGTAATGATGATACTAATAACTGCAATAGGTATGTATAAATGGAACCTTGCCAAGCTCGAGATTCACATGGTACAATTAAGTACATTGTTTTATTGTATGTTGTATGCATAAATGGTATAAAAACCTAACAATTCATACCCAATAAACACTAGCCTAAACCCTCTTCATTAATACAATTGTTCCATGAAATTCAAGATATTTTACAATGCCATTGGGCTCCTTCCATGACCATGACATTTGGATGGTGTGAATGCATTCTCAGATGCTTGTACATGTAAGGTATGTATTCTCACATACATTGGTTGAGCATGAGTCTTTAGATTCTACACTTGAGGATTTCTACTCAACAGTTATAGCAAGCTTGATATTCATAGCTTATTACATATCACCATAATTCCATGGTAGAAATTGACACGAGAGGTTATATTTGTGACATGTCAATTTCAATCTAATTAGGTAGCTTTTTTAAAGAGACAATGGGTCGAGTTAATTCATTTTTTGTTATGGGATGGAACCACGTGTACCATGAAGGAAGGCGTTGTAAGAATCTATTAGACTCGTGGAATATGGTCTAAGAGACAGGAGGTGGGTGAGTATGGTATTTATATGCAACAAGAATGTGCAATATTTGCAAGGTTAGAATAATTTTAATTTGTAATGGAAAGCCAAGCAAGTAAAGTGGGTTTATTCTCGGCCCTAGTCATATTGATTCGTGTCTTAGCATTTTATGTTGGCTACCTCTCTATTGGAGGCTCTCTGCCACACTACATGAGGTCCCCACAAATTAATGACAGGCAAACTGAGTAGATTGGGTTTACGCTTGGCCCTGGTCATATTGATCTGCGTCTTAGCATTTTATGTTGTCACAGTCTTCTTTAAAACAACTGAAATCCCTAATTGTAAAATATAATGAAACATTATTATTAAAATAATTATTGAAAAAAAAATGTTCACTTAAACATTCCATGAATAATAGTTAACATTGAGATTAATAGCTATGGGTGTAAAACTAAAGTAAAGAAGTT